>OU426988.1:89957983-90543799 GCA_911387755.1 Chrysotoxum bicinctum | reverse complement strand
TAATATAATATAATATAATATAATATAATATAATATAATATAATATAATATAATATAATATAATATAATATAATATAATATAATATAATATAATATAATATAATATAATATAATATAATATAATATAATATAATATAATATAATATAATATAATATAATATAATATAATATAATATAATATAATATAATATAATATAATATAATATAATATATAATATAATATAATATAATATAATATAATATAATATAATATAATATAATATAATATAATATAATATAATATAATATAATATAATATAATATAATATAATATAATATAATATAATATAATATAATATAATATAATATAATATAATATAATATAATATAATATAATATAATATAATATAATATAATATAATATAATATAATATAATATAATATAAAGTAATATAATATAATATAATATAATATAATATAATATAATATAATATAATATAATATAATATAATATAATATAATATAATATAATATAATATAATATAATATAATATAATATAATATAATATAATATAATATAATATAATATAATATAATATAATATAATATAATATAATATAATATAATATAATATAATATAATATAATATAGTATCATAAAATATAATATAATATATCACCCTTTCAAAAAATTCGCATTCCTTTCTTCGTATATAAACAATTGAATTGCCTCATTCCTAGTACATACATATGTATATTCTTTATGGACATGTGCAGGAAAATGTATAAATGTAGGATACAGTTCCGTCAAAGTTGTAAAAAAAAGTTATCTCGAATGAGCAATCCAATCGAAGATAAAATTGAGACAGCCAGGTTCTTGTTTCTATAGCCAAGCATGGACAAAGAAGTGCCACTGGTCTGCATCCAATAGACCAGAATATTACTTGACACCTACCTGAGTCAATATTCTTGTGTGTTACAATGTGTATCTGTGGAACATTCACGAAAATCTTTCCCACATGAACACAATCTGAGAACTGTCGGGAAATCTCTTCTATTTATGTACATCCCAAATGTACCTTCAGAGGTTGTTACAAGAAAAGACGAATTGGCCTTGGATGTGCAAGTGTACATGCAACTCCTATAGTTTTGCAAGAAAGCACCGACCGTATGGAAAAAAAAATGAAAAAGTTCAATTTATTTTTAATGTTCTGACAACAGGACTGGATTCGTTGTATAAAAATAAGTTAATTAAAAATTTTATAAATCAAAAAATATCCATAACATTTTTTCTAAGGTTCAAACTTATAAGAAATCTTTACGACTTTGAGTAACATTAAATGTTGTATATAATATATCATATGAGAAAAATTTACAAAATAATGAAAATAAATTCTTATAAACTTCTTTAATATAACTCACATTTGATAATGGCATTTCTAGCCAGAAAGTGACACTCTGTCATTATAAGCTGAATGTTTTCTTCATCAGTTATGAAAGTGTATTAAATTAAAAGCCCAAAAGAAAATATATAAAAGCAGAAAAAAAGAATTACTTTTTTTGCAAACTTTTCTATTTTAAGTACTCACCCAAAATTCATTTTTCATTTTATGAAAAAAATTAAATATAACATTTAAATTGGTAATTTACTAGCTCATCGAAAACTGTAATCTTTTTTCTTTCGTATTACTCACTAGTAAATAACTTATTCCGTTTTATTAAAAATGGTGCATCTGAACACGTCTAAATGTTATTACATTTGGTGAAAAAAAATTAATTTGGGGAAATGTGAAATGTCGTAACTCAGAAGGCTATTTATTTTGTTATTTGTTTATTTGTGACAATTTTTTTCTAAATGTTTTTGTTATTAATTTTCACACTGTGAACGGGACCATTCCATGTAATGCTTTGATTGCTGTACATAGGTATATCTTTTGTGTTTCATTGGAAAGTAAACTTACCAACATCAGCCTGCTGGTCAGTTAAGAAATCGCAAAATGTATAAAATATGCTTTTAAAAATGTTGTTTAAGACCGAGTTTTTTAATACTTAATAATAATAGAAACACGTTATTTATATTGCATAATGAAGCAACAAGAATTAACTTATTATTATTTAGAGGCGGTTCTAATTCTCCCGTTTATAGGTATGAAGGGAAGTTTTCCAAAAAGTTGACTAAAGAATCGAAAAAAAAGCAGTTATTAAAAACCAACTTCAACATTTAGTAATGAATGAATATATTAAGAGGGGGCTTGCGCTTCGACCTAATGATCTATTATGCCCAAGATGAGTTGCTAACCCTACATGTTTAAGATCTATTACAATTCTTATCCGAAACTTTAGTTATCTATCCACTGTAATTTTGTATATTTGGCAACGCCTACATTTCATTTTATCTTGAACTCAAATCAATAGCATGTCAATTATCACAAGACTTACGCTCTTTCACTTTAGCAGCATACCGCATCGGGTTTAGTTCGTCTTTCTTTCCATTATTAATATTCAATTAACTTTAAATTTTTATATTTCAATTTCTTGATTCTTTTTCATTTTATTTAATAATATTTTTCGAGCTATCGAACACTACAGCTCTTCCTCTAAGTTTATTACTTTGATGAAATTGATTTCCGGCGTTTCGTCATAGCATAGCAGAATCTGCTGTTTTCTCTGCCAATAATATTCAAATGGCTTCTTAGTTTACATCAGTGACCCGTGAGGAGTTCCGTTTCTATTCGTAGATTGTTGCTACTTAGGCTGATACAGATCATGAAACGACCTTGGTTATAGTTTCCAAGAACAAGTTTTGGCTGCTTCAGTCTTGGGAGTTCTTTCCAGTTTTTGGATCTTTTGGAATTTACTGTATTATTTGAAGACGTTTTTTTATTAAAAAAAGTTATTTGAATTTATATTTTTCGAAAAAAAAAACAAGTTTAATAAAGTATTGTATAGATACTTATTAATTTTAATTTAACTTAGTATTGGAAGTGTTAAAAGAATGAAGTTTGTACAAATGATTAAATATATTTGTCAGTATTTTGTGGCATAATTTATTGAGTAAATAGATGTATACATCTCCTGAACCCAAGAAAAACAAAGTACACATTAACATATTAATCGTAGCTGTTTCAAATATAAGAAACTATACTTTTGCGGGTTAACTTCGGAGGTCTTTTAAGATTTTATTTGAAAGTATCTATAGATTTAATCAATACAAAGGGCGATTTTTCTTTGTACAATACAACCATGGACTGCGTTAACGTTAACAAAAAAAAAATAAAATAACATTTTGCTGCTGCCGTATTTGCTATTTAAAGGACTACTCTAGCGAATTTCTAATGTGCAGGAAAAAAACTATGGTTAAGTGTTGTTAGTTAAAAAGAAAGCAACTCTTTTTTTGAGTTTTTACTCCCGCGCATCATACATCTTCCGTCTCTCGTGCTTGAAATCGGACTATTGCATTCATAAGTACCAGTGCAAGAGCCCTTGACTTGTGTGTGCTCCTGGGAAAATAATAAATTTCCCACGTTATTTATATTTTTTAGTGCATATTCAGTACAGGAAGTTGAGTTTTTGTGCTTCGGCAAACATCCGTGTACATAAAATCTAAATTGAATGCCAACACATAGACCAAGGTTCCGGTCCGGACTAAGCTTACCGAAAGTCCCGCATACATGCCCGGTCAACATGACCCTAAAATGCCTTTTTTACTTGCGACTTATAGGTACTATAAGGCAAGTTATGCATTCGTAAAAAAAATCGAACTCGAGATTTTGATCAAAGTTGACATTACGATGATAGCGAAGACTAAAAAAGTGGGTCTCGCAATTCTGTCTGTCTGTCTGTCTGTCTGTCTGTCTGTTCGACTACAGGCTAAACGACTCGACCGATTTTCTTTAAACTTGGTACATATCATTTTTAATTTTTTCCCCCCACACGTTTTTTTCTTTTTTTTTTTAAGACCAAAAATAACGGTACCCCCCATACGAATTTTTTTCGAAATTTTATAAACATTTTTTTTCTCAAAAACTGTTCAACAGATTTTAAAAATAAATAGTAATAGTTTATTTATTTAGATATTTCCATGTATAATAACAGCAATTACAAATTTTGTAAAACAAATTTTTTCAATAGTTTTTGAAACTTTGAAACAGTATCTTGATTTTTAACATTATTAGGTAGAGAATTAAACAATTTCATGCCTTTATAAAAAAGTGAATTCTGACTACATGCCTTAGTTGAGTTGGTTAAACATATATGGTTAGCGTTTCTTAATTGTCTTATTTGATTTACATTTTTATATTTAATTTTCTCTGTTAAGTATTGCGGTGCTTGTCCATTAATAACATTATAAATAAATATCAAAGTTCTAAAATTAATCAATTGCACAACATTCATTAAATTTAAATCATTGAGCATAACAGCACTTTGTGTATAATTATTTACTCTTAAGATTTGTCTAAGACATTTGTTTTGTAAGACTTGAAGCCTTTTTAAATCAGTGGATTTTGATAAGAATAAAATAGATGCACAGTAACTAAAATGAGGTTCAATAAGTGATCTATACAATGTTAGTTTCTGATTAATATTAAGTTCGTTTCTTAGTCTATTTAAAACATTAACTTTTTGTCCTACTTTTTTACAAACATGGTTTATGTTTTTATCAAAATTTAATTTTTCGTCAATAATTATGCCAAGATATTTTATATCACATTCAATTTCTAGCTTCGTTCCATTAATATATATGTTTAAATTATTTTTATCAATGTTTTTGTTTGTTATTGCCATGACTTTAGTTTTATTAACATTTAGTTTCAGTTTGTTTTGGCAAAGTTTTTTACAGATTGTGTCAAGATCAAAATTTAATTTGGGAGTTGCTTCTTCAATAGAGTCAGAAACAATATAAATAAGAGTGTCATCTGCAAATTGTGTAACTTTACAATGAGTCATGCATTTTGATATATCATTAATGTATAAAATAAATAATAATGGGCCCAAAATGGAACCCTGAGGAACTCCTAGTCTATTATATAACTCATTTGAAACTATCTCACCTAATTTGACAACTTGCTTACGATTTGACAGATAGCTGCTGAACCAATTTAAAGATGTACCACGAACTCCGTAATTAGATAACTTGCGTATTAATATGTTTGGATCTATGGTCTCAAAGGCACGCTGAAAATCCAAAAATACGGCAATCACTATTTTTGAATCGTTTTGAGCTACTTTCCACTCGTACATGACATCGTTTATCGCTGTTTCGCAAGAGTGTTGCGAGCGAAATCCAGATTGATTGCAGTTTATAATATTATTTGATTCGATGTATCTTACGAATTGATTGTAAGCCAGCGATTCGATGAGACGTTCACAGCAAGGCAGCATATTGATTGGGCGATAATCGTTTATAAGAATGGATACTGGTTTCTTTTGAATTGGCACAACAACTGATTTTTTTAATATATCAGGGAAGATACCAGTTTCAAATGATTGGTTTATGATGGTGACAAGTTGTTGGCCAATTACAAATATTGCATCAAGAAGAACTTTTGGATTAATAAAGAACTCGTCAGTGTTGTGTTTGAGCTCTCTTACACAGGATTTTATTTCAGCAATCGAAACGCCTTTAAACTCGAAGTGTAGATCTTGGTTGATCCCTATGTCATCTTCAAACGAAATTTTTTGTATATTTTCATTCAATTCCACAATGCTGTTAACGAAAAAACTGTTGAACTGATTCACGATTTCTAAGTCATTCTCGGTTTCTACATTGTTGAACTTTATTCGTGTTATCTCGGTATCTTCTTTATTCAGAATTGAATTTAACACTTTCCAGGTAGCTTTGTTGTTTCCTTGCACTCGATTCAGCTTCCGCTGGTTGAATTCGTACTTCTTATTTTGAATAACGTTTTTGTACTCGTTCTTGTACTTTCTATACATGTGCCAATTCGCAGTTGCATCAGTATTGTTCATGGAAAATTGTGCTGTTTTGTACAAACGATTTTTTTCACGGCGCATTAATTCCAACTCAGTATCAAAGAAGTCTTGATTAGTTGCAATTTCTTTAATTTCTTTAAATTGATGGGTGGCTTTACTTACAGTGTTAAGAAACCAGATCATTTTCGTGTTAACGTCACTTGTTACGATGTCATTCCACGAATACAGAGAGTTTTCAATGTTGTGCCACAGATCAATTTTGTTGTAATTTTTCCAGACATTAATTTTTCTGTTTTTAATCGAAACTTTCTCATTATGACCCAAAATTTGTATGTCTAGAATTGCGTGATCTGAAATTTTATCTTCGATAGATACCTTGCACATAATTTTATTCAAATTTATGTTTGATAGGCATAAATCAATAAGAGTCGATGTGTTTTCAGTTATTCTAGTGGGAGAATTAACCAACAGCTTCAATCCATTATCGTCACAAAAATTTTTTTAAACGATGACTATGTGTTGTCCGTGAGAGCATGTCTACGTTGAAATCGCCACAAATCATTAAAGATTTGTTTAAAGAGATACCTTCAAACCATTGTTCAAATGAATCCATTGTTTGTTTTTTATGTTGGCAATTTGAAGATAAATACACGCAACCAAGAAACGTTGGCATTTTATTAATGTAAATTTCACAGGATAAGTACCAAGCGATTTCTTGACTTACCATCGAAAGATTAGATGTCTTGAGATTTTTGCTAATGTATGCACAGACCCCACCAGTATATTTTGAGTGAGAAACACAATTAAAAAAGTCATATCCTTTAATGTTTAGGTCACTTGTATCACAGTCAATTGTTAAATGAGTTTCATTTAGAAAAATAATATTTGGCTTGTTTTTTGCACGCACTGCATATTTTAGTTCAGTAAAATTGTTTCTTAGACCTTCAATGTTGGAGCACATGACACTTAATTGAGATTTTGGTTGCTATTCGGCTGCATTATATTCTATTTTGTTCTTTACAGATGTTAGTCGACGCTTGTAAATAGGGCACTGTTTATCCCAAGCATGATGATTGGTGTCCAGACTCAAATTAGACTTTTCATTCGCATCCTTGCAGTTTGCACAGTTATTTCTTTTGTTCTTGCAATCGGAGCGTCTGTGTGAACCTGCGCATCGGCTGCATTTTTGAGTTTGTTTACATTCGATGGATTTATGAAAAAACCCACAACATTTATAGCAGCGCTTGACGTGCAAGTGTTCAAACAGACGGCATTCTCTCCATGGCAACTTCAAAAGAGGATTTTTCATTAATTTATTGAATGATTCACAGCTTATTTCAACTACTACATCATTTGACTCCCTTGAGTAATTCTTTCTTGGAATTACGGTCACCAAACGCATATCCATGTCTTCAATTTGTTGGTTGTATTTTTTCAGCTCATCAACAATTAAGTCGGCCGGAATATCAGGTGCAACGTTAGAAATCCTCACTCTTGGTGCTTTTAATTTTGGTAAAATTACGTCATAATTTGTTCCCAACTTCTCATTTACAATCTGCTTGGCCCTGAGTGTTTCAGTTGAATTTTCACAGCGCAAAATAATTCCACCATCACGAGCATTACGTGTGCATTATGTGTGATACAGAAAAATTTCATTTAATTAAATCTAGGCATTGGTTGAAAAAAATTTTCCGAAAAATGGTTATTGAGGGTACCCCCCATGGAACCATTTTTTTTGTTTTTGAGTTTCTCAAAAACGGTTCAACCGATTTTGATCATTTTTTTTTTGCTAAAGCTCCCCAAAAACATAAATAGAATTGTGTACTCAAATTTTCAAAAACAATTTTTTTGGATTTTTAAAAAAAACTTCAATTTTTTTTTTCAAAACTCAATATTTCGAAAACCCCATGCTAGATTTTTTTTAAACTTGATGAAGAAAAGTTTCTCAATATGATCTACAAGATGTGGAACAAATTTTTTTATTTTACCTAAAAATTAAGGTACCTACCATACAAATGATAAAAAATTAAAAAAAATGGTTTTCAAAAATCGTATTTTTCTCGAAAACGGCACCTAGAATTTTGATAAAATTTTTTTTCTTTGAATTAATTTTTACGATCTTTAAGTTAATAAAAAAAATTTTGAAATTAAGATATTACAGCTTGTACCTACCATAGAACCATTTTTTCGAATTTTGAATTTCTTATTATCCACATAACGGATCTTAATGAAAATTTTTATAGAGAAGCTTCTAAAAAGTCTAAAACACATTGCATTTCAAAACTTTAAAATAAATATTTTTTGAATTTTTGAAAAAAAAATCTATTTTTTCTTTTTTTTTGAAAATTCGATATCTCCGAAATGGGTCAATATTTCTTTTCGTAAATTTAATTTTTATTCGAACAATAATAAAAACTTTAAATTAGCGTACCAAAATTTTTTGTTAAAAAGCTTTTAAAAAGTTTGTATATAAAAGCTTCTTTTAAAGAAACCACTACAAGGACTTATAATTTTTGTTCTTGCATAAATTCATATTTGCATAGCATTCTGTTACTACTAAAAGAATTTAAAAATTAATTTTATCCTTATGAACAATTTTCTCAATAACATACGTTTTTAAAATTCCCAGTCGATTACATAGGAGCAAGTTCGTGCGACCCAGTCGTGCATTTTATTTTATATAACAATTCTTTCTTTTTTCCTTTAGCCGCTTCATACATCTACCTTGTCACTGTTAATGCGAACTCGTACTCGTATGTTTGTGTGGGTGACGAAAGTTGTTTTGACTATGGCTATGTATCCTTTCCTTATGGCTACATTACACGCAAGTACTTTGTTCTATTTGGAAGATTCGTTCTGTGTGCTATCTCACCCACTCGTCAGACTATCATCGCAAATTTCGGTACGGCTCTATAGTGTAACGGCGGGGATTAACTCACGTTGATGGGTCATTGCAAGACATGAGTTTGCAAAAAAAGATAGCATGATTCTTGGAGGAAGGACTACGACGAGGAATTGCCACATTCTTCCATATAATGTTTTTTTTTTGCCTTGGTGATTTCGATTGTATTCTTAGTTTTAAGCTTACTTTATGCTAAAACATTTTTATCCTTTATTCAGGTCAATACAAAACTTAAGGTCTGTTCATTCTATGAACACTCAGTAGCTACTCTTCGAGACCACTGCTGCTCTTTGATGTTGCTGCATGGAAGGACAAAAAGAAACAATAGCTTAACGCGATCTAAAGTTTCAGTTGGAAATGGACGGCAGTAAGACGGTGGCACTATGATGGAGCAATTTTTTTTATTTTTTTTTTTTTTATTTGGTGAGTGTGTTATGTCTTTTCTGTTCATCCGTTAAATCCCTGGGCGAAAATCCTTCGTCCAACTATTTCAGTTGCTCAATGTCATCGTTGTCGTTGCTGAAACTGCTGCTTCCACATATGTACATAATATAGATTTTTATTGGGACAATCGTTAGTTATTGATGTAAAGGGCAGTTTTTTGCTGCTTCTGTTGTTCTATTTTGCTCTGATTTTATGACCCTCTAAGGTTATATGCTGGCAAGTTGAGATGACTGTGGGTAAGTAATATCACATATTCTCCATACATACCATACCACGTCGCAGAGCTTTTTCCATACATAGTGTTGGTAAAGTACAATAGTATTAGATAAAATACTTAATATTATATGCAGAATACATATACCTACTTCATTAAAATCATGCTGAATAGATTCATATTCATTGTTAAACAATTTTTTGTGTTTCTAGAACTGAGCTGATTAAAAAAAACAATAGAAACACTTTTTGGTCCATATTTCTATGATTTTGCATTTTAAATACATATTTATTCATTTAAACAAAAAACTCAGCTGAATTCTCGCTAAGCAATTTCATTTCTAATTCCGTTTTCAATTTAAGCCTAGTACTCACCTAGCGTGAAATGAAAAATAAATACGTTCCGAATTACACGCGAAGAATAAAAATGAAACTAGAATAAACTTTTCCACGTGAATTTTTGATACTCACTTTGAATGAAAAAAAAAAATAACAATTATTTTTAAACTGATTCGTTCTTTCTGTTTATAAATTTTCAATTTTTTTTTTGAAACAAAATATTAAAATCAACTGACAAATGTCACAGTTTTCCACGTTGCCTTAAACTTTTTCCTGATGGTTGTACATTGAGAAATGAAAATCATAGCGTGGAAAAAGTTGTGGAACATATTTGTTTTTCCAATCCACATTTTAGTACTCACATCTCGTTGCGGATTTCATGCCAGTGAACCAGCAGTCACTTTTATATGAAATTTTCATTTTCACTTGAACTGAGTACTAGACTTTACTTGAGACATTTGTATTTTCATCAAACAAATGAATTTGTTTTATTTAAATTTTGTAAATAAGAAAATTGTTAGTTTCCTTGAGGAATATAATAGTTGATGCAAGACAGCACTGGCGTAGCGAGGGGGGGGGGAAGGGGGCACAGGCCCCGGGCGGCACTTTGCTTGGGGGCGGCAATTTTTCAAAATATCCGGGCGGCACTTTGCCGCAATTTTTCTAAATACGTTAATGTAAATGGTTTTTGTATGTTATGTTTTTATAATTTTTCTAAGCTAAGTGTAAGCTTAGTTTTGTAACAAATTTGTTGTGCGTAGGACGTAGGTACATAATATAAAAGATTTTCGCGCCACGGTTTTGCTGTCGGCAATGATACACGTCTTTCTCTTGTTTTTTTGTTGTTGTTGTTGTGTCATCGTCATGTTGTGTCTGAGATGTGTATTGCGCCATAAGGAATTGTGAAGTACAATTATCGACAACGACTCTAATTTGGAACCGTAAATGATTGTTTCATTCTGTGTGTCCTGGTGCTAAGCTTTTTCGTTTGCCTTCTTTCGACTACCACTCATGAGCAGCGTTCCAATCTTACTCCAATCGGAGTAAATTTACTTCAATTTTACGAAAGAAAATAGATCTACTTCGTAACTGCATTTTTTAAGATTTAGGTAGGTATACTAATTTTTTTCCACACTGAAAAATTCGAAATTTCTTTAGCCAAACCACATGAAAGGGAATGATCACTGTGTTAACAAATTTTCAATTCGTTTATTTTTTTTATAAGTCTGCTCCAAAATTTTACTACTGCGGTTCGAACCCTGCTCGTAAGGCGAGAAGTTGAGACAAAAACATTTCGGTTGTTTCGACTGATTCGATGTGAGTTGGCTCATATCTTTTGTTGTATCTTTTGTCTAAGGATTGTTAATCAGTTGTATTTTTTTCTGTTTTATTTTATCGTAAAATGCAGTAAAGTTTGCAAACATCCTAGTTTAATAGAAAATTAGCTGCAGTTTAACATTTAACTTGTCTTTGTTTCGCGTGTTGTGAAATTTTTGAAGTAAAACTTCTTTTCCGGCGTTGGGGGTAAAAAAATTTCTATGCAGCTGTCACTGACATGTCAAACCGTCACGCCATCCGTCAAAGACAGCGACATGTTTTTAGAATACAAAGTAATTATAACATGAAGTTGGATACGATTTAGAATTTACATATTTCAAATGGCTGCATTCAAAGATAAACATAAAACTATAGGTTCAGACGCGCAATGGCTATGCAACACGAATAATTATTGACAAGCATATTGCAATCCAAATAAATTTTACCAACACCTAACCCTCGAATACAAAGTACTGGCCAAAAAGTTGGGTATATCCACTACCATTTGTATTCTTGCTGTCATAGACGGCATGCCATATGACCATCAGGTTGCCTGAAAGTTTTGAAATTATACTTTTTAATAATATTTATTCGCTTAATCGCACACGCCACCGACATTTGTTTTGGTATTTATAAATTTGAACGTCACCCGACTAATCAGTCAAATACTTTAATAATTAATTTTACAAGAGTGCCGCTGTCAGTGTGGTACTTGCTTTCCAAGTTGCCTGGATACTGAATTAATACCAGGTGACTACTAAGTTGCTCGGGTTTGTACGGGTTAATAATAAATGCTTGTGTACATTACAAAATTACAACATGCTTGCCAATACTTGCAACTTGCTTGTCAAGTGGCATGGGAGTTTTGTACTTTTCTTCTCGATTTCATTTAAGGCTAGGCGCGCACATTCAATTTTTTGAAGTAAAACTTCTTTTCCGGCGTTGGGGGTAAAAAAATTTCTATGCAGTGACATGTCAAAACGTCACGTTATCCGTCAAAGACAGCGACATGTTTTTAGAATACAAAATGTTTGTTCGTAGGTTATAATCTTACAGAAGCTTTGCTTGAGGAAAAAGAAGTTTTACTTCAACCGCGCGTACGTCAGTACACACAATCTTTTTTTTTAAATTGTGTTTTCGGGTACAGTACCTACCCACATAAGCGCAAGAGATATTCATTTTACCCCTTTGGATTGATTACATAAAGTAAGTAAATTGATGAAACGAAATACATAGCTGATGGTTCGAAAATATTCCATTGATTTTTCGGAGTTTAAACCTCCATTTGGCTTTATTAAGAGTGTTTTCTCCATATCTCAAGAACCATAGGTTCCATAAAAAACATTTTCTCACATTTTTGTAAAAAATTGAGTTCTCTATTTTTTTTTACTAAGAAATCGAAAGTTAATAAGTTATTTTTAAAAATGGAGAAACGATTTCAAGGAAAATTTTATTAATAAATTAATCAATAAAAGTTAAATGATTTTTACTTACGATATATACATACATAGGTCCTCGACATTTTGATCAAAGTTGACATCGTTATCTCTATGAATACGATGATAGCGAAGTTGAAAAAAGTGGGTCTTGCAATTCTAAACGACTCGGACTTGGTACCTAGCGTTTTTTGGGCATTTTAATACCAAAAATAACGGTAGGTACCTGTCGTTAAATTTTTTTTGGCAAAAAATGAAAATCTTATTTTTCTCAAAAATCTGCTTACAACTTAAAAAAAAAATTCAATAATTTTTTTACAAAAAGGCTACCATTTTATAAAAAAAATTCCCAAAAATGGTTATAAATGGTACCTACTATAGAACCATTTCTTTGACTTTCGATTTTCTCAAAAACGATTCCACTGATTTTGATCAATTTTTTTTACAGAGAATATTTTCTAAAAGCTTAAAAGTGTTGTATACCAAAATTTTCAAAAATCTCGAAAACAAGTTGGTCAATTTTTACTAAACTTGGTACGCAACAGCTTCTTGACATTATCTAGCAGATTTTAAATAAAAGATTTTCATATAACCAAAAATAACGGTACCTCCCGCTCCCATACAAAAGTTTAAAAACCGGCATGGAAAATCTCTTTTTTCTCAAAAACGACTCCTACGATTTTGATCCAAATTTTTGTGTGAGTTAACATACATAAATACGATCTACGATAATATTATTGTAAAAAAAATATCTATCACCTAATAAAAGTATCTCTCATGGAACCATTTTTTTTTTTCGACTATCTCATTATCTGCTCAACCGTTTTTAATGATTTTTAATTAAAAAAAGCTCCTGTTTGAATGATATTGCATATCAAAATTTTCAAAAAATCAAATTTTGGATTAAAAAAAAATCAAAATTATTTTTTGAAAATTCGATATCTCAAAAATGGGTGGATAGTTTTTTTTCAAAATTAATTTTTAACTCCGCATTAATGAGCACTAAAAAATGGCGTACCAATTTTTTTTTAATATTTTCAAAATTTTATATACATAAATGTACATACATACCTACATATACCTAATATAAAAAAAACGATTTTTAAATAATAAATCAGACGGTGTACATCGCGTCGGTGTCAAATAAATTTCAGATTTTAAAAGATGAAACCAGTTTTGAACACTTTAATTTTGATGGGCTGTTGTGAAATATGTTTAAGTTAAAAATAGTCCTTGGCCAATATTTCTGTTTCTTCATTTCCTTATGTATAACAATAATTGAAATAAAAAAATATTATAGGTATAATAATTATTATAATAATTAAAGGCAGTGCGGGTTGATTTTTTTTAAAACCGGTTTTATTTTTCAGCAATCATCACCCGATCAGACACTTCTATCTACATAATATAATATAAATAAATATAATGAAACAGTGAATAAAAAATTAAATTATAACAAGGTTAGTTAAGTAGCTGTTTCACTTTGATGTTTGTTTAAAACAGCAAACAGAAATAAAGGCCCAGAAAAAAATTGCTAGGGGCGGCAAAATTGGCTCTGCCCCGGGCGGCAAGACAGGTGGTTCTGTATTTCTGTTTCTTAATTAAAATTAACTAAGACTAGGTATGCTTATAAGTGTAAGTGTTTTGTTATGAAGTGTCAGATCATAATGATTTTCTTCACCTAACCCTATGAGTGCAAATTTCAGGAATTTTGTTTAGCGTTTTACAAAAAGTTGTCTCATAACTAAAAATGCAATTGTCTGGATTGATCTTTATGCAATTAATCGGCACCAATAGTCATTTTGAGTATGTGCTTCAACACAGACGATAAGCCATTAATAGAAAAAATTATCAGGACGGAGCATAAATGAATACTCTGTGCTTTTAATATTAGAGTATAACAGATAAATATTCATGGAAACATAGATAATTAGAAGTTGTAGTAAATATGTATAAATAGAACTTTAAGAATAACCGAACATTTATTTATTGATTGCATCAGTTGATTTCTAAGATCTGCTGTTTACAAAAAAAAAAAAGAAGAATACTTTGGAATTTAAAAAAAAACATTTTATAAATATACAACACGGATTTAATTAGATCAAAATGTTCAAATGCATGAAATTGCCTTCCGATTTCCATTAAAGTATGAATTTATGCAAACAAAGCTCAAAAATCGTTTAAATATTTAAGTAATTTTTTACATAAACAATTTTTTTTTAATTTTTGAAAAACAAAATTTGTGATGCCATTAAATTTTTTTTTTTAACACCCAAACATATTCTTGTGAAAATTTTTATATACAATATTATTTTAAATTTAAGGGAGTTCCTGCTAAAAAATGTTGGTTAAAATCGTTCGAAAAAAAAGCGGTTCTATGACAGGTACCGTTAATAACATTTTTTCCTGATTTTTTTTTACCAAAATATAGTCCATGCCCATAACAGCACACTAATTAGTTTTTGAGCTAAAAAAATCAATTTTCCATTTAGGGAATCACCGAAGTTTGAAGAAATAGATCCCATGGCTTAGGCTGTAGGGGGAGGTACAGGTACTAACAGACATACTGAAACATGTTTTTTGTGTACTAAATTTTCCTTAGAATTTTTATAAGAAAACTTTATATGCAAATTGTTAATATTTAATAATATACATTTTTAAAAATAACTTCAAAATTTAATCGTGTATTCGTTTTCGAGATATTGAATTTTCAAAAAAAAAATGTATATTATTTTTTTAAAAAATCGAAAAACTATTTTTTCGAAAATTTGTATAGATAAAATTTTGTCAAATGTAAGGGAGCTCCTGCATAAATATTTTGGTTAAAATCGTTTGAGCCGTTAGTGATATAGTTGAAAATCAAAAAAACGGTTCTGTTAATAACATTTTTTTCAATTTTATTTTTTACCGTGATAAATACGATTTTGCATTACGGGTGTATGGGGTTTAGTTTTGGAGCTTTTGGAGATTGAAATCTCAAAATGTTAAAAATACAAAAGTCAGCTGCCTATGACATTTGACATTATTAAAAAGATTCGAAGTGAAAAACCTATGAAAGCAGACCATTTTGCTGGACACTCTCCCAAACATCATCCATTTGTCTTGTTGAAAATAATTTGCATTTAATCTTCCCATATCACCGAGTACCGTTAGAAAGCGATTACGAGACTTTGGTCTTCACACTTTTCGATCAGAAAAAAGCCACTTCTTATTGCGAAAGTATAGGAGGAAAAGGTAAACTTCTTTCTGAATTTAAACGTCTATAATTAGGGTTGAATTTGCGAAAAATTATGTCATATAACCAAATAAGAAAGTTTGCTTTTCATGAAAGCTAATTCAACTTGTTTTAAACCCTTGACGGGAGAACATTTAAGCGCTCAAAGGGAACTCGTTTAAATCCGTCAAATGTGCTCTTCTCGCCTGGGATATAATTTTACTATTTTAGGTTTTTTTTTGTACCAAAACACCGGAGTAATGGACCGTTTCCAGTGCATGGATATTTTGGAGTCGGTTATGCTTCCATACGCTGAAGAGCAGATGCCTTTGCGTTAAGTGCTTCAGCAGGACAACAATCCAAAACATTATTTAAAACTTTTAAAAGAATGCTTTACGGCAAAGAGCATTTGCGTTTTTAGTGGCCTTTTTAAGTGCGGGATTTGGATCCAATTGAGAATTTGTGGGCGATTTTAAAAAGGCGAGTTGGGAAAAAACCCCACACTTTAACAAGCTCTCTTTTTGCGGCTTTGAAAAACGAGTGGGAGAATATTTCTGCTAATGTCATCGATAATCCTGGACAGAATACTAATTACATATTAAAACATTTTTAATTTTAATTCTTTTCGTTATATGGTGTATGGAAGAAGAAATTTTCGTTCATTACATAATCTTAATATATAAAATATAATTTACATAAAACAAAACATCAATCAATAAAAATGATCGAAGAATTCGGACATGTTTTAAGCAGCTATCCAAACATACACACAGTTGTTGCTGTTTCTTCCTGCACTCAACAAATTTAAAAAATAAATAGATTTTTATTTAGTTAAAAACCAAACCATAAATACAATTTAAAAGATTGAATAGTGTTTGCAAGCAGATTGAAAGTTAAAGGTTTTTTTCTTGAAAAGATATTTAAACATAACCTTCGAGAAGAATGCAATCCGCAATCTCAATCTCCAAGGTTTTCCATGAACCACACAACTACATAGATATTTGTTTTCTTTAATTCTTGAACTTTCTGAGCGGGTAATTTGTTCCGATTTGCCATTCAAAAATCACAGACCGTACGGTTTTCCTTTCCAAGAAAAGATAAATTCCGTACTATTGTTGCGAAAATGACAAGGCATTTTGCCTATCGTCTATGTTCGTCCTTATTCATATTCAAATTAGTTCACTGAGAAAACTGTACTATGAGTTATTTAAATAGAAACATGTTTAATTATATGTTTAAATAAGGACAAACAGAATTCGTTTATAACTAAACTCAAATCTGTTTAGATTCGAAAATACTATTATTTTTCAGTAAAATATGTTTAAATCAAACTCATTCATGTTTAAAAATTTCATTGAGATCTGCACTTCATTTTTTGTATGTATTCAAATTAGTTTGAGTTTGATTTTTAAAATGCATGTTTAATTTATTTTACTTACTTGAAAATTTTAACATAAAATGAACATGAACGAGTTTAATTTAGATATAAACGGAGTTAAAATATTTACAAGAGTAAGAGATTAAACATAAATGTTAAATTTAAGCCCGAACATGTTTGAATTGAATTAAAATGAGGTAGCTAAATATATATAACTTTTCTTATTTTTGGCATCGAAAGTCATGGAGTGTGTTTATGTTCCGCGAGTGTTTGTGATGTTACTAAAATGAGTAATTTATAAAAAAAAATCATGAAATATTTGATATATACCAATATAATGTTAGATACCTGTTTCACGCAAGAACATAAAGGTTAAGATTACTCGAGGAGTGGAAGTTAATATCATTGTTCCCTGTTCTCTATTGAATGTAAGTGTAAAAAAAAAATATTTGTTTCAAAAACTGATTATTTGTAAAGTTTTTTTTTTTTAAATACTGATTAATAAGTATGTATTATATTAAATTATCATTTGACTTCTATATTCTTTCCAAAGGCTGACCAGAAGATGACGAAAGAAGCAAAACAAGAAGCAAATTCCAGAAGACAAATTACATATTATATAAACCAGAATTTGACGAAGATGTTCTCAAGATGTGACAAAGATGATATCTCAAAGCACTCCACAACAACTTGAATACTTTTTGGAAAAATGTAATCACAAAATGTTACTTAAAATAAAAATATAAATACATATGCAGGTACTTATTATATAATTTTTATTTGTGTTGTGTAATTTTTTTAATTTCTGAATTTCTGAAAAATCTAAAGTCAAAAAAAATTAATATGATTCTATTTGAAACAACATCAAATGAAGTTAATAAAAACAAAGATAAGCATGTTTAAATCAAATAGAAAACGAGGTAAATTTAAACCAAATCATGTTCAAATCGGGTCAAACATGGGTTAATACGTTTCTATTTAAATTAAATAGATATCGATTCCATGCCAAATCGTATGTGTTTGAGTTTGATTTAAATATGAATATGTTTGATATTTTTCTCAGTGTTGGAACATTTGAATTTTAAGATAAACTACACTAAAGCCAGTAATTTTGTCTATGTTAGTCTAGCTTAGTTAGCCAAACTTTTTTCTTATTAGCCATCAGGAACAACGAAGGAAAATAGTTTTTGAATGAAACCGGTGTGAAGAAATGTTTGTGGATGTAATAAAATAGCATGAGTCTTTCAAGAAAGGGGTGTTGATTTAATATTCTCGTTCCTTTTCTCGTTCTGAGAAGGGTCGCATATTTTCAGAGCTTTTCTCACAAAGAATATTCAAATGCTATGCTATGAAAGAGAGAAAGGTTAAGAAACAAGTTACAAGAACTTTGTTTTTAAATTAACTTCCTTTAATAAATATGTTCTGCCCTTTTGTGTCCATGCTTTAAATGACTATTTTTGGGATTCTGCATAATCAAGTGATTTGTAATTATTATTTTAATGACTTGTTATTAATGTAGCTGGAAATTTTAACTTTGCAATTTGCTCGGCTATGAACCCTAAAAACGAAGAAGTGAACTTCTTCATAGAAGAAATATAATAAATTCAGTAGATAATGTATTTTCAAAATCTTGTTTTACATCAGAAGGGTAATCTGATTTAGGGGTGTTAGAAACGCACAGTTTACCGTGATTAATGACATTACAAATTACTTGTCTAGCTACCAGACAAAAATGCAAACTATGACGACTCATGGTGGTATTTGTTAGATTTCAACGATATTCAATTAACTTTAAATTTAAATAGTTTTGTGGTCGAGGGATTTGAATCTGTTAGTAAAACAAAACAAAATGGTAGAATCTATTAACAAAAACTACACCAACATTCTCTATAGCATAGAATTTTGAGTTTTTTTCCGAAAACGTGGCTGTAGTTACAGTAAGCCTAAAAAACCATGAAATTCGATCTTCGACTTAAATATTATTTAACTCAAAAACCTAAATGCTATATGGTGTATTGAATAAATATACGATTATTGACTAAAACAAGTTAACAAAAACCACAACACGATCGTGGGTGTGAAAGGATTCGAAGGATTTACCTTTCAGTAAAAAACAAAACTAATTACAATGGCGCAAAATTTTAATTGAATTAGTACGATGCTAAAGCTGTTTTAGTATGATACTAGGTTAAAACAACAAATTTACAAATTTTAATCGAATATAGCATCATACTTTCTCTACCCTTTTATTAAAGTTAAAATCATCGAATACCTACTTCATTTTTTTAGTATCGTGCTAGCTTCATATGACTATTTGACATTTGCAAACATCAAAAAAGGTTCGTGTACTTATTTTTTTACACGAAATGTCATTGTTTTAGGTGTGTTCAGAACCAATTTATTAAGAAAATTCTTTTAGCACGACACTGGTTAGAAAATGTTTAAAATTAAGAATGAGTTAGTAAACTACTATAAATTTAGCAAATTGTTAAGTAGTATCATACTAATACCTTAATAATAGGCTGTTTAAAATTCTGCGCCAATGTCTTCTAACTCAAAAAAATAAATTTTTGAATTTGGACGGGATTGGAGTTCGCAATCTTCAGATTTCTGTTCGTGACAGGTTTCTGTTTGTTTAAGCTCATGAACAAAGGTCATAATGAAAGTTATTGTTTTAATTTTAATTGAAACTTCATGTGACTTCAATTCCACAGCGCGTTTCGCCCAGTAACTTCAGTCGGCTTATCCGTTGAATAAATGAATCAATATTGGGAGGGGGTTTGGACTGCGATCTGTAAGAATCTATTCTGCCCGCATCTGGCGTTAGATGAGTTGCTTACCCTACAGTTCTTCCTCCAAGTTTATCGCTTTGATGAGTTTAATTATTTGGAGTACCTTCAGAGAGGATAACTAATGACTCCCTTCTACCTGGTGGTGTCCAAATACTTGTATCTTTTATGCATTTGCATTGGTGCTTCGCCTAGTATGTGTCCTGGTGTTTCGTCAATCGTCATGAGTATTGCAGAGTCCGCATGTGGGGCTGTTTTACAGGCGAAGAATACTCAAGTGTCTTTTTTAGTTTACAGTTATCTATGAGGAGTAGCGTTACTATTCGAGATTGTTCCCAATTAAGCTGATACAGTTCTTGAAAGTTGAAACTATCTTGGTTATAATTCTCAAGAAGTAGTTTGGCCTGCCTCAGTTTTGAGAGTTCTTTCCGGATTTTGGATTTTCTGGCCTTCTCCTCTATTTTGATTTCGGTTTTAATCCTGTTTTCTTTGATTCCGCAGTAGAGCTCTGACCCCATTAGAGGAATTCCGGCACCTATGTTTGCTAGGCAATCTTCGTCTTCATATCACTGGACATACCCAATGAAGTGAGATATTGTGTATTGTCCAATTGGTATCGAAAGTTTGGTTCTAGGCCCTAAAATTCCAACACAAGTCCCTTTTATTGTTTTTCTTGAACCATACGAAATACGATTAATAATTCGGCCACGCACTAAGCGACGAACGACTGAGCGAATTCGCTCTGTCGCTTAAGACATTCACAAGTCGCTCAGGGTTTATGTTACCACCTCCATACAATTTAATGTGTTTTAATTTGTTTGCGTCAGCGTCGCTCGGCGACTCGTCGCTCAATCGGTCAGTCGCTCGTCGCTCAGTGCGTGGCCGAAGCTTACCACTTAATGGCATTCGATTTGAGTGTGTAGTTTTCTGATTCGCCCACCCCTCTTTTTTGCAGCTTAACTGTGTGTTATAATTCTTTACCAAATTGTATTTTGGGCACGAGTACGATAACTTGGGCGCCGAAAATTGATAATGGATTTTTGTAAAGGGGTCAAATACAAACAATTTTACCATGGGAAGGGGGGTCTTTTTAGCCTCGTTTAGGAGGTATGTGCGATTTTCGATATAAACGACTTAAATGGAAAAATAAATATAAGAAAACAACGGCAATACCTAAAATAAAAAAACAATAACGATTTTTAAAGGCAGAAGTCTGTTCTTTCATCGTACATTTAAATTATATTATTTGTGTCAATAGTTTTCAAAATATTTGCATTCAAACCCAAAATTTTGATAAGAAAAAACGCAAACAATAATGTGAGGATCAATTTTTCTCAAAATGGAAAACTAAATTTTCTTTTTGTGGTCAATGCTCATATTAATTCTGATTCGAATTACATACCTTAAAAAGTAAAAGAAAAAAATATAGAATATTGCTTGAGTGATCACTGTCAGTGTCAAACATCTTCAGTTTGGTCTATAATTTAACCATGAATCGACTTACAAACGAACAACGCTTGCAAATTATTGAATTTCATTATCAAAATGCGTGCTCTGTTAAGAAAGTTCATAGCGCGCTTCTTCCATTTTATGGTCAGTTTAATCGACCTACTTAGGCGGCTATTCGAGCTATTGAAACTAAATTTCGCACCAAATTTACATTGTTGGACATTAAACCACCAAACAGCTTACGTAGAGGAAAATATCGCAGCTGTATCGGCCAGTGTTAGTAATGACCGTGAATTAACGATTCGGCGCCGTTCGCACCAATTGGGCCTCTGTTACTCCACTACGTGAAAAATTTTGCGGAAAGTTTTAAGTCTGAAATCTTTCAAAATACAGCTGGTGCAAGAATTGAAGCCGAACGACCTACCACAACGCCGAATTTTTGGTGAATGGGCTTTGAAAAGTTGGTCCAAGATCCCTTTTTTTATCGAAAAATTGTGTTCAGCGACAAAGCTCATTTCTGGTTGAATGGATACGTGACTGCCGTATTTGGAGTGAAGAGCAGGCAGAAGCATTGCAAGACCTACCAATGCATCCAGAAAAAGTCACTGTTTGGTGCGGATTATAAGCTGGCGAAGTCGTTGAGCTGTATTTCTTCAAAGATGATGCGAATCGCAACGTTACTGTGAATGGTGAGCGGTACCGTGCGATGATAACAAACTAGTTTTTGCGCAAAATGGAAGAGCTTCACGTGCATGACATGTGGTTTCAACAAGACGGTGCCACATGCCACTCATCAGCAACGGGTTTATTTGGATTTATCCTGTACAAAAAGCCGACGATCAAGGGATTCCAAGCTACTTATCTGATCTGAAATCTTTCATATTCACAAGATTTATGAAATTATACTAATAGCTTTTGGTACCATCACAACAGCTTTGCTCTATGTCTTATTCTTAAAGAATGAATCTCCATTTTTTGATATCCCGAGCGATTTACTCCTCGTTATCAAAGTGAAATAAAAGTGGCCGAATTATTCATTAATGTATTTCAATTCTTTTGCCATTTTCTTGCAGAGGTCGTCTAGATCTATGTATGTATAGGTATGTATAATGCTCCATTGCCTCAGTCAAGGCAATTTGTCAATCTTTCCTTTATTTATTTAACAAATGTGTTTGTAAGTGTGTGTGCAGGTTATTTTGTCTTTTTTTTCCCAGCCTCAACTAAAGCTCGTTTAAACACCAACCATCGCTTTCATTCAGAAAAGGATATATATTTTCAACTTAAGGATAAGTCAGATTGTTTTCCCTTGGTTGACGTCAGCTCCATCGCCTTTGAAAAGTGTTGGTTTATGGCATAAGATTCTCTGAACTTTTATTTCCGTATGCGCGAAGATAAGTGTCTTTCTTGTAAAGTGTAGCACTTATATTTTCCTTGACTCTTATCCATTTTTAAAGAATTTTTTAACGATGCGAAATCTGTATAGCACTATCTCCGCCATCACGTTAGAACGAAAGTAAATTTATGGCGGATTGAAATAGAAGACTCCAAACATTTTTCTTTCATAAATCAGTTCGGTTTTGAATTATGAACTTAAATTAATAAAATGTATAGTTTTTTTATGTTATTCCAGTGGAATTGTCTATAAAGTGGCAAACCCATAAAAGTCGTAGATACATTTTAGAATTTAGGTAAATAAAAATCATTCTTTCTATTCTTCTAAATCTTTTTCTTCGCTTTTTTTCCGGTGCATACACATGTTGCATACATTTTAATCTCTCAGTATATTTCCTCTAGGTAAATACAAACAGATAAACGATCTGTACGAGTTGATTCTGAAAAGCACCGAGGACTGTTGGTCCCAGTGTTGCCATAAGATATTTTTGGAAATCGGGAGATTTCCACATCAAAAATCGGGGAAATCGGGGAATTAGAAGTTTAAATAACTTTACTTATTTAAAAAAAAATTTTGTTCATCAATTTATTTGAGAAAAAGTTCTCTCAACATGTTGAAGAGTTTGGTAATGTTAATATCGATGAAATAAAGTTAGCCATCAATGGGAAGGCCAAACTTTGATTGAACAAACAATTTTCAAAAATATTTCAATTTTAATATAGTACAAAGCTTTCATATATTAAGCTTTTAAAGTCAGATTACTTATTTCTCTATATTCACAATCGATTCCCTGCATATCAGAATAATGAATAATATTAGGAAATAAGTTAAAAAGATTACTTAGTGGATCAATTTGTTTTGGTTTTAATAAGGTCAAAGCCTGAAAATTTTTATTTTTAAAATCAAACCTATGTAATATTTGCTTGCAAAGTTCAACGTAAACGCTTATACAGTTGTTTTTAAATCGTTCAACTTCAGAGCTTGAAATAAGATTTTGTCCAATTGTAACTTAAGATCGCTCCCGAGGTACAAATTATCATTGTTTATATTGTAGGTACAGTCTAATTTTAACATTTCGCTAAAAGATAAAAAAATGGATCTACATTAATATAAATGTGTAATGTGTAATTGAAAATATTCATGTCGATTACAGAATTCGCAGAATTTTACTCCCGGTGAGTTGACTTGATTCGCATCCGCTGTAAAACTCAATTATGAAATTCGTCGGATGAACTACATTGTCGATTTCTAAAATTAACTTATCATTTATGAACTTTCGTATCGACACTGTCAGCAACAAACATTTATTCAACTGGCCTAGGCTGTGATAATAGTATCGTTTTCGATCAACGAAATCAAGCATCGTTGAGAGTGGTTAGTACGAAGATGGAGGAAGGTTCAAAACCAACCGTGTGCTCTTTTTTTTTTTTTTTTAGATTTCTTGCTCTCTGGTTGCGTTGCTATTTGTGCGTTTTTTATTAAAATTTGTTAAACAAACACTTTAGCATTCAGTATGATAAGCTTTTGACTTAAATTTTTGTACTCTCCATTGTTTATTTTCGTTTAATCAAAAATTCACTTCAGATTCGTCTCGAAATTGGTGCGAATGTAAAATGATAGAAATTGTATGGAGTGCGAATGGATTGCGAAATCTGTAATACCATATAAGTTGAACAAAATGTCAGTGGTGCAGGGATTGTTACCGACATTCGTTCAACTTTCATTCGTCGGATTCAGTAATAGCAAAAGTTTGGAAATGAATTGAAATTGTCACTTTAGCTCATTCGCCGAATTCTGTAATAGGGGTGATTAACAAGAACTTAACTACCGACACGCACCGCCCCACACCAAATCAAAGAAGATAAAGAAAAAGAAGAAATTTAATCTTGGTTGGGTATAGTTCACATTGTATTTTTGTCAAAAAATCGATGTAAGATGAATTGAATTTAACAAAAATTGCGTATTGACAAGGTTCTCACAGTCAACTGATGAGTCCATGTGAGATCGCCGGGACGAAACGCCAATTTTTGTGAACTGAAGGCCAAAAAAGCTATTTTGAAGAAGAAGAAAGACAATGACAACGACGTTAACAATAATTGCAAGGAATATGTTTTCATACTAAATTTAAAAAGAGAAAACCGTAAGTTATGCATTGCCAAAATTTTTAATAAAATAATATATTATGTTCATTCAAGAGCGGAGAAAATATCTGAACGTATTGTTTAATTGAAAATCGGGAGAAAGTGCACTATTTACATCAAAAATCGGTGTATCGGAAATAGGTCTAGAAATCGGGAGAAATACGATAAATCGGTGTTTCTGGCAACACTGGTTGGTCCACAAATGCTAGAAGAAGAAGTTACTCATTTTGAGAATGGCCGAGTGCTCAAAGTATCTAACGTATCTGCCCAGGGCCTACTAAGTTTTTTGGCTTTCATTCGTAAAAAGTTTGTGGTTATGTGTTTTTTGTTGATAAATTTGAGCTAAGGATTAAGAAATTGAGTACGTATAATCAAATGAGGAACATTTTTTGTATTAAAATTAAACACACAAAACATTTTGAAGGAAAATTTACGCAAAATAAAGAAAAATAAAACTTTACATAGGTATCACATAAAATGGCCATTGCTTGATGCTAAACGCTCAAAACAACATGCGTTTTGACTTGGAGTTCTTTACGGTGCGCTCCCGATGTGCTTTTATTCTTATGTGCCAGCCTTCTTGCGGAGTTGTGACTCTGATTCTCTCTGATCGAGGTCTTCTTGCAACACTCCCGGTTCCCACACGTTTCGGATAGCTCGTCTCGACACACCGAAACGACTTGCAACAGTCCCTTGAGGCTCTTCTTGCTGAAGCATATTTACCGCTATTATTGCGTTTTCAGTATCCAAATGATGCCGAGAACTATGGTAATCACTTTTAATCACTTTTAATCACTTTTAAAAACAATTAACGAAAGTAACAATAATTACCAACAACGCTTAGAATCGGACTCTAGATGGGCTTTTTTGTCTACTCACTTAGAGGTAACGGTAAAATTGTTGTTCAAAGCATTTATAAGGACTTATAGACACACAAACTCTAGAGTAAAATGCTTTGCTTCGACAATGTTAACCAATAAAGTAATTTTTAGACAAAATTTAAATTAAATCTTGGGCGGGCCCTATTTTGTTTTTAGTAGTTTATATGAAGTTAGTTTATATTAGTAGTTTATATGAAGCCTTCTGTCAGATTTCCATAATTTTGGTTTGATTTTGTTTTATTCGGAGGGGAAACTTAAATGTGACTTTCATTTTTTTTGTATGAATACAATTATTTTTAATAACTTGGAAATATATAAGCATTCATAGGATTCGCCACTTGAGTAAGTGACAAGAGGGATTTGCGAATTCAATGATGACTAGGCTAGGCACAGTGCCGCCGCTGGTTGTTCGTGCGCCCTTGTGCAAGAACCTTAAATTGCCGCCCCATATCTTGGGTGCTGGGGGTATATACATACGTTGAATAAGTGGAAGTTTTATTTATTATCCATTTCGCAGTTGAAAAATTTAAGCAAACGTGCATTGTTGTTGTCGGGTTCCAATCTACACCAAATTCTTATACAATGAACATGGTCAGACTAGGATTTGGAGGGATCTCTCCTGTAAATGAGTTTGAGAGTTTCTGTTATACATATAGCATATACAGTTTTTGCATCCTTTTAAGATTATTTACTCTTTTTACTTCAGACTTATATGTACATAGATACTATGTGTGAGGCAAGTTATGCATTCGTAAAAAAATAGAACTCGAGGTTTTGATCAAAGTTGACATTACAATGATAGCGAAGACGAAAAAAAGTGGGTCTCGAAATTTTGTCCCCACGCGTTTTTTTTTTTTTTTTTTTTTTTTTTTAAGACCAAAAATAACGGTTTCTGACATACGATTTTTTATCGAAATTTTATAAATTTTTTTTAAGCACTGTCCAAGAGATTTAAACAAAAATCAAAAAATTTAAATAATCATTACAACCGATTTTGATAATTTGTTTTATGCTTAAGCGCCCCAACATTTTAAATATTCCTGTGCATTCAAATTTTCCAAAAAAAGTAGTTTGGATTTTAACCCCATGGTAGATTTTTTAAAAACTTGATAAATAAAAGTTTCTTAATATAAGGAGAAAAAAAATTATTACCTAAAAATAACTATACCTAGGGCCTATTGCACCAACTACAAATTACAAGTACAAATTTGTGATTAAAAATTTGTTAAAAAAATGCTTGTAATCACAATTTTGTAAGATGGTGCAATAGGCCCCTACTCTACAAATGTTAAAAAATGGTTTTCGAAAATGTCTCCGAGAATTTTGATACATTTTTTTTCTTATGATAAATTTTTACGTTCTATAATTTAAAAAAAATTGAAATCAATATATTACTGACCGTACCGACCATAGAACCATTTTGTCGATTTTTGAATTTTGAATTACCGGCTGAACGGATTTAAAAAAAAAAAATTTTTTTGGAAAATTCGATATCTCAAAAAGGGTTAAATATTTTTTTGGAAATTTATTTTTAAGGTAATAATTCGTAAGGTAATAAAAAAAATGTTTTAAAAATTTGTATATAAAAGCTTATTTTACTTATAACTTTGTTATAAAATTTATTTTTGCATAAGCTAATATTTGCTTGCATCACATGGCATCCTATTTCTAGCTCCAGCTACTACTAAAAGAGTTGTTTTAGTCATTTAATAAATGCACTTTATGTTTATGAACAGTTTTTTTCTACGTAATAGTAATAATTTTTGAAGTCTTTTACATAAGAGCAAACTCGTGCGACCCAGTCGTGCATTTTATTTTAAGAGGAAACACAAAATATGGCGATTGCAAATAGTTTTCTTCAACAAATCCATTTTTATATAAAATCCAAAGATTCGAGTTCCTAGCACAGTTTTTAATTTATGTATGTATGTAAAAATCAATAGTTTATAGCTCGACAGAAAGAAGACAAAGTAGTTTTTGATACTTTTAAAAGTTTTTGTTTTCACTTTTTTTTTTAAAACACTTAATCACTTAGTTCCGGATCTGGAAGTATTATATATAATTCCTTGACCTTTAGGTATCCTTTGATGGAATTTGACATTTTGTGGCTTGTGTGCGAACTATATTTTTATAAAAATAGAGTCTGAACTCTGAATGTCAATTGGAAGCTCCAATTCGAACGACCAATGAAACGTTAAATTTCTGGGTTATTCTGATTTTGTTCAATCCGTTGACTTTTAAGTTATTTATCAATTCAATTCTAAAATTAATTAAAAACTATTCGTAAATCCTTATTTAAAAAACAAACATAAATATAAAGAGACACAAAACTTTTTTTTTATTTTTTTTTTGTTTTCTGTTGTAAAGGTGGTTTGTTTACATTTGCTTACAATGTTTTAAATCATCTTCGATTAATTTTGTTTTTAAGTTACCAACTTCGATCTAAGATATTTGGTTACATTATTGCAATCAGAATATTGATACGCATTCATACAAAAATACGAGTAATTAGTAAAATTAATGTTTTCGAGACGCTGTTATTTTATGGAAAATACATGGGCTGTAAATCTAAAAAAAAATCAAAATCCTTTTCGAGTTTATAAGTCTGAGATGTAGGTTGCGTGAAAAGCTATTTCCCAAGTGTCAATCTATGGCGGCGTTGATCAGTTAAGACTACGAGTGCAATCGAAGAGGTTATTTGTTGCGAGGGGCGACAGTCACAAACAATATATGAATAAAGATTTGTAGTAATAGATTGTGTGTGGGCACTACCTACGTAGTGAACGGTCAAATGTAAACAGGTCCAATAACTTAAGGAAAACTTTTGGAGTATGCTTTATAGGATGAGTTAGATCAATCTCTTAATTTTCCGCCCCTAGACGTTGGTGCCCTTGTGCGCCGCACATACGGTAGCGCGGCCCTGGCTAGGCATAAAGCAAGGAGTATGAGTGGGCAGGACAGCTGGTTTTTTATTACATTTGCTATCTCTTCAGCAAAGATGGGGAAGAGCAGCTAAATGATGACAAGACCGAAAACCTCCGCAGGTCATTGGCCGAAGGCACTGGTAGGGCTAAAAAAAAGATCTTCCAGTATAATAAAAACGTGCGAGGGTACTTCGAATTCGTCTTTTGAATTTTTGTTAAAAAAAGGATAAATAATAAGAAAAGTAATTGCACTCAAAAAATTGCTGGAAACAATGGTGGAGGATACAAAAAAATAAAGATTAAGGAAAGGAAAAAAGAATATTGGGATATTTGGAGGAGGAAGTGAAAATATAAAAAGAGGAGGAAGATATCAGCAGAATTGTTTAAATCTAAGCGTTATATTAATAATAATATTGTTGACTTCCCATTAGGAATGACAATTTTTTTGTCGCCCTAAAACTGATTTCATCTTCGCCTTCCGTTTCAAAAAGATTGTAATTCTCTTTATCTTTATTATTATATTATTTTTGTTTTCAGTAAATACGCCTCTGTGACGATCAAATATTTTACATTTATCTTCAAACTGATCGATGATTATTTTTTTTTTCTAATTGTTTGGTCTTGTTGTTTATCAGTCGAGTAAAAATGCCAGAAAAGTGCCTTAATTATATATTAAAATTTAAGTAGTCTGTAAAACCAAACAAAATAAACCGAAATATCTATGTCTTATTCTCAACTAACTGTTAATCTCTTGTGTGCTAATTATTTTGTTTTATTGCTTCATTCAATTCAAAGATGGTGGTGATATCAAATGTTTACATACTACTGTTTTTTGGCTCATATGGGCTGTCTTCCAAAATTTGACTGTGACAAAATGTGTATAATGACTTTTTTTTTTAATACCATAAGATATTGAACGATTTTACCTCTTGAGTATACATACTGCCATCATAGTCACAAACTTTGATACCGATAAAAGAGTCTGTATATGTTTTTTTAAATCCCAGCCGGAAAACTGTTACACTTAGATTTTAAATTTTTCAAATGAGATTTCACACAAATCTATGATATTTTTTGCTACTCGTTAAACCACTTGGAGTTGGAGCTGCTTATGAAGAGTGTGAGACTGCTAATTCTAAAAAATTTTAGAATTTTTAAAATTTAATTTTTTTTAATACTACTCGTATGTAGGATGTTACTTTTTTCCATTTTGTAACACAGTGTTCCATAAAATATTTGTCTTGAAGATTTTTTTCGTGTATATTTACTTGCGAGATAAACTCGTAGGTATCTATACTTTATGTATGGCAAGTTATGTATATACATATCTTATCTACATATGCTTAAAAAAATCAAACTCGAGATTTTGATCGTACCTGACATTGCGATAATAGAGAAGACGAAAAAACTGGGTCTCGTAATTTGTCTGTCTGCCTGTCTGTTCGACTACAGCCTAAACGACTCACCCGATTTTCTTTAAACTTGGTAGATAACTTTTTAAAACTTTTCCCCCCGTGATGTGATTTTTGCTTCCCAGCCTAGGTTCAGCTAGCCAATGTGTTCTGAAGAAAAACACGAAACTTCAGTTGGAAAGGTCTTAGAATCTTACAACAAAATCTATAGGTACTTAAAAATATCCCTTAAACTATACTGTCTGAAGTCTGAAGATAGAATTGTTCGAGCTATGAAATTACCAAATCAAGTTAACTATAGTCTTGTAATGACGTAATCACGGATTGAAAATGTGACTTTCCTGTGTTGGGGTATGTACATATGTATCTATGGATATTTTGTTTGGAAAGTAAGTGTGAAGTGAATGCTATGAAATTATAATTTCACATTTTCAACCCACTTTCAACTCATTTTAAACACGCTTTCAACCCATTTTCAACCCAGTTTCAAGGGTTTAAAAGGGGTTGAAAGTGGGCTTAAGCTTAAGGGTTGAAAGTGGGTTGAAAATGGGTTGAAAATTTATTGAAACTGGGTTGAAAGTGGTTTGAAACTGAGTTGAAAGTGGGTTTAAAGTGGGTTGAAAATGGGTTGAAAGTGGGTTGAAAATGGGTTGAAACTGGGTTGAAAATGGGTTAAAAATGTGTTGAAAGTGGGTTGAAATGTGTTGAATTTGGTGTTGAAAGTGGGTTAAAAATGGGTTGATAATGGGTTGAAAATGGGTTGATAGTGGGTTGAAACTGGGTTGAAAGTGGGGTGAAAATGGGTTGTAAATAAGTTGAAAATGGGTTGAAAGTCGGTTGAAAGTCGGTTGAAAGTGGGTTGAAAATGGGTTGAAACTGGGTTGAAACTGGGTTGAAACTGGATTGAAAATGGGTTGAAAGTGGGTTTAAACTGACAGATATGTTAAAAATCCACATTTAACCCGGTTTTCACCCATTTTTAATCCGGGTTAAAAATCGGTTTTTAACCCAAGTGGGTTTAAAGCGGGTCAAAATGGGTTTACCCATTTTAAACCCACTTTCAACCAACTTTCAACTCACTTTCAACCCATTTTCAACCCACTTTCAACCCATTTTCAACACACTTTCAACGATTTTGACCTTACTTTTTGAACAGGATATCCTTTAAATTTAAAATACAGTCGAACTTCGATAAGTCGAACTTCGATTACTCGAATATTTGATAACTCCAATGAAATTGGTTGGCAATAGCGCGAAGCCTGAAGTGTACGTGTAATTTTTGTTTGATAAGTCGAACTTCTATAACTCGAATGTCTCGATAACTCGAAGGTATTATTTGGTGTCAACTTCGACAAGTCGAATTTTTAAGGGGAATTTCCAAATACTGTGGATTTTTACAAATTCATTTCATAATGCATTGACTTTGTGGGCACTGTGTTTGAATGTTCCATGACTTTGTACATATATGATTGTATTGAAAATTGTGATTCCGTTAAGTGTGAGTAAAAAAGAAAGCAATAGTACCTAGGCGTCTTCTGAAAAATTCAAAGAAAAGTGTTAAACAACTGAAGTAAATATTAGCAATGACAGCGATAGTGGATCGAGGTAGTTTAGGAGGAGAATTCGATTTAACCAGCTTCAAATGAATTGATTGCAACTTCGTTAAGTATTTTGCAATTATGCTCAAAAACAAATGAAAAAATAACCGATTCTTTGTATAACAGATTAAACTCCGTTAAAGTTTTCTTTGAAAACCAAAAAACCAAATCCACTCATCAGTCCTTTTTTATTCGCAAATAAATATCGCGTACTTTATATTAACTTGATAACTCGAAGTCTTGATAACTCGAATTATTGTGTTGGCAAGTGATGGTTGGAGTTATCGAAGTTCGACTGTAATATCTACTATTGGTACATAAAAATTTTCGTAAAAATATTTTTTCGGTTTTTGAAAAAAGTTTCATTTTTTTTTTTGTGAAAAATCTTCAAAACTTAAAATTGCCATCCCAAATCTTTTCCTTGAAAAATTTTAAATATATTTCTTATATAAAAAATTTATTTAATAATAAAACGATTTTTAAACATTTTTTACAAAAATTCATTGTTTTCTATGAACATTTGAACATTTTTGTCTCATTAAATCCATGTGTCATATTATACATAATATGTAGATACGGTTAACTATGAATACCTGTTATGTCGCATTTTGCAAACTTTAAAGGGGACACAAAAAACTGATTATAGTCTCAAAATTAAAACGCATAATAATAAAATTTTATACATAATTATCAGTTTTGAATGTCTATGATGTGAAATAGTTTAAATTTTAAAAATTCAGCGAAGCAGATGGAAATTATTAACGAAACTGCATCAAAAAGTGAATTTCACAAAAAATTTTGTTAGGAGATTTTCATAGTTAACCGTCGTGTATGTATATTCTTAGAAGAGTTCTTAAATTAAAAAGTGCTTCTACATTATAGCAAGTACGTGCGATCCAGTGGTGTATTTTATTTTATTTACACACAAATATACATTATGTAGAATTCACTGCACATGCATAAGATATACGTAACCTAAAAATCAACAAACAGTGTGTGATGGAGATCAGAGACGGATAAGCCGGTCAATAGATACATAAAATAATATTGGGCAAATAGAATGTCAAAAAAAAAATTGAGCTATCAAGTTTGTGCTATGATATTTAATCGTGTGAAGATGATATTGCACCAGTTCACACATAACTTTTTCCGAAACGCACAATAAATATCTAATTTCATAAAATATATATTGCGACACTTTTTTATATCAACTTACTGAAAAAAAAACCAATATCAAAATGATAATTTTTTAATATTAATTCTACATGTTCCATTTTTCATAACAATTTGATAGGCAAAAGTATTAATCTAACATTAATAATGTTGGAATAACATGTTTCTTATCATTTTGATATTGAAATTATCAAATTAATATTATTTTTTTTTTTGATATTGCAATTTCATTTTTTCATATCAAATTAAGTTTAATAATTTTTAATATCAATATAACAGATTTCAATATCAAATATTCTTTATTTTTGGTATTTTTAATGTTATTTTAATTTATATGACAAAAATTTGTTTTAACATTTTAATATCAAATTGACATGAAACCAAATGTTATTTTGATATGAAAATTATTTTGATATGACAAAATATTATTTCAACGAGAAAAATATCATTCAGATTAATATTTTGCATATCAATTTGATAATTATTCATATCAAAATGATATTTCTCATATCAATTTCAAATCGTAAGTAACGGTTTCAATAATTATTTGATATTAATAATATCAATTTGAAATAATATTAATTAATATTAATACATCTTCTTGCTCCTGGTAACGCGCCCCCTGGATTTTGCGCCCTGTGCATTTGCAAATCTTGCACGTATGGTTGGTGCAGCCCTGTATATCGGGGATTTAAGAAAAAGCTTACTTTGGTGTAACCTGGCCCATGTTTACGGTAGTTGCGCTGTTAGCACTCATTATAGAAACTTCATTCAGATCTTTATTTTTAGAAGAAATACCAGCATTTGTAAATGCGCGTAAAAAATTGATATCTTATCTCGGTCTTAAGATATCCAGTTTCTAGCATGTTCTGTTTTTCCTGCGCATGCTAATTTTTTGACTTTCAATTCAGTTCAATTTTCTCCAGAAAATGCGTAATACCGTTTTACTATGTTTATTAAAATTAAAGACAAATTTGCGGAAAAACCCATAGATTTTATGATACTTGGAAAAACCTGAGACATGTAAAATTTAAAAAAAATGGTCTTATGCTTTAATCTGCAAAGACTCTATTCATTAAAAATGATTTTGTGTGGGCTTAAATATTTTTTTATTTTATGTGTGTACTAAAATAGTTATAACAGGTGTTCAAAGTGTCTTTCTTGATCCTTGATGCATGCTAGAGCCCGTTTTTGGATTTTACTGCGAAAATTTATTGATGATAGCTGTTGCTTCACTCTTAATGACGCTTCGAGAATACGGTCTTCTCATTCAATTTGCTATTTCAGTTGAAAAAACAAGTTTTTTCATACCCCCATAAAAAAATACAATATTGTAAGGTCAGAAGATCTTCCAGACCAGTGAAACGGTCCATTTCTTCTTATCCAACGATTACCGTATACTTTTAAGCTACAGTTGCATAAGTGGTATGTCATCCAATAGTTATGGTAAATCATTGCGTAAAAAGTTCAGATAGTTTGTAGAATTCAGCTTGGGGGGAGTTTGAAGGGCCCGATTAACTTGTTTTCAAGTTCGCCTGACTGCGTTAGGTGTATTTGAAAATGCTCCCGTTTCTCGAAGCGTTTGACATGTACATATTTCCAAATATTCCTGGTATCTTTGTCACGCTCTTGTTGAAGTTCTATTGCTCAGCCCATAAGCTAAATGAAATGCACGACTGTGTCGCAGGAACTTGCTCTTATGTAAAAGACTAAGAATTTCAAAAATTATTGTTATTATAGAAAAACTGTCCATAAGCATAAAACTCATTTTTTAATTGACTAAAACAACTCCTTTTGTATTTGGAACTAAAAACAGGATGCCATGTGATTCAAGCAAATATAACTTTATGCAAGAATACAAAAATTATAAGTCAACTGATGAGTCCATGTGAGACCGCCGGGACGAAACGCCAATTTTTGTGGACAAAAGGCCAAAAAAAAGCTATTTTGAATCAAATTTTAAGAAAAAATGTTGGTACGGCAAATTTAAGTTTTTATTATTGTACGCATAATAATAAATTTCCAAAAAAAATATTGAACCGTTTTTGAGAAATCGAATTTTCAAAAAAAAAAATGATTTTTTTTTAATTAAAAAAATTTTCTTTTTTTTTTAAGTTTTGATATGCAATGTTTTTCAAACTTTTTAAAAGCTTCTCTATGCAAAATTTCATTAAAATCCGTTCTGCCTATAATGAGAAATTCAAAAATTTTAAAAATGGTCCTGATATATGTATCTTAATTTGAATTTTTTTTATTAAATTATAGATCGTCAGAATTAATTGAAAGAAAAAAAAAATGATTTCCGAAAATCATTTTTTAACATTTGTATGGTCGGTACCATTATTTTAAGGTAAAATAAAAAAGCCCATCAAATTTTAGTCAGTAATCATAAAATAATAAAATTTCTCTATTACATTGTAGCTGTTTCAATATTATTCTACTTTAAATATTCGCTATTAAACCTTCATGAAGTAAGAACTTGGCGTACTTTTATATCTCAGTACTTTTCACGGCTGCCTTGTTAAACAAAGGTTTTTGTATAGATGAACTTTATGTTTTTGGTCTGATATTACTTACTTGAGAAATCACATGGTATCCTGTTTTTAGCTCCGTTTTGTCTCCGACTCTCTTCCTCATTTTTATAAATGAGGTCTGAAACTTCTAATCCACTTCATTGTTTTTCCGACGACTCTACTCTCAGCTTTTCGTACACGTTCCCGAATTCACGTCCATCTCCTTCGGAAGTGGAATTGGAACGGTATCGTATGATAAGCTCATTAAACTCCGATCTTTACAGCATTGTTAAATGGGGTAAGAAAAACCGTGTGGAGTTTAATGCTTCGAAAACTCAATGCTGTCTATTGTCGTTGAAGCAAAATATACCCTCTATGCCACTGTCCTTAAATGACACTTGCATCGAAGAAACCGAAAAGCTCTCAGTACTCGGTATGTGTGTTAACGACGATCTTCGTTGGAATGATCACATACTCGAGACCGCCAATAATGCTGCTAAATGCTTAGGATTTCTATATCGATGTAAGAAATTTTTCACCCCTTCTGATCTGGCTACCATTTATAAGGCGTATATACGTCCAAAACTCGAGTATAACTCACACCTTTGGGCAGGCGCTGCTCAATATTCTCTCCATTTATTGGATAGAATTCAAAACAGAGCGTTAAAACTGATTGGAAACAGAGCTATCATGGATTCATTCCCATCTTTTGAACACCGTCGGAATGTTTCATGTATTTCCCTGTTTTATCGCTTCTTTCACAAGCAATGCTCACTCAAAGTAGCCAGTTAAATTCCTCTCCTTTATCAATTTACCCGTGATACCCGCTTCGCTAGGAATGCTCATCAGTTCACCCTTGAGCCTAACTTTGGTCGTACCGTCAAATATAGAGATTCGTTTTTTAGTCGCACAGTTTTCCCCTGCCATTTCAATTTGCAAACATTCAAAACCTAATTTCTTCCTCACCCGTGCTGTGTTTAAAACATTATAAGGGTCTCGTAACATACCCTTGAGAGCGAGTGAATTATAAAAAAAAAACTATTAAGGGAGTTGTTTTAGTCATTTAAAAAATGCATTTTATGTTAATGAACATTTTTCTCTACTAAATTCTTTTTAAAAATTTTAGTTCTTTAGATAAGAGCAGGTTCATGCGACCCATTCATGCATATTATTTTAAGTGCAACTGTCAGCAGTTTTCTTATTATTTTTGAAAATACGTTAAAGTATAACGTATGTACTCGTATGTATGTTGAAGTGAGCTTGAACAACGCGAATTGAAATTAGCTTGGTTCGACTTAATAGTGTAGTTGAGTTGAAATCGTGTCATATTATCCATCTATTTCAGAACTGAATTTGATGTCAAATAATTCAATTAATAGAGGTATCATTATAGACTAAGAGCCCACAGCAAATTTTGGGTGTGATTGATAACATAAAATAAATAGCATAATTAGATAGGCCTTTAGTAGTTATTTACAAATGTGTACGTCTTGCAGAAGGCTCTCTGCAAAACATCTTGGACTTCGATATTTTCAATCAGGGGGCTTAACTCTACATTTTGGCAAAGTTGATCAAGACGAAGTCAGCTCTATTCATCATCTTTTTACCATTCGGATGGGATTCATCTCACTCTTTACCAAGGTAAGTCTAAAAAGAGTGTGTTGGTCATGAGCACAATGCATACCAGCGGTACGGTGGATAATAACATTAAAAAAATTCCACAAAAACAAATTTTCTGTTAAGTGACGTTTACTAATTATGATAAAGTTAAACCACCGAAGTAGGTGGCTTAGCGAAGGAATAGCAAATAGAAATGTCCACAGTCAGACACAAGCAATTGACAATCAATTTAGGTAGCCACAGAATATAAAAAAGAGATTGCTTACTTTTGTAGAAGATTTTCTTAAAAGGATTTTTGATAAATGTCATTTTGTTTTTATTAATGTAAATATTTAAGCCATGGCTTAACTCCTATTCCATGGTTTAGCAAAACCATGGAATATAGGTGGAATAAGCGTTTTTTATTAATACGGCTGATGAAGACTACAATATTGTTTGAAAATTCTCCAAGCCGTTATTGGTGTTTGCCTATTAGACAGTGCCCAATTATGGATCTAATGTCCAATTGCAATCTGCTTAGATATATGAAAAACTTGCCTGCTTCAGATCCAGCATTTGCCAGATCTGTGTTAATCAAAAAATATTGATCTTGTTCCATATTTATTCACTTAATAACATCAAGATTTAGTGAAGGTTTAAATGTAGCGGTATACCCATATTAGTTTAAATGATTGAATTATTTAATGTAGATCCTTGATTTTTGTAGCTTATTTTTGCGACAAATATTTATCGAAGATTTTTCTGCGCATAAACGTTATCTCTACATAAAAATATGTTCATTACAAGTTAACTCCTTTTAAAAATAAAAATAGCAAACCAAAAATGACAACGAAATAAACTTTTTAAAATTTAACTTAAACGAAAAATATGTTAAGACATAAAGTTTAAAGACAAAAAATTGGTTGTATGTAATGCATTAGTTGATAAACTGCTTATTAACTATCATAAAAAAAGTAATAATAAAAGGTTAATATTCTTAAAACTAAATCAGATGCGACAAAATAAATATCTATACAACTTACGACTTCAAATAATTAGGAATATCTTTAAAAGAAAAAACAATGTACATAATTTAAAACAGTTAACAATATAACAAGAATTAAACCAAAACAATCACAAGTGCTTACAAACTAAAGAGTTTTCCCAAAGTAATGCATGGATTTTGACAGTCTGTGGCGACCATGTTGTTTTGGAGATTAAAAAAAAAAGTTAGACTTCATTGAAATCTTAACCTCCATGCCACTGTGCAAGGGCGCAGTCGATTTTTGAACAAGGCTATATTCTGTACAAAATGGCATATTTAAATCTTTTAAATAAAAATAATTTCAATAATAGGTACATTATGTATAAATCTACCTGCACAGTCAATTATTTTCATTTTAAACGCAACCTGTAACATTCATATCCGACGAACTAAATTTTTACATGATCAAAAATTACGGCAAAAAATACTACTATGTCCCAAAGGTAGTAAAAATTTTTGGTCATTTGTAAAAAACATACGAAACACTACGTCATCCTCAGTTCCAACGCTTGTCTTCAATGACATTCCTGTTATAAGTTCGATAGATAAAGCCAATTTGCTTGCAGCACAGTTTGCTGTTAATTCGACGCTTCAGGTAGTGACATGACTCCTCCTGTACTTGAGAGCGTAAACGATTATATGGGACGGATGTTTTTTCGCACTCGTGCAGTTGCCAGAGTACTAAAAGATATTGACATTCACAAATCCGCTGGCCCGGATAGTATCCTATAGTGTCCTACTCTTCAGGTCTCTTTCCGAGTAGATGGAAAACAGCATTTGTCCAGCCAGTCCCTAAGAAAGGCGAATCCTCCTCCCCCTCTAACTATCGTCCAATTGCACTTACGTCCCTTCTTTCCAAGCTGCTAATCAATTTTAATGACCGGCAGTATGGCTTTCGTAGCAATAGGTCCACTGATGATCTGATGGTATATCTCACCGAAGAGTGGAACAAATCTTTACATCGTTTTGGAGAAAGTAAGATTATTGCACTTGATATTTCAAAGGCATTTGATAGAGTTTGGCATCAAGCTCTCTTATCGAAAATGAGTGCATTTGGTATCGAAGAATCTCTTCTTCGTTGGATTAGAAATAACCTTTCGGACCGTTCTCTTCAAGTAGTATTGGACGGTTTCAAATCTGATATCCACAAAATAAACGCTGGTGTGCCACAGGGCTCCGTTTTGTCTCCGACACTCTTCCTTATTCATAAATGATCTTTTGTCTGAAACTTCTAATCCACTTAATTTTTTCGCTGACGACAGTACCCTCAGCTTTTCATATTCGTTTTTAGATTCACATCATTGTTCTTCGGATGTGGACTTCCAACGGCAGCGTATGATAAGCTCATTAAATTCTGATCTTGACAGCATTGTCCAATGGGGAATCAAAAACCGTGTAGAATTTAATGCTTCAAAAACTCAATGCTGCACTCAAAAAATTTATTAGTAAAATGGCTACGAATGATATTCGTAAAGAAAATATTCGTGCATTGTACGAATATTCGTAAGATGTACGAAGTATTTGTACAGTGGTATATCTACGAATGCATTCGTAAAATTTTACTAATAACTGTCGTACTATCCACGAATCTATTCGTTTAATACACTAATTTCATTCGTAAACAAGAAGTAAACAATTTGTTTGAGTACATTGTACGAATTATTGTGTACATATAACTAATAACATTCGTTAATTTCTCGTACGAATGACTTCGTACTTTAATCTTTTGCATTCGTAGTATTTACTAATAAATTCGTACTATTTACTAAGTAAAACTAATATTAGTAGACAGAATTCATTCGTAGGTAGACCGTACGCATTATGCGTAGAATGTACTAATAACTTCGTATTTTCATGAAGTGCATTAGTATTATTTACTAATCATGAGTAAAAAAAATAATATGTGTTCAGTTCTAAAAATTAAATGTATTCCATTAGTCAACACGTTGAAACGTGATATTATTTATAAAGTGCTGCAGTGGTGGATCAGACTAACATCTGCTTTTTTCGAAAAGACGAGGTAAGTACCTAGACATACATTTGCTTTAAAGTTTATTTTATATTTAAAGTACAGCATCCAGAAGTAGCAGAGCATACATACATATGTGGGAATTTTTTTCCTGAAAGAATCTTAATGTAAGTACAATTTTTTTCGGAAGTTTTCAATTTTAAATGTTAAATCTATTTTCAGTGGCCCTAAGTACCTACATAAAATGAGGAGTTTTTAAATATTAATTTGATTGTTAATTATATTTATAATGAATTAATTATTTTTTAGCTTTATTCATATATATGTATATGACAATAAAATGAATTAAAAAACTATTTTTAACTTACAACATAAATACCTTTTTTTATTATTTCTTACAATAGGTATTTAAGGAAATTTCAGAGAACATAAATGGTAGTAAGTTCTACAATAATATTCGTACAATATACGAATGGAGCTGTATAATTTACGAATGAAATACGAGGGCATTAGTAAATATTACAATGATATTCGTACAATAAACGAATGGCATTGGTAAATATTACAATAATATTCGTACATTGTACGAATGGTATTCGTACAATATACGTTTGTTTTTCTACGAATACTAATAAAATATTCGTAAAATGTACTAATAAACGTCCATTCTACGAATACTATTCGTGGCTGAAAACCACGAATAAAATTCGTAGAATGCACGCATGAATTAGTAGTATTTACACACGAAATTTTTTGAGTGTGTTTACTGTCATTCAAGCGCAACCCTCCCCCAATGCCACTTTCTATGAACGGCACTTGCATCGAGGAGACTGATCAGCTTTCAGTTCTAGGTATGTGTATCACAGACCATCTTCTGTGGAGTGATCGCATATTTGACGTTGCCAAAAACGCTGCTAAGTGTTTAGGTTTTCTCCGTCGATGCAAGAAGTATTTTACCCCTTCTGATCTGGTTGTTATATAAAAGCCTTTACTCTTCCGAAGCTCGAGTACAATTCCCATATATGGGCAGGTGCTCCTAAAACCCACTTGAATCTCTTGGACAGAATTCAAAAGAGAGCTATAAAAATGATAGGCGACCGTTGTCTTACTGAAACACTTGTATCTCTCGAGCACCGCCGCAATGTTTCATGTCTAACATTATTTTACCGCTATTTCCATAAACAGTGCTCTAGTGAAATAGCCAGATGCATTCCTCCCGTTAAACAATTCAACCGTAATACCCGAACTTCTAGGAATGCCCATCAGTTTACCCTTGAGCCCAACTTCGGACGTACTGTCAAATACAGAGATTCTTTTTTTAGTCGCACTACACGAATGTGGAATGCTTTACCTGGCTCAGTATTTCCCAGTCATTTCAATGTGCAGATATTCAAAACCAATGTCCTTTCTAATCCTATCCTAATTTCCTAATTGCTCGCACTGTGTATTTATTTATAAGGGTAGTCATAACCCCTTGAGTGCGCGTATAATATAAAAAAAACGGTTATGATTTTCTTGATAATACTCGATGGTCAATAAATTTCAATTCTATTCAATTTCAATTTTCTTTATTAATTTTCCTTAGATATGAAAATAAAAAAAAATAATGAATATAGTAATTATTTGTCATTTGTATATAATAGTAATAGGGTGTAGATATAGACACACATGGACAGGTATATATATTAGATATATATTGTTTAAATTATTATTGGTACTCAATTAAGGTTCTATTTTATATTCATTATCTGTTTTGGGTAACGGCAAGGAAGTTCATTTTCTATTTACATTATCCACAGAATATCGCTAATATACCAGCGAAAAATGACAAATATCATTGTATTAACCTTTAGAAAATAACAACATAGGTACATAGTATATTAAAACAAACACTCCAATCAATTTCAAGTGTCGCTTCCAACCAATAATAATTACATTAATAATATTGATTCAAAGTTTAATTGAGAAATTCAATCACCGAATAGAAATAACGCTATCATCAAAAAGAGTACCTATACCTATTTGAAAATGAACACTCCAACTACAACGATGGTGTAGGGCGATATAGAACATTAAATCTGCCAGAAGCACATTTTTGCATCGGTTTGAAGGGTTTTCTAGTGGTCTTATAAACAATGATGAAACTCTCCCTTTTCCACGAATTTCAAATAAACATAGTAAAGTCCTTAACCGATGGAAAGTTTGACGCGACGTGGCGTTTATTGGCATCAAGTGTCGCTTCAATTATTAACGAAATGCAATTTATTTCGTTGGAGACACGGAAGTGCTACCAAAATGATTGGCCTAGCGCTAGCCGCTAACAGCATATCGATTCCCTCCCCATAATAACAGTTTTTTATGTAAGCCCATTAAAACACTTAAATGCACATGTGGAAAAGGTCCTTTCATGCAGCATACCTACAAGTACTCGTATCTAGGCATGCGACAACCCTTCAATAATTCAGCGAAAGCTCCTAACTGTCACCTGTAATTTTGCGGATTATTTCTGTACCGGTTGGTGGCGGGCATCTTTTACAGTGCGCTTTGTATGGACATACCTATGCGGTTGCAGTTATTAAAAAACTTACAGGATATGCAAACGTATACAGGTGGTGTATCAAATGAACCGCCCTGACAGATAGACTATACCTAGGTATATTTTAATACTACTCGTACCTACTACAAAATTGCATCAATGCACCAAATTATAGAAGGAAAGAGCAGTAAAGCAGTGCTATTTAATGTTAAAAGCAGCAGCAGTAGTAGAACTCTCGTCCTCATTTATGTGAAGTCCCTTTTGGGACATCATTTGCAAGAAGGGCGCTCAAGGGGTGTTGTCGTTACCATTGATGAGTTCTGCTATTCGGCACAAGGAGGAGAAGGAAGGCATCATTCGTCCTTGGCTCTGTTATAGTTTATAGATTGCATTATAGGTATTTCATAGAGTTTGTGTGTCTACGACGAGTGCTCTCGATCAGATATCGGTCAGTGTGAAACCACTCTACTGACTTGCCTCATTCTACGAAAATCTGTTCAGTAGCTCTAGAGGCCCGAAAGTTTATTCAATTAATGAATTGAATAGGTTTTTGCGAATAGCTTCCTTTCTCTTTTCCTCACATTTAAAATACTCACTCACATCGCTGTGGCCTTTAAATGAAATAGTAGTGGACAAACCATTCCATTCGACCGGAAATGCAGCCATGTAGATCTGAAGTGTGGTTCATGGAGGAAACGGCAAAAAATAAATCCACAGATAATAGCGGTGAAATAATTATCGTGCCTTTTATGTGCGGAGCTTTTAAAACGACTCCCTGTTCCCTGACAGTTCGGCTCTGTTTGCAAATTATGTCAATAGGGAGTGATTCATACACGCGCATATATTGTGGTTGCCATTTTATGTATGTATTTATCTGCATAAATAATAATTTGTTGGATTTTTCTCGCGGTAATCCGTCCTTGTTCATTTTATTTGATTGGAACGGTAACGGAAGATATAAAATTTTAAGCAACATAGGTTAATGGTGCCCCAAGGGGACAACAACCAACCAATCCTGGCGGAAGCGGGCAGCAGACCACACATATTGATTGTATTTGGGGTCAATAACGGCATTTATTACATTTGATAATGATTTATGAATGGTTTCTATGGTTAAATTATTATAAATCTGTCATAGCAGAGAAGATTCTTTCATAAGATTTTTCAAATTGCATAGAATCGATAAATGTTCGTTGTAAGGGGTACGAATGATATACATAGAAGTTATAAATACAGTCGACGTCGTTGATAGTTGATTTTCGATAGTCATTCTGAATATATGTACATACATATGTTATATGTACACAGTTGCCAAAAGATAGTGCAACTGTCACAACGGCAATTGTATATCTAATCAATCGATTGCTTAAATCTCATGCTATACGGGCTCAGATCGGAAAAGCCGTCGTCGTCGTTCGTTTTATGTGACTTACAACTTGAATAATTGAAAATTACTAGTACATACATACTATACATACATCATACATACCTAACCTACATATATGTAGGTATGAAGTTTTAAAAGAATGGATTTCTATAAATTTTTGGTTTGGAGGAATAGAAAACATGGATTTAATGAGATAAAAATGTTCAAATGCATGAAATTGCCGTCTGATCTCCGGAAGAGTATGAATTTACGCAAATCGTTTTATTAAGGTAATTTTTTATATAACAAATTTCTTTCAAATTTTTCGAGAACAAAATTTGGAATGCCAATTTTAAGTGCTTAGTAATATAGATTTTAGGAAATAATTTCAAAAAATAATCGTTCACACGTTTTCAAGATATTGATTTTTCAAAAAATAAATTGGAATTTTTTTTTCTTCAAAAAACAAAAAATATTTTTTCGAATACCTATTTGTAGTTATATACAATATCATTTTAAACTTAATGGAGCTCCTGGTGAAAGTTTTTTTAGTTAAAATCGTTAGAGCCGTTGATAAGAAATTCGAAAATAAAAAAAACGGTTCTTTACATGTTTTTTGTGTACTAAATTTTCCTTAATTTTTTTTATAAACAAAAATTGATACGCAAATTATTAGTATTCAATAAAATACATTTTAAAACGTTAATTAAAAATTTATTCGTGTATTCCTTTTCAAGATATTGAATTTTCAAATTCATAGGAGCTTCTGCATAAAAAGTTTGGTTGAAATCGTTAGAGCCGTTGATGAGAAATTCGAAAATCAAAAAAACCGTTGTATGACAGATACCGTTAATATCATTTTCCCCCAAAATTTTTTTCTTACCAAAATGTATCTCATGTCCATATTATCACACCTAATTTTTTTTTATCAAAATCGTTATAGCCGTTTTCGATATAAATAAGATTATGCATTACGGGTGTATGGGGGGTACCGTTAGTCTTAGAGCTAAAAAAGATATTTCAATTTCTCCTCTAGGGAATCACCGAAGACCCTTAAGTACCGAGTTTGAAGAAAAAAGGTCCAGTGGTTTAGGATCTAGATCGAGGTACAGACATACAGACATACAGACATACAGACATACAGACATACCGACATATACAGACATACAGACAGACAGACGGAATTGTCGGACCCACTTTATTCGTCTTCGCTATCATCGTAATGGCAACTTTGATCAAAATCTCGAGTTCGATTTTTTTTCCAAATGCAGAACTTGCCCTATAGTACCTAGTATATCGCAAGTAAAAAACAAAACGAAAAAAAATCAAGTTTGCACTGAGCGTGACATTTTTTTTTGCATAGATATTTCGAGTTCGATGCTAGGGCATCAAATTATTTTTTGTTTAAAGATCAACGTCATATCCATAGTTGCTCTGGAATTATACAAAACTTAACTAGTTAAAGTGGTACAGTTAAATTAAATTCAAAAGAAAGTTGAAATTTTTTAACTTTTTTTACTTTAACATAAATAGCTACTAACTTGGCTTAAAGTATTTAATGAACTTACCATGTTGATATACCTTTATAATGTGTTGATGTTAAAATTATAAAAACAAATTTTTGGCTCAGTGTACGTCCTACATAAGTCCTTTTTACTAACGATATACATATTTAGATACTATGGAACTAGTTTTGCTTCTGAATGAAAATCAAACTCGACATTATGATAAAACTTGGCATAACGATGATAGAGAATACCGTCAGCTTAAGCTATTGAAACGATTCTCTTAAAACTTGGAGCGTAGGGAGCTGTGCATCTCCCTAGAATAAAAATTGAACTTTTTGTTTAGCTCAAAAACTAACATTATGAGCAAATTTTTGGAACAAATATTATTAATGGTACTTGTCACTTAACCATTTTTTATTCTTATTAATAGGTCCACGAATTTCGATCAACATTTTTATGCAGGAAATAAAAATTGTGCATCCATTTTTTGGTAAAAAAGTTTTCGTAATTTCTTGTAATCAACTTCGCAATTCTTTACAAAAAAGATTCATAGGACAGACCATAAGAAAATGTCACCATTCAAGAAATAAAATCAGTTTTTACTAAACAGAGTGCTTTCCATTGAATTCATTATTGTTAGTATCGCTGCTGAAAACGTTCATCGCAGCTTGAGTATAAACGTACCAAACAAATTGTGATATTATCAAAGGTACTGTATAATTTCTACCTAATTATTTCTCACATCACTTCCTTATTAAAGTATGATCAGTTTTGATAAACCTAAATGCTCTTACAATTGGCACATATGTATATGTATATGTATGTATCTCTGTGTTTATAACAAAAGAATCCATTTTATGCGTTCGTCAACTGCTTTTGTCAGCTGCAATCTGTGAAAGATATAAATCAGCAACAGAAAAATAAGACAACATTTCTTTGATTTCTACTTTTCGATTCTTGTCTGACTGATTCCATCTAAATTCTCTCAGAGGAAAGCTTAATCTGGACAAAAAGAATAAAAAAGACAGAAATAAAAATCCTCTGGAGTCTATGTATGTGTTTGCTGTCAATCGTGTTTTATGTGTAACTTTCTTCAATTTCCGGCCTCTGTGCTCTTTTTCCTGGTCCATATAAATGCAAGAAAAAACCCAAATCGCACAAGTGGTCATTACCATTGAGAGGAATACAAATTGCCTGCAATCCAATTCCCTGTTTACCTCAGCCTGACTTTCATTTATTTGGTATAAAGGGACTTCATCACTCTGTCTGGCCAAAAGTAAAGTACAAAAAAGAACAGTAAAAACAAAAATAGAAGCCCCAGCTTACACAGAAACACAGTTCTGGCATAACATGCAGATTGAAATTCCAGCAGGACTCTAGAGAAATACAGCAACATGAGTGAACAAAACGGCTTACAATATCCACGACAATGGTCAACGATAAAAACGTCGAATCAAAAAAAAAATCCCTTCAACTACCACAACTGATGAGTCTGTCCGAAATCGGATTTAGTTTTCAGGATTCAGGATGTGTCTCCTCTGGCAATGTTGGTATAGTTGTTTGAAATTTTTCATGGGAGACCTAGGAAAGAATGCAGTGCCAAAGGCTGGAGTAGTGCAGAACTTTGACGTGAAGCTGCAGTTTTACTGGGATACAACGGAAGGAAATATTTGCTTAGACATGTGTGACTGCATTTTTTCAGGTAAAATAACGAGAAAAAGAAGTTACAATGAAATTCTTGAATATTGAACCCAAAGTTTATCATTCGAAACTTTCTTTTTGAAATAAACTTGACAAGAATCTATGAAATATGGATATTTAGATTGGGGTGAACGGAAAACAAGGGTTTATTAAGATGCCTATCTCGGTGTTGTTGTCGTTAAAAAAACTTATTCACATTTCTAATTCAAAAGTTATTATAAAAAAATTTTATAGACAAAAATATTCTTCAAACATGAGGTTTGATTTTAAACTTCGCGCCATTTTTGAATCATAAATGACTGCGAACACTTTTGATTATTAAAATCATTAATGTTTAATGGACCGATATGCACTCGTGCAACGTGTTTAAATTGTGAAAATTCACTACAAAAATGAAGAAATTTGTGCTTAAGCGTTTCGTAATTCCTTAAACAAAATAATTATGGGTAATGAGGGCCATTTCCATTTGTTCTTCGAAAATCCAAGAGAAATAGTAATAGTTCAACAACTTTGTATTATCCGCCAGTAAAATTATGCTAAGCGACATTTTTAAAAATCTTATTGTCTTAAGCAACCAAACGTCCACAAAAAAAATTTGTTAGATGTCGCATAGTTTAATCGAAATTGTCGCTTAGCACACTCATCCAAATAGAACTTGATCCTTTTTTGTCGATTATAATACTCCAGATATGGTTGTCTTTGCTTTTAAATATTTTTCTATCATTTTGTGTGTTTTTTGTTGTTGTCATCGTAATCCTGAAGTGTCCTTTTTGAATTTTCGTTTTGAAATCAATGTTATGTTACTTACTTTTTATATAGATTTTTATTTATTTTATTGTTAATGAATTAAACGACACAATTTATTTATCCCTTTATTTTTTGTGACCATCGCAGTGTTTTAAGCGCCATTTAACATTGTATCAAGCGCCAATTGTTTGACCACGAACATGTACTAAGCGACAAAAACTTCTTATCTGATTAAAATTTCGGTTTTGCAATGATGTCAAGTTTTGTATTGTAAAAATCCCTCTCCAAATCTGTTTCGTCCAATAAAATACACAAAAATGTCGCTTAAAACATTCTTACGGGAAGGTATCGATATGTACTATAAGGCAAGTTATGCATTCGTTGACATTACATTACAATGATTGCGAAGACCAAAAAAGTGGGTCTCGCAATTCTGTCTGCCTGTCTGTCTTTTCGAATACAGCCTAAGAGGCTCAGCCGATTTTCTTTAAACTGGGTAGATATTATATATACGAGTATTTCCCCCCACACGTTATTTCTTTTTTTTAAGACCAAAAACAACTGTACCTGCCATACGAATTTTTTTCGAAATTTTATAAATATTTTTTTTCTCAAAACCTTTTCGGCAGATTTAAAAAAAAGAACACAAAAAAAATTTATTTAGTCAAATCCAATTAATGGTTGAAAAAAATTTTCCGAAAAGTGGGTAGGTATTAATATAAATTTTTTTTTGTTTTTGATTTTCTCAAGAGCCGTACAACCGACTTTGATAGTTTTTTGTATACTAAAGCTCCCCAATAGTTTGAATATTATTGTGTATTCAAATTTTCAAAAACATTTATTTTTGAGTTTTTTTAAAAAAAAATATTCTTTTTTTTTCAAAACTCAATATTTCGAAAACTCCGTGTTCGATTTTTTTAAACTTGATAAATACATAACAGTTTCTCAATATAATCTACAAGATGTGGGAACAAAGTTTATTTTACATAAAAATAACGGTACCCATCAAACAAATGTTAAAAAATGGTTTTCAAAAATCGTGTTTTTCTCAAAAATGGCGCCTAGAATTTTGATACATTTTTTTTCCTTCGATAAATTTTTATGATTTTTGTCCGATTACCTTTAATTTAAAAGAATAAATTTCTCAATAATTCACAGTCTGAATTCTCGAAAAAGTCAACCAATGAATTTCACAGGTACGTCACAAAGTTCATGAATAACATGATTAAACGGTTTCATTTATTATTAAAAAAATTGTGTATAAAAGCTTATTTTTTAAGAAACCAATACAACAGCTTATAATTATTATAAAAAGGAAATATTTGCTTGAATCACTTGGCATAACATGTTTTTAGCTCCAACTACTAAAGGAGTTGTTTTAGTCGCTTAAAAATGAAATTCTTAGTCTTTTACATAAGAGCAAGTTTGTGCGACCCATTTGAGCATTTTTTTTAAAGTAATGCAAGTTCGAGCATTTCCAGTGAATGAATTGCGTTGACAGATTTTTATAACTGAAATTAATGATTTCGATGTCAAATATTGTCAGTTTACTTTACACACAGCTTGTGAAATAATGGTTTGATGGCTTGACAAATTTCCCAGAGGGTAGAATTCTCGAAATGAAGATTTCAATTGGCCGGAATAAAACACCTTTTCGATCATTCGTTAGATATATTATTTCATAATAAGCCGCTGTGTTTTAGATACAAATGAAAATATAACCACTTTAAAAAATAAAATTGTTTTTGAATTTTATTTTTAAAACAAAACTCTTGTTTTATGATCCTATTATATATATATCAGTCTATAAGGATACGCACGCATACAGAAATGGTAAAGAGTAGTAAATCACAAGGTCTTGTGATAGACAGGCAGACGAACAGGCAAACAAAATACTTTGGTGCATGAATCTATTCCCGGTCTTTTTTTATATCGAAAATTTTCTCTCCCTTAAATCGTTATGTAATGTCTGGGGGTGTTTATCTCATCTTTGTATTAGGCGTGTTTTTTTTGCAAGTCCATATAGAATTGTAAAAGAAAACGACATCGGGAGTAAGCGCTTTACATGCAAATGCAACAACTACTTAAATCTATACAGAGTTAGCTAAGACCAGATAATTTTCGAGAGTTAATCTGAAACCCGATAAAAATGGTGATGCCAAAATGGTATTATCTACATGTTATCGATAATTTGCTCAGAGACGTCAAAAGTGACGTTTTTGGATTGGTTGATGCTAGTCGTCAATAAGCTGACAAATGTTATAGCACAGATAATTATATACAGATGTCGCATGCCCATAGAAAAAACTGACATATGAAAATGAAAATCTTCATTTGAAAGAGCTTTTAAGAAAGCTGTTTTCAATTTATTATTTTAAGATTATGTGAGAAGTGCTTTTTCTCTTTAAAATGTGTGCTCTCTGAATTCACGAATAAAATCTATTTCGTCTGTTGCTCTTGCGTATTCAACTCTGTGTCTCTATTCTTCGTTTTTTTTTTTTGTTTAATACCGCCAGACCCTTTTTTTTAAATAGATTTGTTATGGACACAAGAACACAAGATACCTACATTTTTCATAGAGGGATCTTGGCAAGAAAAAATTGTATTTTGTGTGTTTATCTGGGAATATAAGGCAATTTTGTTCATAAAAAGGACACTTACTTAGATATTTTGTTGCATTTAGAAGCAAATTAGGAACTTATGTAGGTATGTCAAAGCCTTTGGATGGATTTGTGAAATAATATTATTCTCTATCTTTTTTTAGGTAGGTAGGTATACCTATTTGTTCTTTGCAATTCCCATACAAATTATTCTAATTTCGTTGCTCAATTTTGTCTATCAGAGCCAAAAACAAAACAGTATTGTTTGTTACTCCTAGTCCTAGTTGCTACATATGTACATAGATAGTACATATGTACGTATTTTGCAATCAGGTTCATGAGGTTATGATGACACCTGCAGGCAGGAAGGTTGGTTTTATTTGATTTGGTGCGATCTTTTGATGATGGCGAAAATAACGTGGTTGACTTTTTTGGGTTTGATAAAAATAAAAAAAATCTGAAAAAAATAGTTAAATTAAAACTTCAATTTGAAGTAGGGCGACAAAGAAAAAGAAAATAAAGTCCTAAGAAATTGTGGATACAGATTTTTTTACGGGTTAGTTACCTATTTATTTAATATCTACGACCTACTTAATTAAGAGGTTGTATGGTTATGATAGGTTGTAGGTAGGTACCTATGTTTGTATGAAAAAACGCAACCAGAAGAATAACTGTAGGTACGAGAATATACATTGTAGATACATACCTACGTAGGTATAGTACATTACAATTTTTCAAAAACGTATGCCTAGGAATTCATTGCGTTTGTGAAAATTTATTAAAAGGTGACAATTTTCTAGTTATCAATTTGATACAAACATACAAATTAGCTGGTTAAAGCTAACGATAAAATTCAAACGAATCGGAAAATGGTTTTTTAATAAAAAAAAATCGTGCGGATAACTTCGAGTTTCGGTTTGGAATAATTTTATTCTTCTTATTCTTCTTGTTTTTCATTTTTAAAATTTAATATGGCCGGATGGGCGGGAAATTCAAATTTTAGACCAAATTTAAATAGGTAACAACAGTAAATTTTATTGTTTTAATTAATTCATTTTGATTTTTAAAATTGTTTGCATCGTCAAAACACTTTTACTGTAGCAAAAGTTAATTTATAAATGTTACGAATTGTCAAATGAAACAATTTATACCTACTACAAATTTCAAAATTATTTCATTTCAGTATAAAAAAGAAAACGTAGTATGTATGTACATATATGGCCAAGCATAGACCTAAAACGGTCAAATGGCTTGATCTCCCTGAGCAGACAAAATATAAGCTCTACAATCGGAGTTATAACAGGACACTGCCTCATAGGTAGACATGCTTTGAGGCTAGGAGTCTACACAAATGACTTCTGTAGAAGCTGCATGGACGAGGAGGAAGAGGAAACAGTCCAACACCTTCTATGTACATGTCCAGCACTCTCCAATAGAAGGAATAACTATCTCGGTAATCCCTTCTTCGATAATACCAGTGAACTGGCAACGATCGACACAAAATGTCTCTCTAACTTCATTAAAAGCACGAAATGGTTTGTTTAAATTCATTACTCTCCCATGAGTAACTTCTTTAGTGGTATCACAACGGATCCTTGAGGTCTAAGTGAGTCAACAACAACTAGACAGCCACTCCAACCTAACCAACCTAACCTATGTACATATAAGGTACATAAGAACGGTTTTTCTGTTTTCTATTTTTTTTTGTAAGTGAAAAAATAATGATAGTGTTAATAAAGAAAAAAGGAGCATTTTTTTATCTTTTCTGCTCTTAGCCTATTCCATATAAAATGTCTGAAGCATTTATACTGTTAATTGCGTATTTGCTTAGTTCACCCACCCTTCATCCCATTTTACATTTATTATTTTTACAATCCATTTTTAGTTTTTCATAGATACTGTTTAATTCTTAAATGTTTCAAGCATTCACTAAGTTCTGTAGCTTCTTATTTGTATATTAAGGTTTTAAGTTTTTCTAACGTTCTTGACATTTACAAATTTTGAGAGAAAAATAATTACCAAGAAGTTGACTGTATATCAAGTCTGTGCGTACGGCATTCATTCTTATTGTCAAACCAATTTGAAAAATATGTTATGTTAGTAAGTTACTAAGTTAAAAAATAGGATTTCGCTAATTTTAAACGATTTTATCATCTTACTATCTCTAAACATTTTACTTAAGTTAAAATAACAAACTGTTTACTTTAACTTTTAGTAATTTACTAAATTAATATGAAATCTGTCATTTTCCTCAAACAAAATCTCTAGGCAATTTTAGAAGAGTTAAATTGTGTTTTTTTATTTCGATTCGTGAGTAAATTGTTTTTAAAAGTAAATAAAATATTATAAAATGTTTTCGGAAAACGAAGATTTTGATATACATATGTATGTATGTATATGATTGAAGACCCAGCTTTATATAGAATTTTGCTCCAGAAATAGGTTTGACAAGATAGCAGATCGGCTTTTAGTTGAAAAACTTAAAGATCCAAGATCGAATTATAAGCCGTAGGCTTCCGATTGCACCCGAATTTCAAGTACCTACTATGTATTTACATTACACTTTCTTGGAAGAAGACTGGAATGGTTCAATCCAAAGTGGCGAAATAATAAGAAAAAACATTTCGAAAAAAGTTGTCAAAAATAAACAAATAACAAAATAAATTTAAGGTTGTCCTTTTGACTTTTGAGTTTCCGACATTTCAAACTATTAGGTCCGTTCCCCAGATTTAGTTTAGTTTGGTTTGTTAATTTTAACGAACTGTCATGATTTAAATGTGTTCAAATGCACCGTTTTTGATAAAAGGGAATTAGTCTGTTACTAGTTAGTAAAACGAAAAAAAAGGTTTAAAAGTTTCGAAGAGTTAGTAAATTACTAAAATTTTAACAAATTGCTAACTAATAAAATGCTAAGCCCTTAACAAAATGTTGTTTAAAATGTTGCTCCTATGTTTCTACCATCACGTGTGAACGTTTGTTTCCTATTGATAAATCATAAATCAATTTATTTATCTAATAAAATTGTATGTTGCGCTTGCATAGGTATTCATTCAACTTAATGTTGTGAAAATTTGTGTAAAAGCTGAAATAATTCTCTTCTAATAGCAACTGATTCATTTATTGTCTGTACCGCCATTCCGACCATAATTTTTTTTGAAAATCTGTATATACGTGCCAGTTTGTAAACTTTGGGCATATTTTTTTTTTATTTTTTCATTGTTGAAGATAAATTCGATTACCTTTCAGCTAAAAATTCCATCAGGTGGTTCTTAAAACAAAAACAAACTTTAATCAACGAAGGTATATGAAATACTAATAATATGTGCGTTTAGCCCAGGTACGATAGAGGGCTCATCAGTCAGATGCTGTCTGCCGTACCCTTCAACATCTTACTGATGACGATGAGCCCACTGTCGTAACTGGGCGAAAGCCCAGTACACCGAAATTAAGGACGAACAAAATATTGTCAAAACTCAAACCTGCATACCATACAAATTGAAAAAAAAAATATATTTTTGAAAAACCTGTCTATACTAAATGGTTGTTTAGTAGGCATAGAATACTTATGTACATAGAATCGAGAGTGTTTACATCCCAATATTTGCAGAAATATAGATCTGTTATACCACCTACTTAATTAAGAAACAAATACTTTTGATTACAAGTAGTATTCGATTAATATGTAAAATTCAACCATATGAAAAAAATCATAAAAAAATATATATTTATCTAAGGTTTAGTTAAAGGTATCTACATATAAAACTCGTTTGTGAAAATTGTAACTTCTGAAAAGCACAATCAATCATTATTTTTGTGCTATCATTAATTTTTGTCATTTTATTTGTACAATTATTTCTTCTGTGCCGGCATACCTTCCACATAAAATCAATTATTATATTTCAATAATTATTGGTATGTTATTCTTATTTTAAATTTTCGGATTAGCCGCGTATATAACAGATATTTAGCAAGTGCAGTATGCAATACTGTAATCACCTCGAACGTTTCCCCGGTATATAAAAAAATTTAAAAGTTCGTATTTCGCTATAAAATAGTTCATAAAAAAAGATTAATGTTAAACTAATGTTAATGTTGTGAAAACACATAATAATTGATGATGGTGTTTAAAAAGTGAATAAAAAAAAATAAGTTTAAATTTTCAATGATGAGTTTTAATGAAAACCTACTTAGATTTGTCTGTATGTACATACATATGTATAGGTACATATAAAGTCTAAAGTCAAATTATGTATTTTTTTTATCAAGATTTCTGTGTTAGATAAATGCCGTGATTTTTCTGTTAAATACGATACATTAAATTTTGATATATTTAAATAAAAGTGTAGGTATAATTAACACTTTATTATAACATTAAAACCTCTCTGTGTTATTTTATTTTAACTTTAGAAAATTCTTTCCTTGCTTAGAAACTTGAATGAAGACAATAATTATTTTTATTTATTTTTTATTCGTTCTTCTAATAAAAGCTATGAACAGTTCTAATTTAAGCAATGAAACCGGCTCTACTTAACGCAGTCGCTTAGCTTGGAGGCTTTGTCTAACTTTTTCATAATTTTAAACACTTAAGACAACTCTTCTAACTAATGTGGGTTTTACAACAGAACCTCAGCGAGTTTACGTTGAACAACCCTTAATTTGACAGATACATAACTCAAACACAACAACACAAATAAAAAAAATAAAAAGCCAACTTTAAACCAAATAATCGCCGAAAAAAGTACACTTTACATATATACTACCTCGGTACAGAATTTGATTGTTTATGAATTATTTACATTATTTTAGATGGAAATGAAGTAAACATAGCTAATTAACAGCATACAAATCCAATTTTGTTTTTCCCAGGTGCAAATTCTTTTGGCTATACTCGTAACATCGTAACATAGTCGTTAGTCGTATGTATGCACACTTGTATGTACAGATTTGCTGATCGTAGAGCACTTTTGCACGATTGTTTCGAATTTCTTATATTCAGTAATTGAGTCTATTTACAAAGCACATCTTTTAAAAAGCGAATGAAACAACAGTAAACATTTTTACTTCCATTTGTTTTGGTATGAAATAAAAAAAAGACTAGTTTATCTTTTATCTATTTGCTGCTGTTAAAGTTAGACGGGCTCTTTGACATTAAAGTATAGTTTATGTCCTTTAAAATTAACAAAAAGTCGGTTCTCGCTTTATAACAGTAATTAGAGCCGACTCCAATTCTAAAATTGATTTAGAGCAGGTTTTAAATATTTACAATTTTGCGCCTGTCTTTTATTTGTCTCACTCGCGACAGAAAAAAGACCCTGACTATTTTCAAAATACATAAAGTGGTGTTTTTTTTTCATTTCAGCAAAAATGAATTAGTAATAATATTATTAGTTCTAAGAAAGTCCATGTAGATTTTATAAGAAAAACTAAAAACTCTTAACTGTGGAATTACACTCTAGGAAATTTCATAAAAATGTTCTGTACAAAAATTGAAATTCATTCACCCGTGCGCGGTGTGAGCTCTGTATTGTCAAACTTATAGAAAAACAAATGCACATTCTTCATAGAATACCGACCTACTCCATGGACACAAAGAAACAATAACAACATGACGAACAGGTGTAAAGTATTTAAAAAAAAAAAAAACAAAGATTATAAATTAATATTACACAAATGATGGAGATATTAATAGAATATGTTCTATTTACCTAATGCCTTACCTTTTGCCTTTTTTCTGAACAAGAAAAAAGATACCCCAATAGGAAATTGCTTTTTTTGGTAGATATCTACATAATATTCCACATGAAAAACAGGTAGCCGCATTGTCTGCCAGTTTTATCTTTCTCGCGCATAATAAAAAAAAAGTCCTTAAACAGAAGAGAGAATATTACTCGTATGTCGTATGATGTCGTATATTGTTCTCTTTTTAATTCAGAAAAGCTTTCTTACGGCGGTTATAACATTCTCTTCTTCTTATGAAACCTTCTTAAAAAAGCTTTTGTCTGCTCGAGATTGTCTGCTCGAGAAAATTTTCGATGACAGAATTTTGTATGGAGGTGAGACATCTGTATATAATTATCTGTGGTTATAGCGTACACAGTGCTTCCAGCTATGTGGAAAAAAAGCTCCTAAATCCCGATGTCGTTTTTTTTTTACAATTCTATATGGACTTGCGAAAAAAAACACACCTATTATCTCAATATCTTCGTGGTTTTTTGTGGAAGAAATATCGACCTAAGGATTGACACTTAAGGATGAAAGAAACTTGAATATATCAATTTTATTATTTTAAAATACTTTTCAACTCTGTATATTACTTACAATTAATACTACAAATAAAATAACATTTTCAATTACAATTATAATCAAATCGTGATCACAAATAATACATTTTCAATTACAATTAGAATTAGTACTGCCAGTACTAATAGAATTACGGATACTCGTAGATACCCAAATATTTTTCAGTTGAAAGAAATTACTGATTTTTTTGTTATGTTTAAGAAAATACATTCATTGAAAATTTTACAGTTGAAAAGTTTTGTTCGATTACTTTAATTTAAAACAAAAAATTTCTCAATAATTCACAGACTAAATTCTCGAAAAAATCAAACAATGAATAATTTAGCAGGTACAAAACAGTTTCATTTATTTAAAAAAAAAGTTTTGTAAATCAGTACATTTACAAAGTTACACTTATAAAATTAGAAAGGGATTGAATATCTACTATTGTTTCTATAGTTTGCTAAGATTGACAACTCGAAATGCCAATTCCGTGTTTAACAGAAACCTCTACGGCTTTATGTTTATGCTATAGGGTGTTTTCATTCAACTAGCCAACAACTTCAATCCGATTCATTCCTTGCTATATAATATCACAACATTTGCAAATGTCTGCTGAATGCTGATTCTCACTTGTATTTGCATGGTAGGAATGTGTTCATTTTAGTAGAAAGCAGGTACTAGTCTTTCAGAGGCAGGTATCCAGATGTTGGGTTGTCACCAACATCCTATCATGAATATCAGCAGATAGACACTTACGACAACAAACAGGGCGGCCGTGTCCTTCCTTATATCAGTTGGTCATCCATCCTTTTTGGTTTGCGAGTTGAATAGAGGAGAGTGAAAATGACCATCAGGAAAAAACATCAACACTATTGTGTACCAAGAGGATGATGATAAATCTCAGGAGAAAATCTGAAAACATACTGGCAAATGGTCAAGATTTGCTCAAATGATTTATGTATGTCCAATTGTTTTTTACTCCCTATTTTTCTTCATTTTTCATTTTTATATAAATGCAGTTTAAGTTTTCTATTTTGCTCGCTTGTTCTAGCGTGTCGGTATTCCAATATTTGTTCCCTTTATTTCTGTGACTCAATTTGACATTGTATTCGTTTCCAAAGCGAACTATTGAGGCACAGGATATGTTGACATATGTACATATAAAGGAATGGATAATCAGAACAAGCAATTACTTTTGGGATTTGTTTGGATTACACTGTAAGATATATGTATAAATACATATTAAATGTATGTACCTTTCCATTTCTATCTATATGTTGTTTGCCGGAGCTGACTTACTTATGTAGGTATAGTGTAGTACTATTTATAATTTGAAACTGTTGCTCTATCAAACAGTGGCAGAATTTTGTCTTTCTCTAAGAAGAGGAGCTCGGGAGAACCAGGCAATATGAAAAGACCTAATATGTAAGAAATTGCTAATAGAGATGTGACGACAGGCAATTTTCGGCACAAGCTTTGGATGCGATAAGCTCCAAAGGAGACTTATAGCATAATAGACAGAATTATCTATTCGTCTATGCTTATGATGGTATCTAATCAAGTTACGTATGTCATGCATGGTGTGCCTGTATTTGTTCGTCAAGCAACCTTGCCGTTCTATTTACATTTATGTAATGTTTGTATGTTTTTATTTTTATCGCATATACATTTTACTCACAGTATTATACATTACTGATTTAAGTTAAATAATGAAAAGAAAATGTTGGCACAGGTGGAGCCGGCTAGACTGATTTGATGCAATAGCTAAAAATATCAAATGACAATTCAGATGCATAGTTTTCTAAAGAAAGCATTAAAGTCAAATCAAATATTTGTTTATGAAAAAAAACTTTAAATAGAACTTTTTGGCCTGAAGTAATATTGGCCTCAGCTTATTTGAAAAATCGGACAATTGCTAATACCTATGAATTCAAAACTCCATTTTAAATAATGTTTAATAAAAGGCCAAGTGTGGAGCATTTGAAAATGTACGGAAGTAGAGATTTTGTGAGAACACCTGAACAATTGAGAAATAGTAAATGGGATGATAAATCGATATTAGGAATTCTGGTAGGCTACAATGAGAACAGTTATAGAGTATTGATAAATAATAAAATTGTAAATGCACGACATGTTGATGTTATAGAAGAAGGCAGGGGCGAACGCAGAAAATAATTTCGGGGGGGGTTTTCAAAAAAATATGAGATTTTCATAAATATATTATTTTATTACTATATTGTAGGTACTTGTTAATTACATATTCTTTATTGTAATTAACATAAATATGTTATAACTAAATAATATTTGATCTCAGTGATAGGACCTATCGGAACAATTTCATACAGCTAAATCGCAAAAACAAAACATCATAAAGATGTTGCAACGGATACCTATTTGGCAAATTTGAATAATGTTACCAAAAGTTGGATAATATTCACTACGAGGGCGTTTTTGGTGCTTCCCATTTGGCCATTTTTTATTCCGGAATTAATTCTTAGACATAGACTTTTACTATACGGCCCTGTGATGGAGGCCATCATTTGGTTCGTAAAATATCATTAATGCAACAAGAAGAAAAAGAATGTAAGTGATTTCATAAGTGTACCTAACAATAGAGTTAAAATAAGTTCTAGGTTCGCCTAGTGGTCCAAATCTGCAAAACTAAATCCGGCATAATACGTGAAGTTATAACTTGTTGTACTTTTGCGATGATAGGAAAAAGAGTTATACGAAAACATAAGGACGATGGCAACACTCAATTGGTACCTACGTTACACTGAAAAAACGAGCGTACGTTAAAACAATGAATACCTGTTCATCAATAGCAGTTCATTGTTTTAACGTACAAATTCATTGGTTCAGCGTACAAAATCATTAATAACACATTGTCTTTAATGTTGAGTTTATCGTTTTAATGTAAACGCGTTTATTAATCGCATTTCATACAAAATGTTTTTAGTCTTTGTATTTAATCACGACATTCATTACCTAATGTTCTCAATTCGTAAAAAAAATGCTCGATTTGTACATTGATTTATTGAAAGTATACATTGTTTAATGTAAATATTGTTAATTACTTCGAAAATCATACTGTTTCTTGTATTAATAAACTAATTCGTTATTTAATGACACATTTACATTATTTAACTAAAAAAAGTTCATTAATTAATGAAAATAATTCATAATTTGTTTTTTAGTCCTGTATTGAATAATAAAAGCTTTCATTATTTAAGGTAAGTATAGTACATCAATTCCAAGATAAGGGCATTGATTTTTATTAATGAACCGCTTCATTATTTAATGGAAAAAATACATTATTTTCATGAAAAAAGTTCATTAATTAATGAAAATAATTCATAATTTGTTTTTTAGCCCTGCATTGAATAATGAAAGCTTTCATTATTTAAGGAAAGTATTGTACATCAATTCCAAGATAAGGGCATTTATTTTATTAATGATCCGCTTCATTATTTAATGAAAAAAATACATTATTTTCATGAAAAAAGTTCATTAATTAATGAAAATAGTTCATAATTTGTTTTTTAGCCCTGCATTGAATAATGAAAGCTTTCATTATTTAAGGAAAGTATTGTACATCAATTCCAAAATAAGGGCATTCATTTTATTAATGAACCGCTTCATTATTTAATGAAAAATAAACATTACTTTCATGAAAAAAGTTCATTAATTAATGAAAACAGTTCATAATTTGTTTTTTAGCCCTGCATTGAATAATGAAAGCTTTCATTATTTAAGGTAAGTATTGTACATCAATTTCAAGATAAGGGCAATAATTTTATTAAAGAACCGCTTCATTATTTAATGAAAAAAATACATTATTTTCATGAAAAATGTTCATTAATTAATGAAAATAAGTCATTATTTGTTTTTTAGCCCTGCATTGAATAATGAAAGCTTTCATTATTTAAGGAAAGTATTGTACATCAATTCCAAAATAAGGGCATTAATTTTATTAATGAACCGCTTCATTATTTAATGAAAATTATACATTACTTTCATGAAAAAAGTTCATTAATTAATGAAAACAGTTCATAATTTGTTTTTTAGCCCTGCATTTAATAATGAAAGCTTTCATTATTTAAGGTAAGTATTGTACATCAATTTCAAGATAAGGGCATTCATTTTATTAATGAACCGCTTCCTTATTTAACAAAAAAAAATCATTATTTTCATGAAAAAAGTTCATTAATTAATGAAAATAATTCCCAATATGTTTTTATTCCTGCATTGATTAATGAATGCTTCCATTATTTAAAGTTAGTATTGTACATTAATCTCAGTCATTTTATAAATTCTTTATTTGATGTAAAATTTACATTATCTTCATGAACAATATTCATCAATTATTGAAAATAATTAGTATTTTTTTCTGACTATATGGATTAAGTCTGCGTACACACTCTTCACTGATTTGATACTCTGCTCACACTAAACCGAAATTTGAGATTTCAGCAGAAAAGTCTTGAGATAACAAATTGGCGGAACAAGATTTAACAGAGTCCACACCAAAACTCATGATAGTTTGCTCGTTATCAGCAAAAATAAATATTCTGAATAATAATTTTACGTTTTTTATTCAATGGAATATTCGTGACAAATCTCTCTGTTGTTTTTTATTCATTCAAGAATATTTTTCGAGTGACCGCTTTTAAATCCTTATTCCTCTTTCAGTTTGTTGGAATGCTTTTAAAAACACAGCAGTTTTTAGTAAAAATAATTTTTGTTCAAGTTAAAATGAACTATTTTTTTTATTTTACCTTTTTAATTCGCTGTTGAAATTTGAAAATAAAATGAAAATAATATGTGCCTATACAAAAATAATCGAACTGGAAATCCTGCAAAACTAATACCAATCTGCACCAATGATAGTATATTTTCATTTAACCGCAAGTTAGTTTGTTGCTCTATTTGAATTCATAAGCGGTCATATTAAATAGTGTTTTATAAAAAATATATGCGAAAAAAATGTAAGAAAATAATATCCACGCATCAACTTTCTACATTCAAAACATTTTGCTAAAAGTAAGTATAGAGTTCTGGTTTATGTTTGTTTGACAAATCCATATCTTAAATGACAAATCAAACACAATTTTCTTATCCATGTTTATTTTTCAATTTTCCAAAAGCTTTAAAAGGAGTTTAGTCTTTCTTCTTTCTTCTTTCTTCTTTCTTCTTTCTTCTTCTTAACTTCGCAATTTTCTATCTTTGCTTCTCTTTTGATATCTTTTCGATTGCACAGGCGATTTTTAATAAAATGTTATCTCTCCTAGACCGATGAGACAAGGACATATCGACAAAGAAACTTACGGCAATCAAACTATTTTTTCATGAAAAATCACGGGATGACACTATCGCGTTAGTGTTGATACTTTAAAACCAGGTATATGTACATCGTTCAAATGCATGAGAAACACGTGAAAAATTCACAATCTTTTCATTTTCCTTCAATCTATCTTACTGTGTTGAAATAGTAAGGGTATTCATGAAACAAGATAATTTTCCACTTTGTAGAAAGATATAACTTTGCGCAACATGTTTTCATGAACACCCCCTAAAAAATACTTGCGCAAATGTGGGAAATATTTTATGAAATATCAAATTAAAAGTCAAAATGCATATTTCTTTAGTTTATTAGGTTTATTTCTTCACTTTCCGTATCAAATTCTTGAGATAATTTTATCATATTTGCAGAAAGTTTTTCCCATAGAAATTTTGACAGCTCGTTTTTGCAGAGATAAAATTATCTGGTTTCCGAGGTTTATCAGGGTTTTCCGTGCTTACATGAATACCTTTAGTGTAAATGCAAGATTGACGATTGATCAAGCATCAATTCATTTGTGTATAGTACGTTGAAATAGTGTAAATGCAAGATTAATGATTGATCAAGCATTTATTAGTTAATTTAATCAGAGCACCACTTAAGCACTGATTGTAATAATAAAACAGTAACACAAACACAAATTGTATGATGAAATAAACGGACAAAATAAAACAAATCACTCGGATAAAATTAAAAAAATCTCAAAGAAATTCGAAAGAACACAATTTTGCAAAAAAAATAACGTCTTCTCACCATACTATAGATGTAAAATTAAAAGATTGAAGACTCATGCTTGATGTGTGTATATGCAACATCAACCGGAATTTACTAACAGACTTGCACGTGCTTGTCATGCATTTGAACAATTTATATCTTAAGTAATGTATCTCAATTTAAAATTAATTTGATAGGCGAACGTTTCGTTGTGGCGCTGGCTTATGGAAGCCCAAATTCCTAAAAATCGCAATTTGAATTGCATCATTTATAAGAGAGTCCCTGAACACCAGCGTGTCCCGTCTTTGTATGAAGAAAAAAAATGTCTCGATTTTTTTATCGAAAGGGGTTACAGAAGTTGCGTAAGAACAAGTAGAATCTGAATAAGTACTTACATACTTTTTGATTTGGGCATGACTTTTGTGCTCTACCGCGGCTTAAAGATCTTAAAATATAGGTTTTTACTTACTTTACTCATGTGTCATGTCCAAATCAAAAAGTAAGTACTTATTCAGATTCTACTTGTTAATACGCAACATCTGTAAACCCTTTCGATAAAAAAATCGAGAAATTTTGTTTTTTCATACAACGAGTTTCTTACCTTATTTTAAGATCTTTAAGCCGCGGTAGAGCCCAAAAGTTATGTTCAAATCAAAAAGTAAGTACTTATTCAGATTCTACTCGTTAATACGCAACTTTTTATATCTCTTTCGATAAAAAATTCGAGAAATTTTTTTTCTTCATACAACGATGGGACAACCTAACACTCATGAACACCGTCTACGACCCTTTTAATATTGGTTGTTTTTATTCTGGTGTCGCACGACAGCTTGTACCTGAAATCAACTAGGTAGAAAGGTACACGACCAGGGTTCGGACTTTACTTCGATCGAAGTAGATCTACTTCGATTTTGAGAAAAAAATTTAATCTACTTCCCTACTTCTCTTTTTTCTGATCTACTTCTCTTTAAAATTCTTAGCCAACACATTTAAAGACAGCGCTGATCACTCTGTATTACATAAAAAACAAGTTTATGAATCGTTTAAATGTAAGCACCGTGGAATAATTTAATATTTTCGAGAACACTTACAGAAAAACGGAAAGATATTTATGAGCCACCTTTTGAATTGATAAAATTCATACAAAAGTACAAGTCGGTTGATGGAAAATTTCCTTTAAAATAGTAATACTTAATTAAAAATTTTTTACAAGTCTGAAATCAGTATTCACTTATATACATATGTATATGTTATGTTTATATAATTTGATTTCCTAAATCCACTTCGAACATTTTGGATCTACTTCAGTTTTTTTCCGTATTTACTTCGAAAATTTAAAACCCAAGTCCGAACCCTGTACACGACAGTAAAGATTAAATCATAAAGATTGGAATGAAATTTCCTGTTTCACTTCCAAACTACTCCATTTAATAATATTTCGTAAATTTATAATTTGTTCTTGTGCAACAAAAACGAACAGAAGTGAAAACCACAAAGTGTATGCACGACTTTACTCAACTACAGAAAGAAAACAACCAATCTAAACAGGGTCTTAGGGTAATTACTATATGTTTATATGCGAAATCGAAAGATAGAAATGGAATTTGGAGAGAGGGATAGCCATAATTTGATTCACCTCGACTGAGCGAGCGCAATAGAATCAAACGATGCTGATTTCAACTCGACCTAGGTTTACAAGGTAGTAACTTATGAACGCTTATCAAACAACGTATACACACCATTAAACAATGTTTTTTTCGCGTAAAATTATGAACAGATACATTAAAACCCAAGCGTCCTTTCCTTTGGTATACAATACACACATGCGAATAAATCAGCCATTGATTTAGTCGGTCAGTGTGTTTTGCTAAGTGCGGTTTTGTTTCGTGTTTGTGCGGTTCTTTAAATTCATTTAAAATAAATAAATTTTATCTTAAAAGTACATAAAGTTTGTACCATCATATAAATAATTTTAAACGAATCAATTATACAAAATATTTCTCCCCTTTTTGTGAAATTGGTAAGTAATCGATTTATATTTTATAATTCCATATCCCCACATACATATACATATATATATCTATTTGGTGCAGTGAATTTTTGTTTTTATACAATTCTTTTGGAGGTTGTCAGGCCAAAAGTTTCCACTTTCTATATATTTATTGAAAGATATTATCTTCATTTATAATTTTAATAATGCAAGATATAAATGTTCTGTTCAAAGTCATCAAAAAACAAGCTTGCACATTAACGTACTTGTGCATTAATTGATAAAAAAAAACATTTTTGATGAACCAAACAAAGCATCTTCTCATTCCATTAATGAACATAAGTTCTTACTTTACGTAAACAAATATTAAACTAGTAAAAAATACATTAAACAATGTACTTTTCCCTTGAACAACAAGCATACAGCATTGAACCAATGTTTATTTTGCATTAAATTGTGCATAGGTACATTAAAAGCCAAGCGTCCTTTGAAAGACATGCAAATCAATAAGCTATTGATTTATTCGTTCATTGTCTTTTGTTAAGAGTGGTTGTGCGGTTCTTTAAATTCATTTAAAATAAATAAATTTTATCTTAAAAGTACATAAAATTTGTACCATCATATAAATATTTTTAAACGAATCAATTATACAAAATATCTCTCCCCTTTTTGTGAAATTGGTAAGTAATCGATTTATATTTTATAATTCCATATCCCCACATACATATACATATATATATCTATTTGGTGCAGTGAATTTTTGTTTTTATACAATTCTTTTGGAGGTTGTCAGGCCAAAAGGTTCCACTTTCTATATATTTATTGAAAGATATTATCTTCATTTATAATTTTAATAATGCAAGATATAAATGTCTGTTTAAAGTCATCAAAAAACAAGCTTGCACATTAACGTACTAGTGCATTAATTGATAAAAAAAAACATTTTTGATGAACCAAACAAAGCATCTTCTCATTCCATTAATGAACATAAGTTCTTACTTTACGTAAACAAATATTAAACTAGTAAAAAATACATTAAACAATGTACTTTTCCCTTGAACAACAAGCATACAGCATTGAACCAATGTTTATTTTGCATTAAATTGTGCATAGGTACATTAAAAGCCAAGCGTCATTTGAAAGACAAGCAAATCAATAAGCTATTGATTTATTCGTTCATTGTCTTTTGTTGAAGGCGGTTGTCTGGATCTTGGAGTTTATTATAAAATTAAAAACTTAAATTTATTCTTGAAAGTACATAAAAAGGTACCATCATAAATATAATTTTTAATATATCTTTTAAACGAATTAATTAACGGTACTATATAGCTAATTGCGAAATTTTGTAAGTCATTGATTCATATTTCATAATTTCATTTAATTTTCAATTCAGTGAACTTTTGTTCTTCAATATAGTTTTAATGATAGTTATTATAATTTTAACTTTGGACTTATAGGTGTAGGCAAGTTAATCATTCGGAAAAAAATCGAACTCGAGATTTTGATCAAAATTAACATTGCGATGATAGCGAAGACGAATAAAGTCTGTTCGACTGCAGCCTAAACGGCTCGACCAATTTTCATCAAACTTGGTAAATAATATTCTAAAATTTGCCGTCCCATATATTTTGTTCTGTTTTTAAGACCAAAAATAACGGTACCTGCCAAACGATTTTTGTCGAAATTTTATAAATTATTTTTTTTTGTCAAAAGCTTTTCCACAAATAAAAAAAAATTCATTTAGTTCAATTTTTCTTCAGAAAAATGGTTCAAACAATTTCATTTATTTATTTTTTTTTTCAGAAATTAACTATATAAAAGAAATATAACTATTTTTTTTTTGTTTTTTGATTTTTTTTTAAAACGGTACAACCGATTTAAACGATTTTGTTTATGCTTATGTTTTCTAAAAGTTAGAATAGTATTGAATAGAATATTAAATTTTCAAATAAACCCTTTTTGGATTTTTGTCTAAGACTCAATACATATTTCGAAAACCATGCTCGATGTTGTTAATCTTTAAAATTAAAAGTTTCTTAATACAATCAACAAGATATGAGAAAATAACTTTACGAAAATCGTATTTTTCTCGAAATATAATATAATATAATTTTTTTTATGGCTTATAATTTAATAATTTTTTTAATTTCTTACTATCCATAACGGATTTTAATGATATTTTTTTTAATAGAAAAGCTTCTTAAAAGTTTGAAAAACATTGCATATCAAAACTTAAAAAAAAAAATGTTTGAATCTTGGAAACTACAAAATCATTTTAATTTTTGGAAAATTAGATATCTTTAAAACGGGTCAGTATTTTTTTGGGCAATTTAATTTTTATTCGTACAGTAATACAAACTTTTAGTTGATGCACTAAATTTTTCCTTAGAAATGTTTTAAAAATTTTGTATATAAAAGATTATTTTTTAAGAAACCATGGCACATGGTATTCTATTTTTAGCTCGAACTAATAAGAGAATTGTTTGAATCATTTAAAATTTTTAGTTTTTTTTAGATAAGAGTCATCTCGTGCGACCTAGTCGTGCATTTTATTTTGTTTAAAGTCATATACAATGAACACAGCTTTAAACTAATGTGTTTTTTGTTGATTAATAGCCGTGTTTTTTTGAAAAAGTTATCCCTAGTACAGTAGGATTTTATATGAATAACAAATACAACATCCACAGAAGGATCACTGCCGATACTCGAATAAACTTCAAATCTTTATCCGCAGCAGGATTTCACTTCTCCTTTTATCGGCAGTGATCCTACTGCGGATGTTGTATTTGTTATTCATATAAAATCCTACAGTGCTACGGATAACTTTTACAAAAAAACACGGCTAATGTAACATTGATATTAAATTTTAAATTTAAAGTAATATGATTGTAATATTTTGAAACTATTCTTAAAATTTTTCTTTAATATTTTTTGAAAATTTGCTTATGCAATTTTGTTTTGTTTAAAATTTTTAAATAACTTAAACACGAGATAAATTCTAAACATGTTTTTAGTCTTAGAATTGACGGAACAAAGTTGGTGAGCTAATAGGAAGACATATAATACAGATGAGTATCAGAACACTTTTGCATTTTTTATAGTTCCACATAATGTAGCCCTAGCTTTTTAGCCATTGGTTTTTCAAAAATTAAAGTAAAAGATAATTAATATAGACAACTGATCTCCCTTTTATTATGTTAAAAGTTAATCTTCTATTGGAAAACTGCTTCTCAAGTAACTCAAGTCCATTTCATTTTCAGGGTTTCATAGATTTCGCTTAACTCAGAGTTTACTTAGTATTGAATAACTGGCATTTAATTTTTACTATCCCCAGAGCATTTGTTTAAAAAAATGTTTACCGAACGAAAAATTGTAAAGCATTATTATTCGTTATAAATAATAATGAGATATTTTTTGTAGGTACACCATGATCTGTTACTTGTGTAAAAATAATTTTAAAACCATCGAGCTTCTTATTCATCATTTTAAAAGAATACATGATCTTAAGACAAGAAGCACATTTAGATGTATTGAAAAATATTGTTATCAAGTATTTCAAGATTTAGGAAGCTTCAAAAGACATGCGATAAGAAAACATGCTAGCAAGCTTGAAAAAGAAATTGATATACATAAAAACGTAACAGAAATTCCTGATAAATCGAACAGTACTTCTTGCGAAAGAAAAATTTTACAAGAAACGGAAAGCGGTTTTGATAAAATAACAGAACATTATCAGGAAGAATACGATCTTAAACTTGAGTTGGATAGTTTTTTCAAATCTGCAGTAAAATTGTCATTAAAATTGCATTCAAATAACAACTTTAATAGAAAAGATGTATATGAAATACAAAAGAGCGTAAAATAGTGTATCACAGATCCATTGTTAGAACTTTTCAAATCATTTTCTACACACAAATTAAGTAAAGTTTGTCCAGAATTACATAATGAATATAGTATCGGAATGCAGAAATCCGTTCAATTTTGTAAAATATTTGAACAGAAAGGTTACTTAAATGATACTCTGGAAACTATGAATAAATATTATACAGATTCTTGAGTTTCCAATTTTGTTCAAGGAGAATTATGGAAACAAAAAATCAAACTATATGTTGGCAAGAAACTCATTCCGTATTTTTTATATAACGACGAATTTGAAATAAAAAATCCTCCAGGATCTCATAGTGGGCAACATTCTGTAAGTAATATATATTACTCTTTTCCATGCTTACCTATAATATATGTCATGCAATTGTTTATTTAACACAAACAGCCAAATAATTTAACCTTAAAGTTTTAAACTCAAGAAAGCGAACCTTTGATTATGGCCCTATTGAAATTGATAACTTCTCAGGCGAAATAACAACAACGCGTTTAACAAAAAAACATTTAAGAATGTCAGCAAGAAAAATGAAAACTTTTATGTATTGCTTTTCAATCATTGTTGGCGATTATATTTCTGATGATGATTATGTTTGGAAGTTTCTTATCAATTTCTTTGAAATAATCGACATGATCCTTTGCTTTGATGATACCCTCAAACCAAAACACCACAACCTAATTCATTATCCAACTGTTATCAAATGTCCGGGCCTCTTAAAACTTTTTGGTGTTTCAAATACGAGGCCAAGCATAGGCAATTTAAAGTATATTCCAACGCAACAACATCACATAAAAATAATTGCTTGACATTGGCAAAAAAGTATCAGCTTCAATTTGCTTCTTCTTTACTGGAATTAAGGTGCAATAATAATTCTAGTGTTATATTTAAGGAATCAGACAAAACGAAAAGCTCCTACAACAATATTATATGCACGATATTAAAAAAGAGTAACTAATCTATATACAATCATATGAAGAAGTAAAATTTAACGGATATCAATATAAAAATGGATTTTACATAGCTCTTTTAAAAGACGATATTGAATTGTATATCATTTTATATATTTTTCGTACTGAAAATTCTTCAGTTTTATTATTTTGTCAGAAAATAAATTTCATACAATACAATCCACATTTTTTTGGCCTATGACATTTCATTATAGGATTTCCTATCACTTTAATTAAAACGCCGAGATGAAGAAATATGCTAAAAATTAAAGATTATTACTTCCCAAGTCGAATATAAATTCTCACTTTATTACTTTCATAAGTTCTAAACGTAATGGACGCAGGTGCAGAACAAGAAGCCGCTGGCTGTCAAATTAATTTGACAGATATTGAATTTGAGGATGGAAATGGGAATGCCGATGGCGATATCATCGTTATTAATATTGGTGCTGATGAAACCAATAGTGCACCAGAATATCTTCAAAACACGCTAGATCATCAAAAAGAAGAGTTAATAGCATTACTCAATAGCTGGGAAATGAGTTTTTTGGCTGATGTTTTAATACGTAAGAATATTTTCTATGTGTATATTTATATGTTCTTAAAATGCTTTTAATTACTTAATTTTTATAGAAAAAGAAGTATGGGTATCTGTTCTAAAGGTCATTAAAGTATGGCATATTCCAATGATCTTGAAAGATTTTGCCGATGGAATTAAAATTGTGTTTGAAGATCAGTTGGAAAAGTGGCGAAACTTCATCGGCTTGCCTCTTATAAATAACTTCGGTATTCGAAATTCCTTGTTACTATCATCACCAGTCAGTAGAAGTAGTTCTTCAATGGCTATGCATTCCAACAGAAATACTCCATACTCTTCACCGAGCACCCCTAGCACCGTTCAGTCTCCAGCATCTTCTCCTACATCTACTCGTGGTTCATCAAATAAAAAAAGGATAACATTAAGCGATGTCCTTAATAATACAATAAAAGGTAAATTATTAACAGAGTTCTACGAACAGAAAAACAAATTTGGAGAAGAACAAAGAGCAATGCTAGTGAATGCAATTGCTTTTTATTTTGAAGAACAAAATGTAAGACTGGACCTGAGAACAAGTTATGACATCGAGCAGGAAATCGTTGAACGATTTCCAACGGAAATGCTGGTAATACAATTGAATTATATTTTATGCTATATCCATACCAACTATATCCTACATTATGGGCGGGTTTTTGGATGTGGAATAGGCCCACTTTTGAAAAAAAAGAGTTAAGTTCGATAATTTTATTAATCATATATTCAATAGAGCAATAATTCCATTCGGCTCTGAAAAACCGGTAATTTTCATTAATATTAACATGTTTACTCAGGTAAAAGAAAAAATGAACCTATCCCGCTCTCAAAAATGACGCCTAAAATATCTTTGAAAGGAATAGGGAAAGAACGATTACAAGTCAATTTGTTTCACAGATACTAAAATTTTGTATAGTTATAAAGATTACCCGAAAAAAATGAGGCATACATATTAACACATATACAAAGTATAAGTTGAACGAAAAAAAAAACCTTAACTTAGCGCCTACATTCGGCAATCTAATATATAAGTTTGAATAGGTTTCTACAAAAATACTTTTCTGTTAACTAAAATCGTTCTTTCTTATAAATCGATGTATGTATATGTTAATCGTTTATTTCTTAATATGTTATTTGTTTGAATAATACCACAAATATAATCTTATCCCTCCTGCTTGATAGGAATACTATAGGACGTGTAAAAGGGGAAAAATTTATAACAAATTCAGCAATCTGAAATCCTGTTTAAGAACAACTGCTTCAAGTCCATCAAGTTCCAAAATTAACGAAAAATCTGAAGAAAAATTACTTAGTAAGTCTAACATATTTCTTGCCTTGTTTTTTGTCTTTAAAGTCCTCGGCACTAACCACTTATTTAGAAAAAAAGGATTTCTCTCAATAAAACATAAAATTGAAACTTTATATTTTTATTCTTTGAACTTCATAGATTTTTGGATAATTTAGAGATAAAAACCTGCTGAGTATATCAAATTGATACTTAGTATTACTTTTGTGTATAAGTTCTTACAAAATTTTGTTTTTAATAATGTGGTTAACGCAGAAATGGGACTTTAAAACAATAAAAATATTACACTTGTAATTTATTGGCATATTGACTGCATGGATGTAATACATGATAGTTTTATCAGTAGATTACATGAGATTACTTGGTCTTGTACGCAACGTAGAGCACTTTAATTTTATAAAAAATATCAATAGAAATATTGAAAATGAAAACACTACACAGAAAAATTAAGAAAGCAATGTTTTTTTCAGATTTTTTTTCTATTGTTTAATGGTCAAATTAAGATTTTTCTTAAAAAATATTGTTTGAATCAATCAATTGAATTGGTCAAATAATTTTTATATTCAGATTTAATTTTTGTTGGTGTTCTGCGATTTTTATTGTGATATTGAATCAACAATATCTCAGCAAATTGACCCTTCGTGAAAAGAATAGTAGAAACGCTTCCTTAAATATACGTACTTTAAAAGATTTCCAAGAAACTTTCGTTGGTATCGCAAAGTCCATCCAAGAATTAGAAGATCACTTACAGCATCTCTGGTAAAAATCAGAAAGCGTCCAGCCGTTCATAATTATTGCCGTTGGTATAGAATCAAAAACTTATTTTCCGAATTTCTACGTTTATTTTGAAGAGGTAAAGTTTTCTTTTAAATGCTGTATTCAAACTATGAGACATCGTTTCACAAATTTTGTCCTTTTTTTACTTTGATCATCCTGTTTTCTCAACTTTAAGAACAATTTTGAATTCTATTATAATTGAAAAATATTACGAGTATTGATAAAAAATAACACGTGCCTTCACGCATATTTGGTGCCTAACCAAAAAGCACTTACGAAGGAAAAAATTGGAAGAAAAAGCTACCTTAAATATACAATTAAGGATTCGCAAAAAGCCTTTATTTTTACGGCAACGTCCATCCAGGAGGTAGAAGATCACCTGCAGCATCTCCAGCAAAGATCGCAAAGCGTACAGCCATTCATCATAGCAGTTGGGGAATCAAAATCAAACCTTCAGGATTTTTATGTTTATTTTGATGGGGTCAAATTTGCTTTTAAATGCCTTGTTCGGGCTGTCGACGTTTGTTTTAAAATTTTTCATCAACAAATCAATTTGTGTAAGATTTTTCATTACAATGGATTCTGTGATAGTTCTTTTCGGGAAAATACACATTTTCCTATTAAGATGGAATTTCAGGGCTTATTCAAAAACAAACTTAATGATGATTGTGATAAGAATATTTTTCTTAGTACCTTTAAAGGTGACCAAATCTGAAGAAAAAAGAAATAATGTTACAAATTCTTTTTAAAAAAGACAGTCATAAAAAAATAAAACATCATTAATGAAACATATCACTTTGCAATATATTTTCATTAATAAATATTGAAATATTTCAGTTCCAGAAACAAATGCTGAGGAGTACATAAAATCTTTGAAATTTGACCATTTAAGCTCAGAGGAATTCGACAGATATTGGCAGGCCTGTACAAAATACCGTTTAAATGAATTGAGTAGTTCCGATTCAACGAAAAATACACTGGAAAAATGGCCGCAGTACAAATTGCCCCAAGGTCATAGATTGGTAATGTTAATAACAAATAGTAGACAAACAATTTGACTTGGCAAACTACAAACCCTTGTTTTTAGTTTGACCAATTTGACTATAGATCCAGCATTATTTTCATTTATTATAAGTCAGTATCATAATATTTCCATTTCAAATATTATTTGAACAATAACTTTATTGATAAAATTAATAATCACTAGGTTGATATGGACTTCAAAGCGTTGTTCAACACTACCTATTCCCTCGTAGACAACTGGAATGACAGTTATGAGAAGATATATAGATTTTTGTCAACAGAGCATCATATTAAGGACAGAGAATCTGTTAAACTTCTAAGTTGCATAAAGGACACCGACATAAATGAAAGTAAGTATTAAAATCATTTAATTCCATCTAAAAGTCCGCCTACTAAAACACGAATTATTTTTTTTTTCTCTCAAAACTTATTTTGTCCAGTTTTAATCTAATCAAATTTCTATTTTGGTAGACATTTCTTATAGGAATTGTTATCTTAAATAATACATTTAATTTCAAATTAACTAATAATATTTTTAAAAGTGAAGTTCTTATATTCTTACTTTTATTACAAAAATTTTAAATTTTAAATATAAAATTTGTATCACTCCAGTATTGGGTGTGAATGTTACAAAGCTAAGTAATATAAAAAAAATATGAAATATATTTGAAAAACAAATGCAACAAACAATTTAACCAAAAGTTAAAGACTTATTTTCAAAAAAAAAAAAAAAAAAAACAAAAACTATGTTTTTGATTACAGTAAAACCCGCTTAAGAGAAACCCGCTTAAGAGAAAAACCCGCTTACCTGAAACACTTTCTTCATCCCCAAGTATTTTCCGACCAATTTCCCTTAAAACACTCCGCTTAAGTGAAACTCGCTTAAGTGAAAAACCCGGATAACTGAAACATATTTTCAGTTAATTTTTAATATACTTCATTCAAAAAAACTCTCTTAAGTGAAACAAAAAATTGAATCGAACAGAACAAAAATTTGCTAGTTTTCTTTTTTCAATAAATTATTTCTGTGTTATTTAGTCGTTGTTTTATTTAACTTCTTTCAAGGCAAGTTCAAAAGATTAAAAAAAATATTGTTTCTAGCATTAAATCTCCGCTTAATGGAATTTTTAAATCCGCTTAAGTGAAATTTTTTTTTCACTTATCCGAACTCCGCTTAAGTGAAATTATTTTTCACTTAAGCGGGGTTCGCTTAAGTGAAAAACCCGCTTAAGTGAAAGAAAGACTGTGACATTTTGCCGTTTCTCTTAAGCGGGTCTTACTGTATCTTGAAAAAGTGAATTAAGTCGCTATTGATTTTAGGTAGAAACAAAATTTTATTTTACTGAAAAAATCCTCTTTAACTACAATAACATTAATAAGATTTTGGGAAAATAAAGTTTTGCTTTAATTCTTTATTATAACTAAATATAATTTGTAATAATTGATTATTGTTTTCTATAAATGTAATTATTATTATATTTTCAGATAGTCGAAATGCAATTGTATTCACGTGCCTTCACGCATATTTGGTGCCTAACCAAAAAGCGCTTACGAAGGAAAAAATTGGAAGAAAAAGCTACCTTAAATATACAATTAAGGATTCGCAAGAAGCCTTTATTTTTACGGCAACGTCCATCCAGGAGGTAGAAGATCACCTGCAGCATCTCCAGCAAAGATCGCAAAGCGTACAGCCATTCATCATAGCAGTTGGGGAATCAAAATCAAACCTTCAGGATTTTTATGTTTATTTTGATGGGGTCAAATTTGCTTTTAAATGCCTTGTTCGGGCTGTCGACGTTTGTTTTAAAATTTTTCATCTTTTTAACTTAGAATATCCTGTAGCATGTTCAACCTTTTGGACGTTTATTCAAATTTTTTTCTATAACATAAAATGTAAAACAAAGTTTTCAAAAGTTCATATATTAGTTTCAGCATTAAACGAGTCGACTTAAACTTTAAATATTTTTATAATTCTTGACATTCAACATAATTTTCTTAAGCACTTGTAATACTTAACCTAATTTTAATCTACAAAATCTTTTGTACCACTTAACAATCTCAGAGCATAAATAAATACCATAACAAGATACAAAAATTTGTCATCATATGAACTAACTTCTTTTGGACCATTTTCAGAGTTTTTTTTTCAGAGTTCGTGGAATGAGTTTACTCCAAGACCAGCTGAGGTAAGCTTTGGAAAAAATGGTTAGAAAATTGAATGTATTGATTGGCTTTATTTAATTTACATAACATTGCTCATTGATTAGTATTATTTAACTTTTAATTAAAGTAAATTTCAGCGGGCCAATCAATAGAATTCGTTTTCTAAGCATCAATAATAAGCAGATAAGAACATGATATAGATCAATGTATAGACGACATCAAAGCAAAAATATCATACATTAAATAATGAATGGTATACGTTATTTAGGGAAAAAAATACATTGGAATAATACATTAAACAACGTATTTGGTACGTTAATTTCAATGTATAAAGGACATTAAAGCAATGAATGTTGAACATTCTTTAATGTATAATTATACATAAGATAACGAATTTGATACGTTAGTTAATAAACGGTATACATGGTTTCAATGTATAGGTTACATTAAAGCAATAATTGCTATACATTCAATAATAAATATTATACGTAAAATACCGCATTTGGTACGTTAATTTATGAACGGTATACATGGTTTCAATGCATAGGTTACATTAAAGTAATGAATGCTATACATTCAATAATGAATATTATACGTAAAATAACGCATTTGGTACGTTAATTTATAAACGGCATACATGGTTTCAATGTATAGGTTACATTAAAGTAATGAATGCTATACATTCAATAATGAATATTATACGTAAAATAACGCATTTGGTGCGTTAATTTATAAACGGCATACATGGTTTCAATGTATAGGTTACATTAAAGTAATGAATGCTATACATTCAATAATGAATATTATACGTAAAATAACGCATTTGGTACGTTAATTTATAAACGGTATACATGGTTTCAATGTATAGGTATCATTGAATTAATGAAAATTGTACATTCAACAATAAATACTATACATACAATTACGCTATTTATACGTTATTTTATGAATCAGATACATTGGATAAATGTTTGGATGACATTAAAGCAATGAATATTTTGCATTAAATAACTAATTGTGTACATTGATTAATGAATGAGATACATTACTTTAATGTTTAGGAAACATGAATTTATAGGAATTTGTACATTAAACAATGAATTCCATACGTTGTTCGATGTACAAGGTACATTGTAAATAATGTATTTGATACCTTCTATAATGAACAAAAAACATTATTTAAAGATAAATTTCATTAATGCCCGTATTATATACTCTTGTTTTATGTGGATAAATACATAGTTATTAATGAACAGCTTCATTAATTAATGAACGAATTCATTTAATGATGAAGAAAACATTATTTAATACAAGACGTTGATAAATAATGATCGAGCATACGTTAAAACAATGTACTTTTACATCGGCTGAGAAATAATGTACAAATGCTGTTATTAATGCACTTTTTTATTAATACTACGTACCTTTTTGGTTCAGTGTAACTATACATACTACATAATTATAATCAAAATGCTCTCAGAGGGTGCTATGTACTAGATACTCATTTGTAACTGTAACTTTCAACACACTCCGACTTTGTAGCCATCAATAACTCAAAATTATATAAATCGAAATCATTTATTAGCCATAAATCGGCCCTTAAGATTAACACGGATATCTGTATCGGTATATTTGTTCCGTTCGTTAGTCCGTTTTCTGCCCTATACATAATGTTAATTATCAAAAACGCAATTGCTGTTCTATTCGTCTCTACTTTTACTTGCGATATAGGTACTATAGGGCAAGTTCTACATTTGGAAAAAAAATCGAACTCGAGATTTTGATCAAAGTTGACATTACGATGATAGCGAAGACGAAAAAAGTGGGTCCGACAATTCCGTCTGTCTGTATGTCTGTACCTCGAACTACAGCCTAAACTACCGGAGGTATTTTCTTCAAACTTGGTAGTTAAGGGTCTTCGGTGATTCCCTAGAGGAGAAATTGAAATTTTTTTTCTAGCTCCAAAACTAAGGGTACCCCCCATACACCCGTAATGCAAAAATCATATTTATCTCGAAAACGGCTCTAACGATTTTGATAAAAAAATTAGGTGTGATATTATGAACATAAGCTACACTTTGGTCAAACAAAATTTTGGGGCAAAATGTTATTAGGGGTACCTGCCATAGACCCGTCTTTTTTATTTTCGACTTTCTCATTAACGCCTCTAAGGATTTTAACCCAAAATTTTCAGCAGGAGTCCCCTTAAGTTTAAAATAATATTGTATACAAAAATATTCGAAAAAGTATTTGTTGGATTTTTTTTTTGTTAAATCAATATATAATTTTTTGAAATTATTTCCTAAAATCAATATTATTTAATACTTTAAATTCGCATCCCACATTTTTTTCTTGAAAAATTTTAGAGAAATTTCTTATATAAAAAATTTATTTAATAATAAAACATTTTTTTAAAGTTTATTTGCATAAATTCATACTTTTCCGGAAACCAGATGGCAAATTTATGCATTTGAACATTATTATTATTATGTACGAGTATCTTAAATTCCAAAGTACTTTTACATAAATGCAAGTTCGCGCGATCCAGTCGTGCATTTTATTTAATCATCAATTCAAATTAAGACAATTGTGTTAAAATACGAAGACACATAAAATAAAATGCACGACTGGGTCGCACAAACTTGCTCTTATGTAAAAGACTAAGAATTTCAAAAATTATTGTTATTACAGAAATAACACAAAATTCTTTTTTAAAATACTAAAACTCCTTTAGTAGTTGGAGCTAAGCACAGAATGCCATGTGTTGTGAGCAAATATTAGTTTATGCAAGAACAAAATTGTAATTCGTATTAGTGGTTTCTTAAAAAAAATAAGCTTTTGTATACAAAATTTTTAAAACATACTTAAGAAAAAATTTTGATACGCATATTTAAATTTTTTATTATTGTTCGAATAAAAATTTAATTTACAAAAAAAAATATTGAGCAGTTTTTGAAATATCGAATTTTCAAAAAAAAAAAAAAATAGATTTTTCTCTTTCGAAAAATTCAAAGAATATTTTTTAAAAAAAGTCTTAAAATGCAATGTTTTTTTAAACTTTTTAGAAGCTGTTCTAAAAGTAAAGATTAATCGAAAAAAAAAAAACTATCAAAATTCTCGGAGCCGTTTTTGAGGAAAATACGATTTTCGAAAACCATTTTTTAACATTTTGTATTGTGGGTACCTTTATTTTTAGGTAAAACAAATTTTTTCCTCAGATCTTTTAGATTATATTAAGAAAGTTTTATTTATTAAGTTTAAAAAAAAATCGAGCTTGGGGTTTTCGAAATATTGAGTTTCCAGAAAAAACTTTGAAATTTTTTTAAGAATCAAAAAATAAAACTTTTGAAATTTGTGTACGCAATAATATTTAAACCTTGGAAAGGCTTCATAATGATTAAAATCGGTTGTACTGTTTTCGAGAAAATCAAAAACCAAAAAATGGTTTCAAGGGGCTTCCAAGAATAATCATTTTTTGGAAAAAATATTTCAACCATTACCTAAAATGACGAAATGACATTTTATGAATTTTTTTTTTCGAAATACTGTGGGACAGTTTTTGAGAAACAAATATTTATAAGATTTCGAAAAAAAATCGTATGGCAGATACCGTTATGTTTTGGTCTTAAAAAGAAAAGAAAAAAACGTGTGGGGGAAACAAATTCAAAACGATATCTACCAAGTTTAACGAAAATCGGCCCAGCTTTTTAGGCCGTAGTCGAACAGACAGACAGACAGAATTTTGCGACCCACATTTTTCGTCTTCGCTATCATCGTAATATCAACTTTGAATAAAATCTTCAGTTCGATTTTTTTTACGAATGCATTACTTGCCTTATAGTACCTATAAGTCGTAAGAACAAACAACACTAGCAGAAGAATTTATGGCACGAAAATAACACTTTGTTTTTTTTTTCTTTAATAAAATGAACCCTTATTTTTTTGGTCGTTTCGGGGGGGGGGTTTGAACCCCTAAAACCCCTACCTGCGTTCGCCCCTGGAAGAAGGTATAAAAATTATATGTTTAGATGAAAGTAAAGATAAAGTAAATAGAATAGAAATTAAAGAAAATAGTGATTTAGAAATTGAAGTAGATGATGAAATAAATAGTAATGAGGAAAATAATAATGAAAAAAATAATAGTCAAGAAAGTGAAAATAATGAACAGTTAGAAGTAGGGAGATCAAATAGATACGGTAATGATGAGTATGCAACAATTTATGTAATTTATTGTGATGTCCCTAACAGTTTTGATGAAGCAATTTGCAGTAAGGAATCGGAATAGTGGGAAAGTGCTATGGATTCAGAGTTTCAAAGTTTAATTAATCTAACCTGGCAATTAGTTGATAAACCGAAAGATAAAGATATTATTGATGTAAAATGGGTTTATAAGAAATAGAATGAGAATACTCTTTATAAAGCTAGATTAGTAGTACGTGGATTTCAACAAAAAGAATACATTGATAACCTGTTTTCACCGGTAGTAAAAAGGCAAACCTTAAAATTACTATTGTCATACTGTTCCCGAAATGAAATTCAAATAGAAGAAATGGACGTTGAGACAGCGTTTTTAAATGGCAAATTAAATTTTGAAGTGTGTATACGATTATATTAAACAGCCTGAAGGTTATGAACAGGACAGACATAAAGTGCGTAAATTGTTGAAATCGTTATATGGCTTAAGAGAGAGCCCAAGGTCGTAGTATAATTGCTTTAATGAATTTATAACAAAATTAGGTTTTGTGAGAAGTAATTTTTATTATTGTTTATACGTCAGTGGAATGACATATGTATACTTCTGTTTGTTGATGATTTGTGGTAAAAACCAAAATATTTTTTTTATAATTTCGAAGAACTAACGTTAAGTCAGGAAAAAATTACTGAAACTCTTGCAGAAAAATACAATTTGAAAAAAACAAACATAAAAGAAGACCCTTCACTCGAAATAGATATATGTATGTAAGAATTAAATATAGAAATTTAATTGGTGAATTATTATACATACAAAAGTTCTGGTACAAGGCCTGATATAGCGTATAGCGTTAATTATTTAAGAAGATTTCAGAATTGTTAGACTGTTAGACTAGACAGAATTGGCACACTATGCCATTTTGCCCATTGAGGGTTTTTTATTTAAGTTTTAATTCCGAAAAAAACTGAAATAGTTATAGGTAGGTCAACTAATTTCAGTAAATTAATAAGAAATACTTAATACTTACATCCATTTTCTGTTTTCACCAAAATTTGATGTTTTTTATAAATGTTTTTTTTGTCAACAAACTTTTTACAACATTTTATTGGTTCTTCTTTTGTAGATGGCTAGTTTGACCTGTAAAATTTCAAACCATAGCTTGAAGCTGCTAAAATTTCTTATATGTCGATGTAAATTTTTGTTCTGTTCGATTCAATTTTTTTTTTCACTTAAGAGAGTTTTTTTCAATGAAAAATATTAAAAAATTAACTGAAAATATGTTTCAGTTATCCGGGATTTCGCTTAAGCGAGTTTCACTTAAGCGGAGTGTTTTAAGGAAAATTGGTCGGAAAATACTTGGGGATGAAAAAAGTGTTTCAGGCAAGCGGGCTTTTCTCTTAAGCGGGTTTCTCTTAAGCGAGTTTTACTGTACCAAAACCTTCTAATTCTGTTCTATTCTACAATTTCTAGCAAGGGGGCCATTTTAGGCCATCTTCCCCTACATTAATATAATCTTTTGGAAAACACATAAGCAAAATACTGTTACTAAGTCATCCACTTTTGCAGAATATATAGCATTGTCAGAAGCAGTAACAGATGTTATTTTTATAAAAAATATTTCAAATGAATCTTTTGGTAAGTATAGAATTAAACGAACCAATAAAGTTGTATGAGGATAATTTAATGTTTAAGTCTCAAACTAGAGATTTAAGGAGGAGTGTTGAATAAGTAGAATAAGTATTGTTGAATTATGTAAGCCGTCAGTTTGTTTTTTGCTTTTCTCGAAGCAAGTTCTTTAACATGTACATACAAATAAAAATTGAACTATAAAATAAACATAAGTTAAAAACAAAATCACGTTTCTTATAAATTATTTCAACACTTATAATTAAAAACTAAGTAAGAAAAGTCGATATTAAGTCTTACGTTAGGTATTCATATTAAAAGGCCTCACCTTTCACCCAGAACGTGCCACTCAACAAACATGATTTTTTTATTTATTTTTGACCAGAAAACGCATGCAAATATTCTTACAAAAATAGTCTTTTGATCAAGTCTTCTTTACATCTTGTAACAAACTAAAAAGCTTTGATTTATTTGGCAATGACTTTTCACAGCGCCTGTTTTGAACTGAACCCTTCGGCATAATGGTTAGTGCATTGGATTCTCTTGCAAAATCTCTGGGTTCAATTCCCAGCCGCTACGAAAATGTTTTTCAGTGGTGTACTGCCTCTTAATAGGCAGATTATATCTTGTCATGAAAAGTGCTTCTCATCTTGCCGACAAACAACACTTATAAAGAAATGATATTAGAAAGTCACCATGTCACCAGACAATGCACGAGCTAGAGCTTTTCAAATTTATTTTTTTTATTTTTATTTCCTTTTATGTGGATTGTTTGGATGCTAATCGCTTCTAGATATGGCATACCTTAAAGAGGTTCTAGAGCAAATTTTTGATTTATGCACACATCGAGTTTAATATTTATCCTTACTCAATGATAGAGAACACTTAAAAAATGGGTCCCACATTGGTGTAGACATATTTCTTAGTCAACAATTTCACTGACTATTAATGGGTTACGTACAGAAAATAATCATGTAGGCATCAAGAAAAGGTACACCGATTTGATTTCTGTCTTCGGTAAGCTTAAGAGCCATGTCACAGAGACCTACCTAGCGAAAGAACTATAACATGAAGATCCTTTATATCTTTCCAAAACAGATTCAGTCAAAATATGTTAAAAATTAAATTATGTATTTAAAAAAAAAAACTTCTTCTAATATATTTGCTTACCTTCTATCATCTTAAAATTTTCTGTTTTAAACACCGGCATTCTTTAATTTTTACTTGCGACTTATAGGTACTATAAGGCAAGTTATGCATTCGTAAAAAAAATCGAACTCGAGATTTTGATCAAAGTTGACATTACGATGATAGCGACGACTAAAAAAGTGGGTCTCGCAATTCTGTCTGTCTGTCTGTCTGTCTGTTCGACTACAGCCTAAACGGCTCGGCCGATTTTCTTTAAACTTGGTAGATATCACTTTTAATTTCCCCCCCCCCCACATTTTTTTCTTTTTTTTTAAGACCAAAAATAACGGTATCTGCCATACGATTTTTTTTCGAAATTTTATAAATATTTTTTTTTCTCAAAATCTGTTCGACAGATTTAAAAAAATAAAAATGCAAAAAAATTTCATTTAGTTAAAGCAAGGTAATGGTTGAAAAAAAATTTCCGAAAAATGGTTATTGAGGGTACCCCCCATGGAACCATTTTTTTGGTTTTTGATTTTCTCAAGAACGGTAAAACCGATTTTGATATTTTTTTTTTTGCTAAAGCTCCCCAAAAACATAAATAGAATTGTGTACTCAAATTTTCAAAAAATTTTTTTTTGGATTTTTAAAAAAAACTTCAAATTTTTTTTTTAAAACTTAATATTTCGAAAACCCCATGTTAGATTTTTTTTTAAAATTGATAAATAAAAGTTTCTCAATACAATCTATAAGATGTGAGACAAAAAAATTTATTTTACCTAAAAATAAAGGTACCTACCATACAAATGCTAAAAAATTAAAAAAAATGGTTTTCAAAAATCGTATTTTTCTCGAAAACGGCACCTAGAATTTTTCTTTCAATTAATTCAATTAATTTTTACGATCTTTAATTTAATAAAAAAAAATTGAAATTAAGATATTACAGCTTGTACCTACCATAGAGCCATTTTTTCGAATTTTGAATTTCTCATTATCCACTTAACGGATCTTAATGAAATTTTTTAAAGAGAAGCTTCTAAGAAGTCTAAAACACTTTGCATTTAAAAACTTAAAAATAAATATTTTTTGAATTTTTGAAAAAAAATCTATTTTTTCTTTTTTTTGAAAATTCGATATCTCCGAAATGGGTCAATATTTTTTTTCGTAAATTTAGTTTTTTTCGAACAATAATAAAAACTTTAAATTGGCGTACCAAATTTTTTTCTTGAAAACCTTTTAAAAAGTTTGTATATAAAAGCATTTTTTTAAGAAACCACTACAACGACTTATAATTTTTTTTCTTGCATAAATTTATATTTGCATAGCATTCTGTTTTTGTCTCTTACTAAAAGAATTTAAAAATTAATTTTATCTTTATGAATAGTTTTCTCTAATAACATTAGTTTTTAAAATTCCTAGTAGCAAGTTCGTGCGACCCAGTCGTGCATTTTATTTTTTTCCGGTAAAAAACATAAAATTTGAATCTTATCAACTTGCAAATGCATTTTATGAATCCTCTAGTGCATTTGTATAATCTTGAAATAGATTTAAACGGAACAGGGCAAAAAACACTTCGCTTTCCTGGCCATTGCAAATGACAAGCATCACCTGAGATTGGTGAACTCATAAAAGGATTTCTTAAACATTTAAACAATACATAACCACCAGCACAAAAAGAACTAAACTACTCGTACTGTCCTCAAAACATAAAATAAAGTTTTGAGTTCTGACGTTATACTACCATCCTACTACAATTCATTCTTTTACATTTATCGTTCTCTGTAACACAATCTGGGAACGGACGGCCCACAATGTTTAAACAAAAATGTGGAGGACATGTTGAGAAAATACCTCACAACAAAACATTTGCATATGAAATTTATTATTCTGGAATAAGCCAAGATTACAATTACACATGAATGAGGGGCCTAGCGCACCCGACGGCATCAACCAGCCAGATCTTTTACTTGGAGCAACTGTTGGAATTCACCTTCTGCACAATAACTGAGGAGAATTTCTGAGTCATTTTTTTTTAATATTTTACACAAATACTCCAATTGTATTTTAGGATCTGGTTGGTACTAATACTGTTCACATTTATTTTGTTATTATTGTTTTCTAATTCCATATTAATGGTATAAAGGACTTTTCAATAAGGGAGGGTAGATAATGAAATGGAATAAAACAAACTGTCTGTATTTGTCATTATGTATGGAATATGACTTGTTCAAATGCCCGCTTCGAAGCGGTGGCAAGGTCCAAGAGGTTCAATTTTCAATGACTCCTCCGCATAGATCCAACTGAATTTGAGCGATGGCCTGTATCACGTTCACATTAGGGGCATCGGTCGATTGTGGAAACACCAGAAGAAAAAGTTTAACGTTGTCAAAACGAATGACTGATAACTTGATTGAAACTAAGTCAGCGAACAAACGGTGTTGCGTTTTGTCATGGGCTTCGTGCTCCTGTGGATCAGTTGGATCTTGTACGGGTGAACACTATCACGGATAGCGGCGATGTTCTCAGCAGATATTGCATTCCTGTGACTTGAAAAACCCTTTAATCCAAAAGTCGACCGCAAAATATTTGGGTTGAGGTATAACCAAAATATGAGCAATGAGCATGAGTGTTTATAGGTGCATGCGTCATGATATCGTTTTTAAATTTTTTCCCCCACGCTTTTTTTTTCTTTTTTTTAAGACCAAAAATAACGGTACCTGCCATACGATTTTTACGAAATTTCATAAATAGTTATTGTTCTCAAAAACTGTCCCATAGATTTTTTAAAAAAAAATTCAAAAAATTTCATTTAGTTAAAGCTTGAAAAAAATTTTATAAGAAATAGTTTTATTTTGATACTCCTTTTGGAACCATTTTTTTTTTGGATTTTGATTTTCTCAAAAGCGGTGCAACCGATTTTGATATTTTTTTGTATGCTAAATTTGATATTTTCTTATGATGAAGCCCAAATTTTCCAAAATTTTCATTTCAATTTTTAAAATAAAAGTTAAGTTACAAGATGTGAGAAAAAAAAATTATTTTACCTAAACATTACGATACCCTCCATACAAATGTAGATAATTTTGCTATTTTTTTTCGATAATTTTTTACGATCTATAATTTAATAAAAAAAATTTGAAATCAAGATAAGAACGATTTTTTCGAATTTCTCATTATCGAAAAAACGGATTTTAATGAAATTTTTTATAGAGAAACTTCTAAAAAGTTAAAAAACATTGTATTTCAAAACTTAAAAAAAAATATTTTTTGAATTAAAAAAAAAAGAAAACATTTTTTTTTTGGAAAATTCGATATTTCAAAAACAGCTCAATATTTTTTTTCAATAATGATGATGATGAGGTTGGCGTTCAGGCAGCTTGTAAAGCTGTTGCTGATGATGAGACAAGTAGTGATGGATAGTCGTAACTGTTGTATGGTGATTATATTGAAGGTGTGGGACTGTTACACAGTGCGGTATTTTGGTCCAAGACCTGGCCAAAAATATTTGAGCACATTTTTCACCTCAAATTTGTAGGTACTTAATGACTAAAACGTTATTTGGAAGCATAAATTTTAATTTTTTTGGTACAGTAAAACCCACTTAAGTTCCCCTCCCGATTAGCCAGGAGAAATAAAATTAATAAAAAAAAAACACTTATTGTGCTATAACTTTTTTTTTAATGCTAATATTTTATTCTTTGTTTTGTTTTTTGATTCAAGTTGTTTTATTGAATAGTTTTTGGAAATTAAGTTTTAAAGTTTAAATTTAGAAAAAAAAAATGTTTTTTTTTGTTTTTTAATTGATTTTTTTATAAATTTTTTGTATTCAATATTTAATATTAAATGGCCTAATAAATTTTTAGCCAAATACAAAATATCTCATTCCAATAAATATCATATAGTTTCTAAGAAATTAGAAAAAAACTGAAAGTTACTTTTTTCCAGAAAACCCGTTTTTTCGTCTTTTTGTATGTGTGGAACTTTTCTTAATTCGGGTGTTTTAATTTCATTCCGAAATTTTCTGTCCCAGTCTAAAATACCTGTGCCCCTCTAAATTATTATTATTATTATTATTCAATAAACAGTTTAATCTTTTTTGTTTTTTCTTCCGCAACTTATAGGCTTATAAAAAAACGATCAGGATTAATTCAATTTTCTAGTTTTTACCACACTCGTTTAACACACTCTTTCGAGGTTCTGCTGTTTTTCGACGTTTTGTATTGCACTTGATTCCCCGATTTCTTGGCTTCGGTGACCTTTAGACCTTCCGGGAAGTATGCCAAAAGGTAGTGTTATTTTTTCGCTAAGCCACTCTTCATTTTTATCCAAGAAACGCCTTTTTGTGCTATTGCAGAGTTTATAATTCGGTTTGAACGCCTTGTGAAGTTCATCTTTTTTATCTGGAAGACACTTTGTTATATCCATACGATTTTTATCCAAAATTTCGAGTTTTTCGTCAAGTAGTCTTTGTGACCTTCTTCTTACCAACTCAAGGAGCTATATTCTGGTCATAGACAAGGTGGAATTAGAGTCCTCTGGAATAATCTATTAGTTAGGGTCGTTTTAAAGGAGATTTTTTCAAAGGCTTTGTTTTTTTTCGTGAAAACTTGTAAATAGTTTTGAAAGCTAAGATTGTTCTACATATCCAGGAGTTAAATAAAATATATGATATGTGCGAGGTGTTACATGTATTTAAAAACACTAATATTTGGTAAAAACAACAAAAAAGTTCAAAGTTTTTAAGTGCATACTTAAACACATCGATATGATAAAATTAAGTTTAATATACAAATAAATTTTTGTTTAAAATACTATATTATTGGCGATATCCATTCCAAATTTTTTCACCAAAATCACTTTTAAAAAACACGCAGAAAACACCCTTTTTTTTTTTAAAAAAAACCGCAAAGAAACTCTACTTATTCAACTAGTGCTAGTTGCATCTGATGGTGTCACGAAAGGGGGCGACTTCACTAAAGAGTAGCGCTGTTATCTACCTGTTATGGGACACAGGCTAAATCCTGGGAGGGAAAGTTGCAAAATCGACTTTTGGGCCCTTTTCAGGTCAAAATACAGCGCTGTGTGTCGTTGGTAAACTTATTTGTGAGTCTTCAGATGATCAAAGTTACATGACTCCCGAAAAACAACCTAACACTATTGGGATAAGTCTCAAAAATAGAAAAGCTTATCATAATACCGGTACTGGTAGTGAAAATTGGTCTTCAATTGACGGCTTTGCTTTTGTTGCAGAAACAGATTCTCCAACATTTTATGAAGCAGCAATGGATGAAGAAATTTCTTGAATAGCAGAAACGATACCTATATTGACAACTCTACCAGAAAGTCGAAAACTGGTGGACTCAAAATGAGTTTATCAGAAAATGAAGTGATGCCGGTGAAAGCGAGACTTATTGTCTGGCTTTAGCTAGGAATATGGAATATATTATTTAGAGACTCTTAGTCCTGTTGCGAAGTTCATTTACGTAAGAGCCATTCTAAGTATTGTTACAGCTGAACTTGAAAATCAGACAGTTCGACGTGATACCAGCTTTTCTGAATGGGAAAATTGAATAAGAAGTTTACTTGGCGCAAGCAAAAGGCGCAATAAACAGTGGAAGAGTCCGTGGGCTAAAAACGAGTTTTTGTATGGTCTTAAACAGTCATCTCGTTGTTGGGACCATATGTTCAGCCCAGGATTTACCCTTAGGCCAACCAGGCCCAGGCCTGGGGCATCACGAAAAAAGGGGCCACAAAAGTAAGTAGAAGCAACTGAATCTTTATTGCTCATACGAGCAAAATGGATAATAGATTTTCACAAATCTTCAAATTCAGCAAACGGCAACGCTCAATTATTTTCATATATGTATCTACAAATAAATACATTTCATTTTTAAGCAAATAATATACATAGCACCACATGTATTTGTTTTCTTAAATAACATAATCTGCTTTTACTTTTCATTACTTGCTTGCAGTTTTCGTTGTTTCTCTTTTGGTTGTCTTACTATTCAAATACAACACGCATATTATTGTATGCGGCTGTGCTTCATACATCATACCATATACAGGGTGATAGGTTGGACTTAGACAAGAAAAAAATCGTATGGGAGCGGGGGTCTATTTCCCCCGTTTAGGCGGGAGGGGCAATTTAAGAAAAAAAAATCACTTAAAACAGAAGAAAACTATTAAAAAATAACGGTGATACCTACAGAGTAATGCTATAGCATTTTGAAAAGCCAGAAATACATTCTTTAATTTTGTTTTTAAATAAAGTTGTACGAGTGAACAGGTTTTGAAAAATTAATTTTCAAAATCAAAATTTTGAAAAAAAAAAATAAAAATTTTTTTGTAAACAATTTTTTTTTTCAAAATTTTTCGTAATTAAATATAATTTTTTTATTCAATATTCAATGCTCTTATTAATTTTTGATCAAACACGAAAAGCCGGATGTCAAAATGTCTTGTAGTTTTTGAGAAAATCAAAAATAACAAAAGCTACTTTTGTTCTAAGAAAAGTCTTTTATTTTCGTTTTTACGTTTTTGGATTCTTAGGTGAAATTACGATTGAAACGATTAACTTTCTTTTTACTATTTTTTTAATTATCGTCTTATAAGCATACAATAATGTGACAAAGTACTGGATTTATTGTATGCTTATAAGACGATAATTAAAAAAATAGTAAAAAGGAAGTTAATCCTTTCAATCGTAAATTCACCTACATAAGAATCCAAAAACGTAAAAACTAAAATAAAAGGCTTTTCTTAGAACAAAAGTACTTTTTGTTATTTTTGATTTTCTCAAAAACTACAAGACATTTTGACATCCGGTTTTTCGTGTTTGATCAAAAATTAATAATATTTAATTACGTAAAATTTTGAAAAAAAATTGTTAAGAAAAATTTTTATTTTTTCTTTTCAAAATTTTGATTTTGAAAATTAATTTTTCAAAAACTATTCACTCGAACCACTTTATTTAAAAACAAAATTAAAGAATGTATTTCTGGCTTTTCAAAATGCTATAGCATTAGTCTGTAGGTATCACCGTTATTTTTTAATAATTTTTTTTCTGTTTTAAGTGATTTTCTTAAATTGCCCCTCCCGCCTAAACGGGGGAAATAGACCCCCGCTCCCATACGATTTTTTTCTTGTCTAAGTCCAACCTACATGCCCTAGCTTTTTGTCACACCTTATGCAAATCACCCTGTATAAAGAAATTTCTGAACGATTTGATTTACTTTGCACAAGCAATGAAAAAGTCAACGTTTTAGCCTGTGCCCAGCGTTTGGTGTCAAATTATCCGGAAGATTTAAATTCAGAACTTGCTGACGAGTTAATACAATTCCATCATTATGTGATGCATAAAAATGGCAATAATTTTAAATTTTTCAGTCAAGCTAATTTATATAAGATTATGTGGGAAGATAAAATTACATCAGCGTTTCCGAACGTAGACACGGCATTACGTTTATTTTTAAGTCTGATGGTGACAAATTGTTCTGCGTAAAGATCATTTAGTCAATTAAAACGCTTAAAAAGTCCTTGTCGAACAATGATAACGCAGGAAAGACTTAATGCACTATCTCTGCTCTGTATATTGTGATTTGCTTCATGAAATAGATTTCGATTAACTTATAAAAGACTTCGCTGCTAAAAAACGAGAAAACAATTCGTTGTAATTTGTTTTCTTAAGTAGGTATTTAATTGTGTATGAAGTAAGCCATGAAATATAAGAGAATATATGCAAAGGGGGCACCATTTACTCTTCAGGCCTAGGGCCCAAAAAAGCTAAATCCGGCGCTGCATATGTTCACAAATCTTCTAAAAGATTTTAATTTGAGGCCTACCGATGCTGATTCATGTGTGTTTGTCAGTCATTTAAAAATAAAAAAAAATGTTTTTTGCAATTCGAGATAAAACTTTTTCCAGAAATCATCCATATGTCTGATGCGGCTGTATTGTATCAACTCCGGGTCCGGATCAATCCACGCAGCGGAGTATGCAAAAACTATATAAGAGAAAGTCGTTTTTCTATTCCGACAGGCTGTTCGAAGCCTGATGTATTTAATGGTGGCAATCCGTCCTGCTATATCGTTTGCTGTTGGGTGCGTTAGTCGTTACCTAGAAAATTCATCTAAGATTCATGTAAGGGACTCCGGATCATGGTCTATTTTTTGAAAATAAATTGAAATTAACATTAAATTGTTTCAGTGATCCTGAATACGCCGTAGATATAAGCACTTGACGATCCACTAATGACTTAGTTTTTCGTATGGACTCGAATTGCTTCACGCAAAAAATGCGTTACCCTTACTACAACTGAATCCGAGTATATCGCGTTGGCAGAGGGAGTAAAAGAATTGGTCTGAATTAAGGAACATCTTTCCGATTTACTTCCAGAACAGAACATTTTTTTAAACTCTTTATTCTAAACATTTCAATAAAACTTTAGTCATTGTCGAACACTTAAAGCGATTAGTTTTATTTGACAACACATAAACTCGGCTTTTCACAGACCACAACTTGTCGAATTTCGCTTCATGAATTGGAGCTACACCAGTAGAAACCCGTACAAACTTCAACCGACCAGAATCTCAGACTTAACCAGTTAAGTTATTCTAAGTGTAGCACACATAGCTGTAGAAATCGACATAAAATCTCAAGGTATTCACAACTTAACATTCTCAAGCTTATATTTTGAAAGAAAATTAATTGATTGACAAAAACATTTCCACGCTGTTTCACCTTTTCTTTTATAATTCCCCTGAAACGAAAATTTAATGCTCAGCACAAAATTTCTTTTTTTTTTTACAAAGTTTCCATAAGTTTGAACACCATAAATAAGTAAACAGAAGGAATGTTCAGTCCTCTATTATGGTTGTATTAAGTTTTATTATAAGCTTGAGTTAAATTTCAACTCATTTTTTATTTGTTGTTTTTTAACTTGTGAACTTCATCTTTGTATTCTGGTTTTGTTTGTTTTTTTTTTTTTTTTGTGTAGAGTTTGGTGTGCATAGCAGCTGTTCTACATTTCATATCTATCCATAAGAACCGGATGCTCTCATTTGATAAGAGAACATTTATGTTGGGGCACCGGTTAGGTTTTTCTTTTATACTGCACTTCAGAGCATCTCATCATAATTGTTCCTTTTGGCAGGACAATTTCAATGAGGTGATCTGAAAGGATGAGTGAATATGAACAAGCTGTTAAACAAAATAAAGCACATTGAAGTTATAATTTGTGGTAAGCCGTTAGCATTACCTAGATGTTTTCTTCTAAGTATAGGTAAAGGACCTATTTAAAATTAAGCAATATAATTTATGAGCATTATATACCTTGCCCATTTGAAACTTTCCTTTCAAGTAAGTATCCACATTAAAATATTAAAATTTGAAAGAACCAACCCCCTAACGATACCAACGTGCCTCTTTAAAGTTAGTCATGCACGTGCAACTCCTTGTGGTGCAACAGAACCCTAAGCCAGGAGCATCAGCCACAGAAGCTCATCAAGTCTTTCTCCAGTAGAGTCCTTGAATGGAGATAAACAAAATAATGATAGGGATCCTCGAACAACGCGTAGTAAAGCTCTATCTACTTCACTATAAGAGCTTAAGTTACCTTGTGAAACGAGGATAGAGGAAAACAGATTTAATTTGTTGTTTTTTTAAGCTCGGAGCAGGGAGCTGGGATATAAACAAGATGCTTTCTTTATCTTGACATATTTCCCATAGGCCCATGGGAATAAAAAAGAAACAACCAAAAGGTATAGTGCATAAACAGAGGATTTGAGAGGTTAAGGATAGACATCTTCTTACCTAGATATATTTTTTTATAGTTTACTGTAGTTCTGTTGGCCTTTGAAGAATATTCAATTTATTTAATTTTTTTTTTTAATTCAAAATTTGTTTATGGTAAACGAATTTAGGAAATTAACTCTTGGCAATTTGGAAGCTGCTGCAAATTTCACGTTTTATGGTTATACGAGTACATAGATACATATCTATAAAGTAGACAGAGGGTTAAGTTCTGAAATGTATGTCTTACATTGGTATGATATTGCTGAATAAAGACAATTACTGGTCGTATTAAAAAAATCCTCTGTTAAAGTCTACAAAAAAAAAACGCAAAACCAATATTTTCTTTTATCAAAAGTACTTAAAAACATAATATACTTGTATTGGAGTGATATAAATTGATAAACTGCTATTTTCTTTTTGGGAACACTGGTTTTGACAGCTCACGCACGTTTCGTGTTTTGTGTCACTGTCAAACATCTTCAGTTTAGTCTATAATTTAATCATGAATCGTCTTATAAACGAACAACGCTTGCAAATTATTGAATTTAATTTTTTTTTTTTAAAATGCGTGCTCTGTTAAGAAAGTTCATCGCGCGCTTCTTCCATTTTATTGTCAAATAATCGACCTACTGCTACTGAGGCGGCTACTTGAGCTATTGTGATTAAATTTCGCAACAAATTTACATTGTTGGACATTAAACCATCAACCCGCTTACGTGGAGTGCGAACTAAGGAAAATATCGCAGTGGTATCGGCCAGTGTAAGTGATGACCGTGAATTATCGATTCGGCGCCGTTCGCAGCAATTGGGCCTCTGTTACTCTACTACGTGAAAAATTTTGCGGAAGGATTTAGGTGTGAAGCCTTTCAAAATACAGCTGGTACAAGAATTGAAGCCGAACGACCTACCACAACGCCAAATTTTTGTTGAATGGGTTCTTGATAAGCTGGACGAAGATCCACTTTTTTATCGAAAAGTTGTGTTCAGCGACGAAGCTCTTTTCTGGTTGAATGGATACGTGAACAAGCAAAACTGCCGCATTTGGAGTGAAGAGTAGCCAGAAGAATTGCAAAAGCTACCAATGCATCCAGAAAAAGTCACCGTTTGGTGCGAAATATAGGCTGGCGAAATCATTGGGCCGTATTTCTTCAAAGATGATGCGAATCGCAACGTTACTGTGAATGGTGAGCGCTACCGTGCGATGATAACAAACTGTTTTATGCCCAAAATGGAAGAGCCACATGCCACACAGCATGCGTCACAATGGACCAATTGAGAGGCGAGTTCGGTGAACAGTTTATTTCAAGTTTGGTGCCGGTCAATTGGCCGCCTAGATCGTGCGATTTAACGCCTCTAGACAATTTTTTGTGGGGCTATGTTAAGGTTCATGTCTATAGCGACAAGCCCGCTTCGATTGACGCACTGAAAGCGAACATTGAAGCATTTATCCGTGAGATACCGGCCGAAATGTTAGAAAGAGCATGCCAAAATTGGACTAAGCGGATGGATCATTTGAGGCGCAGCCCCGGCCAACATTTGGATGAAATAATCTTCAAACATTAAACTATATCGATTCAAATAAAAAAAGATTTAATTTCTAAATTTTGTGTTTTTTTTTTTAACTTCCGATAGTTCTTAAAAAATCACTCGTTACAACAAAATAGACGACTGCCTGCCATTTATCACATGTACTTGCTATTCTTACTAATAGAATGCGGTCTGATATTTGGAGAAAATATGAATTTAGAGAAGCAAAATTAAAAAAAAAGTAATTGTTTTTAAGATTATTAAAACATTTTTAAGAAAAAAGTTGGTATTCCAAATTTTAAGATTTTATCTAGTAATAAAATAAAAGTCAAATTTTTAACAAAAAAAAATGATTGACACTTTTCGAGATTGGAAAACGAAATTTTTTCAAAAATCCTAAAAATTTAAGTTTTGATAAGCAATACCTTAAAACTTTTTTTAATCTTCTGTATACAAAATTTCACTATCATCCGTTTGTTATTAAAGAGAAATTTAAAAAATGGTCATATGGTATGTACTTTTTTTTTAAGTAGGTACATATGTATATAGATGGTAAAAATTGAGCGAAATGAAACAAATTTATCAAAGTTTTTTAACATTTGCATGGTGGGTACCGTTCTATTTTTCTCACATTTTGTCTCAAGGATTTATTATGGTATGAAAAAACTATTAACTGTGAAGTCTCAAAAAACTAAAGCATGTGTTTTCGAAATATTGAGTTAAAAAAAAAATATTGAAACATTTTTAAAAAATCCGAAAAACTTTTCCTGGAAAATTTGAAGAATAATAGTATACTAGCTTTTTGGGAGCCTTAGCATAAAAACAGTATCAAAATCGGTTGTACCATTTTTGAGAAAAAAAAAAATGGTTCTAAGGGTAGGGGGCTTACGATTAATACCCATTTGTCGGAATTTTTTTTTAACCTAGATTTAACTAAATGAAATTTTGTGATTCTTGTTTTTAATCTGTGGAACAGGTTTTGAGAACAAAATATTTTATAATATTTGTCTTAAAAAAAACTGTGAGGAAAATTTTGAAAATGCTATCTACCAACTTTTAAAAAATCGGCAGAGCCGCTTAGGCTGTAGTGGAACAGACAGACAGACAGAATTGCGAGACCCACTTTTTTTGTCTTCTCTATCATCGTAATGTCAAGTCTGATCTAAATCCGGAGTTCAATTTTTCTACGGAATCCATAACTTGCTATATACACATGTGGTCATTAAAATTGGTACTGCCATTTTTTAAACTAAAATCGTTGTGTTCTTTGAAAGACTATGTTTTACCTTTTTACTTGCGATATAGGTACTATAGGGCAAGTTCTGCATTTGGAAAAAAAATCGAACTCGAGATTTTGATCAAAGTTGACATTACGATGATAGCGAAGACGAAAAAAGTGGGTCCGACAATTCCGTCTGTCTGTCTGTATGTCTGTATGTCTGTATGTCTGTATGTCTGTACCTCGAACTACAGCCTAAACTACCGGAGGTATTTTCTTCAAACTCGGTAGTTAAGGGTCTTCGGTGATTCCCTAGAGGAAAAATTGAAAATTTTTTTTAGCTCCAAAACTAAGGGTACCCCCCATACACCCGTAATGCAAAATCTTATTTATCTCGAAAACGGCTCTAACGATTTTGATAAAAAAAATTAAGTGTGATATTATGGACATGGACTATATTTTGGTGAAAAAAAAATTTGGGGGGAAATGTTATTAGGGGTACCTGTCATAGAACGGTTTTTTGATTTTCGAATTTATCACCAACGGCTCTAACGATTTTAACCAAAATTTTTATGCAGGAGCTGCTTTGCATTTGAAAAAATATAAACTAAAAATTTTTTCGAAAAAATAGTTTTTGGATTTTTAAAAAAATAATAAAATTTTTTTTTTGAAAATTCAATATTTTGAAAACCGATACACGATTAAATTTTTAAATTACGTTTAAAAATGTATTTTATTAAATAATAACAATTTGCATATCAATTTTTTTGATAAAAATTTTAAGGAAAATTTAGTACACAAAAAACATGTTTCAGTGTGTCTGTATGTCTGTACCTCTCACTACAGCCTAAACCACTGGACCTATTTCGTTCAATCTCGGTAGTTAAGAGTCTTCGGTGATTCCCTAGAGGAAAAATTGAAATTTTTTTTTAGCTCCAAAACTAACGGTACCCCCCATACACCCGTAATGCAAAATCTTATTTATCTCGAAAACGGCTCTAACGATTTCGATAAAAAAAATTAAGTGTGATATTATGGACATGGACTACATTTTGGTCAAAAAAAATTTTGGGGCAAAATGTTATTAGGGGTACCTGCCATAGACCCGTTTTTTTAATTTTCGACTTTCTCATTAACGGCTCTAAGGATTTTAACCCAAAATTTTTAGCAGGACTCCCCTTAAGTTTAAAATAATATTGTATATAAAAATATTCGAAAAAATATTTATTGGGTTTTAAAAAAAAAAAAAAATTAAATCAATATCTTCAAAACCTATGAACGATTATTTTTTGAAATTATTTCCTAAAACCAATATTATTAAATACTTAAAATCCGCATCCCACATTTTTTTTTAGAAAAATTTTAGAGAAATTTCTTAAATAAAAAATTTATTTAATAATAAAACGATTTTTTAAACTTTATTTGCATAAATTCATACTTTTCCGGAAACCAGACGGCAATTTTATGCATTTGAACATTATTATCTCATTAAATCCATGTTTTATATTTATCTTAAATTCCAAAGTACTTTTACATAAGAGCAAGTTCGTGCGATCCAGTCGTGCACTTTATTTTATAAGTGGCAACAGTTTTTTTGGTGGAAATATAAAAATTGCCGTTATTAAATTTTGTTAATGTTGCAACACATTCGAATAAAAATTTATGTAACTTAACAACTGTTGCATTTTTTATTTGATCCAAAAGATTTTCCTATTTTAATGACCACATGTGTATGTATATGTATATACCCATATTTATATGTACATATGTATATGTATCGCAGGTAAAAAAGAAAGTATGAATAATGTTGAAGTACCTACTAACAAAATCGTTTTGCCCTATATTCAGAATTATATTTTCAAAGATAAATAAAATAAAATGCACGACTGGATCGCACGAACGTGCTCTTATGTAAAAGTACTTTGGGATTAAAAATACATTTTATAAATATAAAACATAGATTTAATGAGAAAAAATATTCAATCGCATGGAATTGCCGTCTGATTTCCGGAAAAGTATGAATTTAAGCAAATAAAGTTTAAAAATTGTTTTATTAAAGTAATTTTTTATATAACAAATTTTTTCAAACTTTTCTAGAAGAAAATTTGGTCTGCCAATTATAAGTGCTTTGTAATATAGATTTTAGGAAATAATTTAAAGAAAATCGTTTACACGTTTTCAAAAGATATTGATTTTTCAAAAAATAAATTGAATTTAAAAAAAAAAAAAAAACAAAAAAATATATTTTTTCGAATATTTTTATAAACAATATTTTTTTAAACTAAAGGGGGCTACTAGTGAAATTTTTTTATTAAGATCGTTAGAGCCGTTAATGTGAAAGTCGAAAATCAAAAAACGGTTCTGTGACAGGTACCGTTAGTAATATTTTGCCGCAAAAATTTTGTTTGCATCATGTTCATAATATCTAACTCAATTTTTTTTTATCAAAATCGTTAGGGCCGTTTCCGACATAAATAAGATTATGCATTACCGGTGTATGGAGGGTACCGTTAATTTTGGCGCTAAAAAAATTTCAATTTCTCCTCTAGGGAATCACCGAAGACCCTTAACTACCGGGATTGAAGAACATAGGTCTAGTGGCTGTGGGGAAAGGTACAGACATACAGACATACAGCAGACAGAAGGAATTGGCGGACACACTTGTTGTCAACTTTGATCAAAATCTCGAGTTCGATTTTTTTTCTAAATGCAGAACTTTCCCTATAGTACATACGAGTATATCGCAAGTAAAAATACTATTTGACATATCGTTTTAATGAAAATATTGGACGACAGAATAATAATGCGGATTTAATTTTTTGAAGATTATTTCATCCATTCTGCGCCACACGCTGCAGTAAACTTGATTCAATTCTGCTGATTTCTCAACGAATATTTTCTTTTAGGTTCACAAGAGTTCGGGGATTGTTAATGTAAGCTCTGTCTTTAAGGTAGCCCCATAACAAAATAAAATGCACGACTGGATCGCACGAACTTGCTCTTATGTAAAAGTACTTTGGAATTTAAGATACATTTTATAAATATAAAACATGGATTTAATGAGATAATAATGTTCAAATACATAAAATTGCCGTCTGGTTTCCGGAAAAGTATGAATTTATGCAAATAAACCTTAAAAAATCGTTTTATTAAATTTTTTATATAAGAAATTTCTCTAAAATTGTTCAAAAAAAAATGTGGGATGCGAATTTTAAGTATTTAATAATATTGGTTTTAGGAAATAATTTCAAAAAATAATCGTTTATAGATAGGCTTTAAAGATATTGATTTAAATTTTTTTTTTTTTTTTTTAAACCCAATAAATATTTTTTCGAATATTTTTATATACAATATTATTTTAAACTTAAGGGGACTCCTGCTAAAAATTTTGGGTGAAAATCCTTAGAGCCGTTAATGAGAAAGTCGAAAATCAAAAAAACGGGTCTATGGCAGGTACCCCTAATAACATTTTGCCCCAAATTTTTTTTTGACCAAAATGTAGTCCATGTCCGTAATATCACACTTAATTTTTTTTATCAAAATCGTTAGAGCCGTTTTCGAGATAAATAAGATTTTGCATTACGGGTGTATGGGGGGTACCCTTAGTTTTGGAGCTAAAAAAAAAATTTCAATTTATCCTCTAGGGAATCACAGAAGACTCTTAACTACCGAGATTGAAAGAAATAGGTCCAGTGGTTTAGGCTGTAGTAAGAGGTACAGACATACAGACACACCGAAACATGTTTTTTGTGTACTAAATTTTCCTTAAAATTTTTATGAAAAAAATTGATATGCAAATTGTTAGTATTTAATAAAATACATTTTAAAACGTAATTTAAAAATTTAATCGTGTATTGGTTTTCAAGATATTGAATTTTCAAAAAAAAAGTTGTATTATTTTTTCAAAAATCCAAAAACTATTTTTTCGAAATAATTTTTAGTTTATATTTTTTTAAATGCAAAGCAGCTCCTGCATAAAAATTTTGGTTAAAATCGTTAGAGCCGTTGGTGAGAAATTCAAAAATCAAAAAAACCGTTCTATGACAGGTACCCCTAATAACATTTCCCCCCAATTTTTTTTTTCACCAAAATATAGTCCATGTCCATAATATCACACTTAATTTTTTTTATCAAAATCGTTAGAGCCGTTTTCGAGATAAATAAGATTTTGCATTACGGGTGTATGGGGGGTACCCTTAGTTTTGGAGCTAAAAAAAAAATTTCAATTTCTCCTCTAGGGAATCACAGAAGACTCTTAACTACCGAGATTGAAAGAAATAGGTCCAGTGGTTTAGGCTGTAGTAAGAGGTACAGACATACAGACACACCGAAACATGTTTTTTGTGTACTAAATTTTCCTTAAAATTTTTATGAAAAAAATTGATATGCAAATTGTTAGTATTTAATAAAATACACTTTAAAACGTAATTTAAAAATTTAATCGTGTATTGGTTTTCAAGATATTGAATTTTCAAAAACAAAAATGTATTATTTTTTTAAAAATCCAAAAACTATTTTTTCGAAAAAAATTTTAGTTTATATTTTTTAAAATGCAAAGCAGCTCCTGCATAAAAATTTTGGTTAAAATCGTTAGAGCCGTTGGTGAGAAATTCGCAAATCAAAAAAACCGTTATATGACAGGTACCCCTAATAACATTTCCCCCCAAATTTTTTTTTCACCAAAATATAGTCCATGTCCATAATATCACACTTAATTTTTTTTATCAAAATCGTTAGAGCCGTTTTCGAGATAAATAAGATTTTGCATTACGGGTGTATGGGGGGTACCCTTAGTTTTGGAGCTAAAAAAAAAATTTAAATTTTTCCTCTAGGGAATCACCGAAGACCCTTAACTACCAAGTTTGAAGAAAATACCTCCGGTAGTTTAGGCTGTAGTTCGAGGTACAGACATACAGACATACAGACATACAGACATACAGACATACAGACATACAGACAGACAGACGGAATTGTCGGACCCACTTTTTTCGTCTTCGCTATCATCGTAATGTCAACTTTGATCAAAATCTCGAGTTCGATTTTTTTTCCAAATGCAGAACTTGCCCTATAGTACCTATATCGCAAGTAAAAATGCATTGGGGTTAAGTGCGCGAACCTCGGTGGCCATGGGATGTCCCCAAACCGAATAATCAGTTTTTGAGAGAAAGCTACCCAAAGCAAATCCATGGAGGCTCTGGCCGTGTGTGCGGTCGCACAATCCTGTTGAAACCACGTGTGCGATGATAAACGATGGGTGAGCTCGCAGGTCCGGCCAAAAAAAGTCCGTTTTCATGCGTTAATAATTCTCACTATTGACATTTGTCGCCTGGCCCCGAGCATTTTCGAAAAAAAAAAATGGTCCAATTATTCCATTCGTATGGATAAGGCGTACCAAACAGTTACCCTGATGGGGCAATGCAATGGTTTTGGTTTTTAGTGGAGGGTTATGGGTTCTTGGAGACCAGTAACAGCAGTTTTGGTTGTGAATGTGCCCGTTTAAATGGGAATGAGCCTCATCGCTCCGAAAAATGCAACTCACATTTCGAAAACGCTCCAACATCGTTTCACAAAATGTTTTGCGTAAAACAAAGTTACTTTCCTTAAGTTCTTGAACGACTTGAATTTTATGATGAAACTTTAGATCCTTTTTTAAAATTTCATGAATAATCGCTCTTGGAAGTCGCAGTGAGGCTGTCCTTTTCCGTATCGAAAGTCGTGGATTTCCACTTAAACTCTTTTCAACCAGTTCAATTTTTCCGAGAATCCTCGAAGATCGATTGGGCCCTGCATCCAGGAACGAATTAAATTCAGACTCGGACCATCACTTATCCGTCAAATATCGAAGTGTGAACGAAATTATCGACGAGCAATTACGTACGAATCGTTACTCTTGAAAAATGCCTTGATTGCGAACGCGCGATGCTCACTGTAACACTGCGACATCCTGAGAAATCCGCACGATCACTGATTATAACGACACCACCCCCTCCCGCACCGTTTATTAATTTTTGAAATATTCGTATTTCAAAACATAAATCTGCTAGCAGACACCCCGTAATTAATAGTTAGGTTGAAAAGCTTTAACTAAGCCGGTTAATTCATGGAAGAGATAAACGGAAATATCTTTAAAAATGGAGATTTTCTTTAAAAAGAAAAGTAAGTTAATATACAGGGGTCCCACAGTCACCACCCCAAATGAAAACCATGAATTCCTGAGGTCATTTTAAGTCGAAACACTTAAGAGGTCATTTTCTCGTTTTCGTCCCGTTTTCGAGTTATAACGGTTTTTATAATTTTTCCCTTAACTGGCTTTATCTTTGCCAAATTACGTCCGATTCGTAAGATTTTTTTTAAAACCAATCAAGAATTTATTACAGTTTCAGTTTGACTAATAACTTTTTTTTCTGCGGACAACCGTTTCTCTGCAATTTTGCATCAAGCCCAATTTTTTCGTTTTTTAAGTAGTTTTTTCACTTTGATATCATTTTATTAAAAAAAAAACACGTTAATGAGTATTAAATTTTTTCACTTATTTTTAAGGCCCAGTTCATTTTCTTAAAAAAAATATTTTTTTTGCCTTAAAAAGAATACTAAATGTAATTAACAAAAAATAAACAAACTGAGTGAATTAAAAAAAAAATAATTTTTAAATACAAAATTAATTCAAATGAATTAAAACTTTTTCTGAGCTATTGCGGTTAAGAAAAGGACAAATATTTTTTAGGAAAACGAACTGGGCTTAAATAATAAGTGAAAAAAATTAACACTCATTAATGTGTTTTTTTTTTGAATAAAATGATATCAAAGTGAAAAAACTACTTAAAAAACAAAAAAATTTGGGTTTGATGCAAAAAAACCGTTGTCCGCAGAAAAAAAAGTTATTGGACAAACTAAAACTGTAATAAATTCTTGATTGGTTATAAAAAAAATCTTGTGAATCGGACGTAATTTGGCAAAGATAAAGCCAGTTAAGGGAAAAATCATAAAAACCGTTATAACTCGAAAACGGGACGAAAACGAGAAAATGACCTCTTAAGTTTTTCGACTTAAAATGACCTCAGGAATCCATGGTTTTCATTTGGGGCGGTGACTGTGAGACACCCTGTATATTAGAATTGTAATTTATTTACGTCAAAGAGATATAGGAAGCCTAATTTGTGTGAACACAATTTATTCTCGTTTGTACAGATCACAAATCACAGATTTTATTTACTTTTGAAAACAGTTTTGTATCATCTACATTAACAAATCTAGATCCGAAAAATAATATTGAATGAACCTCAAAAATCATTTCCCTCTATGTTTATACTGGCACCATTCAAATAAAACATCCGCTATGTTCATACGGGTCTGGTTTTTATAACTTTGTTGATTCCGAGCTCATTCTTTTATGAACCATTCGTCTATGAATATGAAGGAATGAAACGTAATCATTCCTCTTCCATTCATTAATTTGGTTTTCATGACTTTTTCAATCATACCTTAGTTATTTATAACTTAAGTTTTAAGAACTTGTGTAAAAGAGGATAGTACTAAGTACATAGAATAAAAACAACATACCTTAAGTATTTTCCGATACACAGACTGTTTCCCACCTTAAGCTTAGTAAAAGTTGGTTATCGGGAACTAGAGTGATTGGAAACTACTTAGATTAGAGCATTAAAAACAGCTCGTTAAAGAGTTCTTGTAATTATTGCTTGCAGCAACTAAGTATCATTCATGTTCAGAAAAAATGTTCCAATGCTTTAAAAATCCTATAGATATCAAATGTTGTTTGGGGCTCGAGAATCTTTTCTATGATTACGAAGATATCTGTTTTCTTCAAAATCATGTCTTCAACAAAAGCTTTAATTAATTCTTCAAGGAGTTCTTTACTACAGATCTTGTCTTGATGACTTCCCAAGAGTGTCCTTAGAAGAACGCTTCGAGTCCATTCGAATGTCATCTTTTTCTATTGCAAATTCCAATTACATTCTATTTTCCTAATTGTACTTTCGAAGACTTAGGGTGACAATTACAGCATTGAATTCTTCGATAAGGATAAAACCCCACTGCTTCCCATTGTGTGTGCAGTATTGCTCTGTTGTTTGCTGTTTTTGTTACTTTTATTGTTGTTTTCATTTTAAAAAAATGTTGTTTGACGTTTTTTTTTCTGGTTTACGGAAAATTAATTCCCACTCATTGGTTGCAGCTACTGCAAAATCCGGTAGAAAAATTGTAGGGTAAAAATGGCAACTCTTGATTTTTTTCGTATGCTTCAGAATATTATAATATTCTAAGCAACTTGAGTGATATTGTATAAACAGTTTATAAAATAATGATTTACTTAAATAATATTTATTAAAGAGTAGGTACTCACTCAATGTTGGTTTTCGAATACTTTTGTATTTAAAACGTATAATAATGCATATAAATAAGTATAATATAAATTTATAACAAAAGATTCTATGGATAAACGGCAAGTCCAAAATGCTCATCATTTACATTTAAATCAGAACTATGCAAATAATATTAAATATACATAAATGAACATTCTATATAAAACAACTTGCCAATGCTACCTGAAATAACTATTTTTTTTTATTTTTATGACAATCACTAATTCGAATACCAAAATATAAAAGTAATAATAGTTAATCGCAATGAGTTATTTAATTTTACACGTAAATTTAATTATATAACGATACCTTCCCGCAAGAATGTATTAAGCGACATTTTAAAAATTGTTCAGGAAACGAAAAAAACGTCTCATTTAATTATTTTATTGTGTACTTTATTGGACGAAACAGATTTGTTTCCTGTAAGAATGTATTAAGCGACATTTTTATATTTGTTTTGTCCAATAAAATACACAAAAAAATAAATAAATGAGACGTTTTTTTCGTTTCCTGAACAATTTTTAAAATGTCGCTTAATACATTCTTGCGGGAAGGTATCGATAATATAAATGTAACTTCAGCCTCAATAATGAAAAATAAAACATACATATTTTATTTAAAGGTTCTATTTCCCGCTACAGAAAGAATATTTTTATATTTTTATTAACTAGGCCCTGGTTCTCCACGGGCAGTAGTCCAGCTAATATATTTATATTTATTTCTCCGTCTCCTTTTTCTTACGATATATGCATGTATTCAATATAAAAGTACAATATGAAAAGTTATGGATTAGTCAAAAATGGAACTCGAAATTTTGATAAATCTTTTTAAAGAAGAGGAAAAAAGTGAAATTTGCAATTCTATCATTTTCTTCAATCTCATTATACGAGGGATTTTTGTTCACTCCCCTAACTATTGGTTTTATTTTTGATGTGTAAACATCTTTCCCGGCGGTAGAGTGAATCGAAAACGTGTGTAAAACTTATACGTCCCGTGTAACCCGTTACGGTTACACGTTACGGTTACACGTTCCGTGTAGCAATCTACCTTACCGACGATTGCATTTAACACCATGTTTACATTGTTAATATTTCGTACTTACGACATCGTGTTTACATTGGAGACTTTGAGTACTGAAATCGCGATTTTATTACTTTCCATTACTGGCTAGAACTTAATTCAATCCCTCAACATTTCTTCACCTCTCGACCAATTAGGCCTATTCTGCCACATTTGTTATTTTGCTATAGATTTTCTGTTATGAATCATGAAAGATTTCCACCTTAAAAGATCTTTTTTGATTGGTATTCAGAGGTTCGAACTTTTATAAAAGTCTGCTAGGCTAGTCGCGCACTGGCAACTGTGATCGAAATCAAATAGTTTAATCACCAGTTGAAAGAGAACCGCGCACTGGCAACTCTTTACTCACGCTCACACTCTTTTCTCTCTTGCGCTTATGGAAAACAGCTCAACTATTACGAATTAATTTTAGGCAATCGTTTAGTTTGTGTCAAATCACAAACTTTTTAGTTGCTCGAATCGAGTTGCTTTAAGTGCGCGGTGTCCCGTATAAGCCCATATGTTTCATTTTCGCAACTAAACAGTTGCGAAACTAAAAATTGAATGTGCGCGCCTGGCCTTATGCTACTTCGAAAACGAGATCTGTTATGCTGCACTAAATCTGTTATCATAATCAGCTGTGATTATGTAAAATATTTCATCTGGCATAATTTAAATGGATGACAAACAAAAAAGTAAACTCTTAGGCTAGGCGCGCACATTCAATTATTAGTTTCGAAACTGCTTGGTTCGAGCAACTAAAAAGTTTGTGTTTTGACACAAACTAAACGATTGCGCGCACATTCAATTTTTAGTTGCACAACTGTTTGGTTGCTTATAGAAAACAGATGAACTATTTAGTTGAATGTCCGCGCAGGTGCATATAATTATATGTTGTGTGTGTGTCACAAACTAGTGTGTGTGTGTCACAAACTAGTACGATTGCATTGTATGTTTATTGGGTACGTTCGATAACAAAAATTCGGCACTCGGACGAACGTTGATGTTTACACATCTTAACCGTGAGTCCTGGCACTCACACGTTTTTTTTTCGAACCCCAAACGGTATACCTACCGTAAACATTTTGTTTGATATTTATAGAAAAATCTTCTTGTACAAAATTCAAATAGTATCAATAGTAAAAACTACATTTTGATATAATTTTGATTAATTTTTATACAGAAGAAAATATTTTTGGGATTTAAAAAAATATATTTTGCTTTAAATTTAATATTATTATTATCTAAATATATAAAAAAAGATTATGAATTTAATTTTTACGAGAATATTTTTTTTAAAGCTTTGTTAATGTAACTTTGTACTTGTTCAAAAAATCAAATTCTATCTTTTTTAAAGTCACCATATTTTGTGAGTTGTTTTTTAAAATTTAAAATAAATAATTTGATGCTCTAGCACAGTTTTTTTTTTCATATAATACCAATATTCTTATATGTTAAATTTTGTAAAAACTTTTGAAAATACGACCAATCAAAGAGACCCAATTAGATATACATTTAATTTACATTAATTTTCAACTGCGTCAAAATCTAATTGAGAAAGTGAATCCAGCTCAGCTTTTTAACGGCAAAAGTGAGGAAGTTTAAACTGCCCCGCTTTGGAAGTTGCCACCTCTGCCCTATATTGAATAAAAAAGACCGAAGAGTAAGAGTCTTTATGGTATTCATCTATGGCCACATCTACCTTATCCAATCGTCTCATATCCCGATGAATTTGAGCCAAAAAGGGTAAAAAAAAGATTATTAAAAGGACTAAAGTGAGCATCGAATGGATAAATAATTTTCTTTGATCCTCTGAAATTGCTAGGAATATATACGAATCTATGTGCACTAACGACTCCGAACTATGGTTGCGTACTAATTGTGGTCAGGATAATAAAATGGAATGGCTTTCAGGTTTGCTTTTGAGATGGATTAATATTGGAAAATAATAAACCAGAGTTCTATTGAAATATGCGGATTCTATAACCGATGATACGTCATTCGCCCTTCCATCCCTATGGCACCTTTTCGCTCATTCCCACTCATTATTATTATGTGTTTGGATGAACGTAAATACATTGGACTATTGTAGAGCTCGATTTAAAACAAGGGAGAAATTTTCAAGCTTTCGAGGATGAGAATTATAAATGAAGACATAAATATTGAGTTGTGCTGCCCTCAGGTTTTATGTACCTATAGCTACTCGTACATACGTTTTAATATCCCTCAAGCACATACCTACAAAGTGGTATTATATATTGCCCTTGCACAATGTTCTTGTTTTGTGGAAGTATGTATAAGAAAGGCACACAAACACACATACATAGAATAAATTCATTAAGAATGATATTCTTGAATTAAATGCAATAAGTGAAAATGGTATCCCCTTATTTCTTAGGACGAGAATGACACAAAATAAAGAGTGAGTGTTAAGTTTTATCTGCCCTTAGGTATGCTGCAACGACATAGAGGTCAATGCATCTGCAGTACTAATAGCTATTTATTCTTCACTTGCTTAAATTTTCTTGGAAAAATTCAGAGAATAAGAAAGTGTTCCGTTGAAACACATCTTTTCCTAACAATTTGTTATACTAAATTTCATGTCGCATGTTTTCTTATAAGTATAGAAACATCCTAACGTTCTTATTTAGCAATATTAAAATTAGTTGTCTTATAAACTACTCGTATTACTTCTAGTAAGTAGTCCATTCAATGGGGATTCAAATTGACCATTGCCTTACAAAACGGGGTTTGGTACCGATTTTTACATATTTAATTGTAACTCATGGCAAAATTTTAATTATACGAATAATTAAGAAAGCCAATTTACTTCAAACAAATAGACAAATAGAACACAGGTATTTGAGCGAAGAAATCATTTTTATTGTTTTCTATTTTCTATCGGCGGAATCTCTCCGCATTTTCTTTCTACATAAAATAGTCGATTAAGCTCTTAACATCGAACACAAAGCTATAAAATGTTTTGCCTTTCCATACATATGTATGTATCTATGTTTGTGAAGGTGATGAGGGCGAATTTAAAAAGGGATCAATATTTAATTTATTCGATTTAATATTTAATAATTCGAAATCATAGTCCTACAATGTTCTTGTAAGATGCATAACACGCAAATTTCCATGTTATTCCGGCGAATATTATATTAATATTATTCAATATTTATTAAATGTCTATTTCAATTGTAAGATATACTACATAATTCACAGTATTCAGATTCCTTAGATTAAATTTCAATCTTTTATTTTTCTTTGAAGTTTCTTTTGGGATATAGTTTTACATCTTGTAATTCCTTTCAATCTTTTCTTTTCTTTTTAATAGTTTTATTTCCTCCACAGGTTACAACTTCAAAATTTTGATTAACGTCATTGTCTTTAGTTTGATTATTATTACTCTTCTAAGGTTCTAAAATTTCATTTGTTTCATTAGTTCTTTTACTCGAATAATTTTCATTGCAATTAGTATTGTTTTTATCTAATATATTTACATTTTTAAGAGGATCAATTACAAGTTTTTGATAATGTAAATAGGCAGGCTTTGATGTACAAACTATCATCAATGTGAGTTTCTCGTAAGTTTCTGCGTACTCGCATGTATTTCAACTTTCTGAACTAGCAACTGCAACGATATGGGATAGAATGCAACTTTCAGAATGGTTCGTAACGACCTCTGGTATTTCCCAGGCTTGTATTTTAAGCCCAATACTCTTCGCTCTGTACATTCCTCCGGGATATCTTGGCTGATGCCCGAATTGAAGTTTTACTGTACGCTGACGATTTAGTGTGTCTGGGCGAAAATCCTTTCGCCCTTCAGTTTCAAATAAATAGACTGAGATCCTTTTGCAAGACTTGGGGCTTAATTGTCAATATCAGTAAAACCAAGATCATGATTTTTGAAGTGCATCAAAGGAGAACACTACCCGAAGAAAATTGGTATTTCAATGATCAGCCTATCGAAGTTGTGAAAGAAGTCAAGTACCTAGGAGTTCTAGTTACATACCTATACATACATAATATGAATTTTTCCAAGCATGCCAAAGATAAAAGCCCTGAAGCCACACTACCATTAAACCTAATGTGGTTCAAATTATTTTCAAACCAAAAAGTTAATCTGATATCCAAATATCGTGTATTGCACGCCACAGTCAACACATGCCCCTTGAGGAGTTTGAAGCAATTCAAAGGCATATCTTCAAACGTTTATTTAAATGAACAAACTCAACAAGTAATTGTGCAGTCTATGTAGAGTCAGGTGTAACGCCGATATATGTATATCCTAAATCTAAAAAACAACTCCGATTATATAATAAAAGTGATGAACCGCAACGAAGGAAGTCTTCACAAATCTTTATTGCTAAGACAACTACATACCAATGCTTCCCCTTTTAAGGAATGGAACCAGCTTGCTGTTTCCTACGGGGCTAACCTATATTGGATTCAAATAAGCATGAATGGCGGCCTATGTTTGCAAATGTAATTGCTAAACTAGGTCAACAAGTTTATATTCAAAATTTATCGAAACACTTTCAACAACATCCAGAAACATATACAGGAATCTCAATCACCAACTGCAATCGGAAGATAATTATTTCAGAAACGACATATCGACGGAAGCTATAAGCTGTATCTTTATAGCACGAGCTGAGATTTTAAACTTAAACTTTATGCCACATCAAACTAATCTATCTCAACTCTCTAGCTTATGCAACAGACCACTTCGATACCTTAATGCACACATGTGCTATGTCCATTTTTGCTGTTTTTGGCAAACTCAAGTTAAAGTTTTGATACGTGCATAACTCTACTAATGGAGCTCATTTAGCATTGATATTTAAATATGTTATGGCCTGATACCTTTTTAAAATTATAATGACCAAAAATATATAAAGCTTCAACAGTTTTCCATTTTATTCATGATAAAATAAAATATGTAAGGACATAGCACTTTTATGCTTGATATCAGTTATCAAAATAGGACATAGAACACAATTTAGTTTTTAAATTATTATGCTGAAGACATTACTTTTTTACCAAAACGTGTTATAATGAAATAAAAACTATGTATATTATTATTATTTAATAAATAAAAATAATTTAATTTAATTTAATAATTTTTATATTTACTTTTAGGAGTAATTTTATCCCAATTTTTATCAGAAGGGTTAATATCTAAAAATTGAAATTCTTCCTCAACATTGTTAGGTTTCTTTTGACGATGCAACAAGTATTTCACCTCTTTTGATTTGGCTTTATAAAACCTATATTCGTCCAAAGCTTGGGTATAATTTCCATATTTGGGCAGGTGCACCAATAACCCACAATCCAATAAAAGCTTGAAAATTAAAGTTTTTAGAAGTATAACAGAAACATTTGAATCGCTCGAGCACAGGCGCAATGTTTCCTGTCTTTCACTATTTTACCGTTACTTTTAAAAACATTGTGCTAGTGAAAAAGCTTATTTTGCTTCCTCCCCCCAAAAAATTTAACCGTAATACTCCCGCTTCCAGGGAATGTCCATCAGTTTGTACTTGGGCCCAAATACAGACGTATTGTTAAATTCAGCACTAAACGAATGTGGAATGCTTTACCCGGTCCAATATTTCCTTCCCATTGCAATATTCAGACATTTAAGACCAATGTGTATGTGCATCGGTATCTCCTTTTAAATCCTCTTCAACTTTCCTAAAGGCTCATACTGTTCTCAAATATATTAAAGGTACTCGTAGTCAAAATCCCCCTAGTACATGCATAATTCATTCTTCCTCCAGTTGTTGACTTGTTCTTATTCGTCACTTTAATGTTATTTAAAGATCAAGCACCAATAAATTAATTGTACGTTAGATGACTAACAGTGTATTGAAATTGTCTTTTCCTGCTCATTTCGATTAACAATTTGTACTGCATAGGGGAGTTCAACTGTTTTGACTTCCGAGCTCTTTCTATTATTGCATGAATATGAATTCTGTCCGCTTAGAGATAACTTTGTTCACTTTCCGTGAATTTTCAATCAAGATTTTGCAGATTACTACCTGCGCTATTCACAGCATAAAACATTGTACCGAGGACATTTTGATTTCGATTCTGTCCGCCACAAGTATCAGCATACAAATAGGTGCTCATTATACAATTTAAAGTTAAATTTTAAGATATGAATTCTTTTACGAAAGAAGTTTGGAGCTCAACAAAAGTATTCAATCGATTACTGTCATACATCGCCTTTTCCGATTCCAAAAATAAAGTGCACAAAAGTGCTATGTCCAGACGTAGCCCATAATACGAAAGATATAATGCGGACATAGCACAAAATGTTGGACAAAGAACAATTATGCTTTTCCGATAATTCAATAGTGGACATAGAACATTCGTCTTTTTTGCAAATTTAAGCAATTTTAGAGTTTATTTGGACATAGAACTTGAGTGAATATGAAAGTACTGCTTCTCACCTTTCCATTGGGACCAATATCTCAAAACAGCAAAAAATGGACATAGCACATGTGTGCATTAAGGTATCGACTTATACTAAGAAAAGAATGGAATTAATTCAAAAAGATTAGTTTTTTTTTTGTACATTAACGTTTATCTAAAATTTTATACTTTACTTTATATTATTTCTGTTACGAAATGTCATATCGTGCAGGCGGCAGAATTGCCATCTCTTAAGTAAGAAATATTGTAAAACTATTTTATAAAATAAAGAATTTGTCTATCTAGCTACAAAGTTTGGTTAATAATTTTCGAGTTTTTGTTTACCTAATTTCAATTGGTTAGCAAGTCTTTTCTACGTTAAAAAATTTGTTTGAATATTCTTTCTGACCAAGTTTGTTTTTCAGGAACTTAAAAGTCTTTTGCTAAAACGAAATCTCCAATCAAAAATCTTTGAGTATTTGAGTATTAATAATATTGATTTTGCCTTTTTGCATATTTTCAACTTTTGTTTTGACATTATCAATATTTGTACTTTCTTTTTATCTACGTAATATTTAAATGGATTTAAAATACGAAAATAGATCTTACATTTCTCCCAAATATAAACATTGCTGGTGTTATGTTATGAATAGAGTTGCGGTAGTCTAAAAGAAATGGCGCTGGTTAAACTCACTTAATGATTTATTTAAATACTATACTTGTTTTATTTTGAATAATCTTACTACATCATTTTGTCCGTTAGTAGCTGGATAGCCCCACTAAGAAAGTTTTGTGAAAAATATGATTTTTTGACAAAAACTCTTTGAGTTCAGTGGAAACAAATGATATACCATTGTCTGTTGCAATAACCTTATTTATACTAGAGAAATTTTATTATTTAATGATTACTGACTAAAATTTGATGGGCTTACTGGTCAAGTTTTTAAAACCTTTTGAATTGGGCATATAAAAAAAACTTGCCAAGTAAGCCCATCAAATTTTAGTCAGTAATCATTAAATAATAAAATTTCTCTATTACATTGTAGCTGTTTCAATATCATTCTACTTTAAATATTCGGTATTAAACCTTCATGAAGTAAGAACTTGGCATACTTTTAGATCTAAGTACTTTTCACGGCTGATTTGTTACACAAAGGTTTTTGTATAAAAGAACTTGGCTCTTTTTTTAACATTTATGTTTTTGGTCTGATCTCACTCCTTTTTGCAAAGATTTGAATATTTTGCCATGTCAAAATCTCGAAAGATATGGAAAGATAGAAGGGTGGACTCTACCTACTAAAATCAACTTACATAGTTTATAGCTTCCTATTTCTTTTGGTATATTTTCTTTTTGTTATTGGTTGTTTTGACTTGCGCTTCAATTATTTCTTCTTGTCCGGGCAAGATATCTAACACTAACATACCTACCTTAATTACTGCAATCGGAAGTGCTCCATATAAATTAAACATTCTCTCAGAAAGTGGGTGGATACCACGCCCCCTGAATGGAAAACCCCAATTTTTATTTTTGGTCCTTTATATGCAATTTGAGCCCTACCTTTCTACCAAATTTCATTGTTCTACTGCAATCGGAAGTGTGCCATATATAATTTACATCAGTTATGAGAAAGTGGGCGGACACCACGCCCGTATATTTGTTTCTTTGTATGCAATTTAAGTCCTACCACCTTACCAAATTTCATCGTTTTACAGCAGTCAGAAGTGCTCCATTCAACCAACAGCAGTTCGGAGAAAGTGGGCGGATAACACGCCCCTTGAATGGAATACATCAATTTTTATTTATGTCCCTTTATATGCAATTTAAGCCCTACCGTTCTACCAAATTTCATTGTTCTACTGCAATCGGAAGTGTGCCATATAATTTACATCAGCTCTGAGGAAGTGGGCGGATACCACGCCCCTGAATGGAAAACTTCAAATTTTATATTTTTTTCTTTTTATGCAATTTAAGTCCTACCACTTTACCAAATTTCATCCATTACCTGAATAAAAGACCTTGATTTTAATTTTTGGTCCTTTATATGCAATTTGAGCCCTACTGTTCTACCAAATTTCATCGTTTTACAGCAGTCGGAAGTGCTCCATTCAACCAACACCAATTCGGAGAAAGTGGGCGGATACCACGCCTCCTGAATGGAAAACCTGAAATTTTCCTTTACTTGCATGACAAGACCTACCGTTGTGCAAAATTACAAGATTCTACGATGTCGGGAAGTGCTCCATAATTTTGATGATCTGTCAGTCAGTCAGTCAGTCAGTCAGTTACGGTTTTTGTGATTTTTGAGGCCTTATATCTCAGGAACTGCTTATGCTAGAAAATTGAAATTTAGTGAGGCGCTTGTGCCTGACTAGCTTAGCAAATATTCGGAATTTTAAGTTTCTGACTTCATTGATACTGAAGATAGGGAGGGGTAAAAAATCACCTGAGTTTTTTCCTGTAAAAAGGGTGTAGTGCCAGAACTTGGCTGGGCACTACCGTGCCCTTTGATTCTTCAGTTAAAGGCTTTTTAGATCATCTTTGTTCTTGACAGTCCTATTGCGAAATTTTCCGGTCCAAATGATTCCATAAATGTTGTATGGAGTCATGTTTAAAGAGGGTGGTGGAGATGCTTCGAATTCCTATAAAGCATTCATTCTTTAAGAAACCGCGAGGTACGCTTTGGATCATTGTCTTGCTAAGAGATCCAATTTCTAAGATTTCTAAGCATACCTATTTTGCTTAGCCTCGGTTGAAGGTTATTGCTTAGGATATTAAGGTAGTCTTGTATATTCAATGTACTGTCAATGAAGATAAGATTCCCGATCAAATATGCTGCCATACATCCCCACACCATCATGTTTTACTGTGCTCCTTATATCTTCTTCATGATATTTTAAATATGTAGTATGTTCAGTTTTTATTTTTGTTTCGATTTATTTTTATTTGTTGGTTCGAATTCCAAGTAACTCCAGAAATCATATTGGTGTTTACTCACTTTTGACGCTCACTGTACGCTGTGGTTGGGTCGTTTATCAATGATGGTAGAAGTAAATTCTTTAGCAACTTATAGGATATTAGCCACAAACCACCGATTAATACGTCTATTTGTTTATTAGCTTTTTAGTTTGCAATAAAAAATTGCAATAGAACTTTGTATCTGTCCCAACCGTCTTCCTCGTGCTTGAAGGTGGGAGCCTTTGATGCGTATGACAAAGATACTTATGAAATTCATTCACGCAGGGTAATTATTTTTCTTCTTTTCTCGTCGCCAGTTGTAGTGTTGGACATTATTTTTTTCAAGGGGGCGAATCGGTTATTCCGGCGAGATCTACTACTCTAAGATTGACTCATTGTTAATCATACCACAACCAGAAGTTAATTATTTTCAAGTTGAAAGAAAAACACGTCAAAAATGAGATCTTTTACTTTCATGTTCCTTCTCGTAATTTTGTTTGTGTTCAACACTCTAAAAACATATAAGATAAAAGAAATCAAAACTACCACACAACTCCCCTGATAGAAACAGAAACAGGTTGAATACAAATTTCAGTTTCCATTCTTATTTTATTCCAACATTTGATGTACCTAGTATTCTAACGTGGGTTTTAAGGACAAAGTTGCATTCGAAAAGGGTAGATATAACATCGTACATCACACAGAGATATTAGAGCACCCAATGCAAGCTTTCAGGCCAAAACAATAAATGTAAGGGACCCTCAACAGATCCATGTTCACACGTGACATTCCATTATAAATATTTTCATGTTCTAAGCCGACAATATATAAGACGAAAAATAAACGAATATACGTATTTTTAGTCCTTATTAATAAATTATTTGTACTACTTTTATTCAAAATTCAGTTCATATTCATATTCATATGTGTATATATTCATATCTACATATACACAAAGGAATCCGAGATATAGCAACAAGACGACACTGAGTGGATATTACACTTCTGAACCTTTCACTACTCATTTGCTGGTATGTATGAATGTATGTATTTCTCAGTTCAAAATTATTTGAATCCAACCAAAAAGAATCAACATTGCAACCGAAAGATACGAAACATTTTAATATTTCATTCTACCTCCAAGTAAAAGTGTGTTAGGCAAATATCATTTTAAAATTCTTTCCCCACAAGTTTTTTTTTAAGACCAAAAATAACGGACCTGCCAAACAGGTCTATATAACATAAGATCAGTTTTTAAATGTTCACAAAGTTTCATTAAGTTAAAGCTAGGTAATGTTTGAAAAAAAAAACTTTCGAAAAATAGTTATTAATGACACCCCCCAAGAAACAGTTTTTTTTTTTGATTTCTTAAAAATTGTACATCCGATATTGATTTCATGCTAAAGCTCCCCAAAAGTATTGATTCCAAATTTTTTTTTAAACAAATATTTCGAAAAACCCATTCTCAATTTTCTTAAAACTTGACACTAGAAAGTTTCTTAATAAAATCTACAAGATGTTTGAAAAAACATGTATTTTATCTAAAAATAAAAGTACCGACCATGGGGAATCAGAAAACGGCAAGTAACGCTACAAAAGCATCAACATTACAACATAAACACCAGCGATTTGAGGACATGGTTATCTCACACAAGGCTACGGAAGTTTATCGTCCACTTTCTCCAGATACATGCGACAGGGTCATCGAAACTTGAAAATCTCTGATCTCGGTACCCATCCAAAATGAACAGGCATTTTGGACCGTATTTCATTCAATTCTTCTTCTGTTTACGACCCTTTTATTTTTGAAGTGCTTGTCCTTCTGATGTTAAGTAGCTCTGTTTGTCATAGAAATGTGGATTTCAACAAATACATATATTACGCGCTAGCAATTACGCTTAAAGAAATTAAATATTATTTACAGTTTTATAAGATTTCATACCTAACGTCTTGAACTCAAAAACCAATTCCGAAATAAAGAACGTCATGGGTCCTATTTTATTTATATTCATTATTTTATCTAACGTTTTTAGCGAAACAAAAATGCATGTCAAAATTAAATTTTGCATCAAACCTCTATACATCGCACCTTCCATCTGCTAAAATGGATTCTCTAAATTGCTTCTAATTGTTGCGAAATTAAATTTCTTAAGCCTTCCTCAGCCTCGCAGCGCTATAGCCATTAAGCACCTCAAAATGAAATTTCTTACTGCAGCTTTTATTTAGTTCGTTGTGATCCTTTAAAAGTCGTTGCTTTCATTTCCGTTTGGATAAATATTTTCCGAATACTACCTTGAGTATTTTTAAAGCCATTACTCATTGTATTCCCGTCGACCAATGCCTATTAAAATGAGAAATGTTAATATATACAAAGGATCCCCGTTTGCCACCTTGGCCTGGACATGATAATGTCCACCTAGTTTATCAGTAAGACAGCACTGCCTTGTTGCTGTACACTGCAGATGAACTAAATAAATACAATAATTTAAATATACAAAATAAGTACGACTGGTTCGCAATTACTTGGTCTTATGCTTGCCTCAGAATTTTAAGATTTGATCAATTAAAAAAAAATATCAAAACTAGTTATACCGTTTTTTGAGAACATCAAGAAATAACTAATTATTAACCATTTTCCAGTATTTTTTCAAACATAAGCCAGCTCTAACTAAAAGAAACTCCTTTAGAAAACATGTGAAATTAAATGAAATGGAAAAACGCAACATTAAAGAATTTTGAAAATAGATAGGTTGGTACAAATCAAATACATGATTTCCAAGCAGGCTAAGTTTTTACCGAAACTCTGCGAATTAATTTCACATTTTTATTATGATCCATTTGGTAGGCCAACTATAAATTTTAATTATTGTACGAATAAAAATTAAATTTCAAAAATTGATTTTTTTTTTCAAAATTCATAAAATATTTAATTTTTTAACTTTTGAGTGTGAGACTCAATTCCGAACATCAACTCGCCATCGATCTCAACAGCTCAACATTTTACGCACTAGCCTGAACACTGAAGATAATTCCGCACAAAAGTCTCGAATTATTCGCCTACAAGTTCCAATTGACTCAGCAGTTGAAGGCGCTCTACCATCCGCTTCGTTATCGCTTGAACGCCGCACGTTGTATTCCATAATTAGTGGGAATGTTTACTCTTACTAATAAAGCCATAATACACAAACAAAAATAATTTTCTTCATTTTATTGCATTTTTAAAAAGAAACATGTATTTATATACAGTTCGCTTTTTTATGGAATACCGTTTAAGCGAAATTTAAATTTTTCAGGCAACGGAGCCTCCATGTTAATAAAATTTTCTTTCTTTGCTGAAACTATTTAATATGAAACAATTTTACGCTTAGGCGTCATTTATAATTTTTAAATAAGACTGGTTAAATTTTGTTACAAAAGTTTTTATTAAGGTATTTTTTTAAATCCATAAATAGATTGATTATAGATTATATTCCAAATTTTTGAAACATTTAAAAAAAAAATTGATAAACCAATTTAAAGTTTTTATTATTGTTCGAATAAAAATTAAATTTACAAAAAAAAATATTGAGCCGTTTTTGACATATCTAATTTTCCAGAAAAATAGATTATTTTTTTTTTTTTAAATCGGAAAAATATTTTTTATTAAGTTTTGAAACGATTTATTTTTTTAAAATTTTAGAAGCTAATGAGAAATTCAAAATTCGGAAAAATGATTCTATGGTAGGTATACAGTCAGTAATATCTTGATTTCAAATTTTTTATTTTTATAGATCGTAAAAATTAATCAAAACAAAAAAATTTTAGCCGAATTCTCGTAACCGTTTTCGAGAAAAATAGGATTTTCGAAAACCATTTTTTAACATTAACATTTGCATTGGAGGTACCGTTATTTTTAGGCAAAATAATTTTGTTTTTCTCACATCTTGCAGAGTGTATTAAAAAACTTTTATTTATTAAGTTAAAAAAAGGGGCTTTCGAAATATTAAGTTTTAAAAAAAAAATTGTTGAAATTGTTTTTAAGAATCCAAAAAAGTTTTTTTCTTAAAATTTTAATACACAATAATATTCAAACTTTTGGGGAGCTTTAGCATAAAAAAAATGTTCAAAATCGGTTGTACGGTTTTTGAGAAAATCAAAAACAAAAAAAAATGGTGCCAAAGGGGTACCAAAAATAGTGGTTTTTTGGAAAATAATTTTCATTCATTACGTAGATGTAACTAAATGAAATTTTTTGAATTTTTTTTTAAATCTGTGGGACAGTTTTTGAGAAAAAAATGTTTAGAAAATTTTGAAAAAAAAACGTATGGAGTTAAAAAATTAAAAAAATCAGAATTGCGGGACCTACTTTTTTAAGTCTTCGCTATCATCGTAATGTCAACTTTGATCTAACTCTCGAGTTCGATTTTTTTTAACGAATGCATAACTTGTCTTATAGAACCCATAAGTCGCAAGTAAAAACTTAAAATCCTTTTAAAAAATCTAAGATACTTTAAACACGTAAGCACATCATATTTTAACCAACTATTAGCCAAAGCATACACTTTCAACTTTCATTTTAATGTGGCTGTATATTGTATAATAATATGTTTGGGTTGTTTACATCTTAAAGCATTAAATATATTTGTCTCCTTTAATTCTCTTTTGTAAATAAGAGTTCGAGTATAATTGTTTAAAAAATAAAAAAAGATTAGTTTAATGTCCATATTTCAAAACTTTTCCCTCCATATCTCTTGTGGTTTATTTTTTAGTATGCTTGAATTATTTATAGACATTTCTGGCTTTATTTTGAGAAACCGTAGTGGAAAATGTGCTTTTGTAAAATATTATTGAGAAGGACGACACCAATGGACCTACAAACGGATTTCAACGAACAACGGAGAAATGCGAAATTAATTATCCGTGCAAAGTAATTATCAAATGCTTACGGATTAGAGCTGGTAGAAACCCTCTTATTTCATATAACTCCACCAATATAGGATGGTTTGGGGCGTTGTGTGTATATAAATAACGAGCATTTTTAAGCGTTATGATTAAGGATTATATGCTGACAAAAATCTAGGTACAACTTTAAGCAGGTATGTGTACACAAATCTCAAAGGCATTTATACATTTTGGCTTACTTTCTCACTTGCAGGATATATCCCAACGTAGATTATTTCATGCCCGTACTTATATTCTACTAGTGTTAGACCTGTAAATTTGCAAAGCGCTCTTTCGACAACACTAAACCGACCAAGGCAACATCAGTAACATTTCTTGTTTTAATTGGAAACTTATATCTACATATAAATTTCTTACCAACAAGTACCAACCAAAATGGGTTGCCATAGTTTGTAGACTAAATTTAATCAGAAACTGACTTAGGTATAGGGTGGATCCTTTTAAGAATTATTTAAAAAAGACTGTCTTGAACCACCTAAGCAATGCATGTTTTTCACTAAAATTAAAATATTTATATTATTTATACTTTAGTTTGAGCAGCGCAAAATAACAACAGATTAAGTTTTTTTTTGTAAGGAGAAATTAAACCCCCTCCCATATAAACAATTTCTTGTATAATTTATTAGGAAATTAAACAGGAAGATTCACATTCTGACTAAAAGATTTTTTAAGATAGTATATAATGGCCCAGAGATTATTTTAAGACATTCTTTTAAAATTAGAATTTGGTTTCAAGTTAAAAACCGCATTTTCAACATCAAGAATATCAAGCTGAATTATTCCAATATCAATCTTTGATACCTTATCAACATTTATATTTCTTTTGAATATTCAATTGGACGAAAAATGTAGCAAATATATAGATCCAGAGTTTGAACAACGTTTTTAGACTCAATGGCGCAAAATTTTAAACAGCCTATTATTAAGGTATTAGTAGATAATGATCTTACTTAACAATTTGCTAACTTTTCAGTAGTTTACTAATTCATTCTTAATTTTAAACATTTTCTAACCAGTATCGTATTAAAAGAATTTTCTTAATAAATTGCTTCTTAACACACCTAAAACAATGACATTTCGTGTAAAAACGTAAGTACACGAACCTGTTTTGATGTTTGCAAATGTCAGTCATATGAAGCTAGCACGATACTAAAATAAAAGGCACGACTGGGTCGCACGAACTTGCTCCTATGTAATAGACTAGAAATTTTAAAAAAGGATGTTATTAAAGAAAACTGTTCATAAGGATAAAATAATTTTTTTAAATTCTTTTAGTAGTAAGAGATAAAAACAGAATGCTATGCAAATATGAATTTATGCAGGAACAAAAATTATAAGTCGTTGTAGTGGTTCCTTAAAAAAATAAGCTTTTATGTACAAAATTTTTAAAACATTTTTAAGAAAAAATTTTGGTACGCCAACCTTAAGTTTTTATTATTTTACGAATAAAAGTCTAATTTACAGAAAAAATACTAAGCCGTTCTTGAGATATCGAATTTTTCAAAAAAAAAAAAATTACTTTTTTTCTAAAAATTGAAAAAATATTTTTTCTTAAGTTTTTAAATGCAATGTTTTTTAAACTTTTTGGGAGCTTCTTTATGAGAAATTTCGTTAAAATCCGTTATGCCGATAATGAGTAATTCAAAATTCGAAAAAATCGTTCTATGGTAGGTACAGTCAGTAATATCTAGATTTCAAATTTTTTTTTATAAAATTATAGATCGTAAAGATTGATCAAAAGAAAAAAAATTTTTGCAAAATTCTCGGAACCGTTTTCGAGAAAAATACGATTTTCGAAAACCATTTTTTAAAATTTGTATGGAAGGTACCGTTAGTTTTAGATAAAACAAATTTTTTTTTCTCAAATCTTGTAGATTAAGATTAAGAAACTTTTATTTGTCAAGTTTGAAAAAAATCGAGCATGGGGTTTTCGAAATATTGAGTTTCAAAAAAAAAATTTGAATTTTTTTTTTTAAATCCAAAAAATAAATATTTGAAAATGTAATAATATTCAAAGTTTGAAGGAGCTTTGGCAAAAAAAAAAATGATTTAAATCGGCTGTACCGTTTTCGAGAAAATCATAAACAAAAAAATGGACCCAGGGGGGCTACCAAAAATAACAATTTTTTGTAAAATTTTTTTCAACCATTAGCTAGTTTTAACCAAATGAAATTTTTCAAATTTTTTTAAAAAATTCTGTGGGACAGTTTGTGAAAAAAAAATATTTATAAAATTTCGAAAAAAATCGTATTGCAGGTACCGTTATTTTTAGTCTTAAAAAAACAGAAAAAAACGTCCGAGGGGGAAAAATTAAAACCCATATCTACCAAGTTTGAAGAAAATCGGCCGAGCCGTTTAGGCTGTAGTCGAACCGACAGACAGACAGACAGACAGAATTGCGAGACCCACTTTTTTGGTCTTCGCTATCATCGTAATGTCAACTTTGATCAAAATTTCGAGTTTGATTTTTTTACAAATGCATAACTTGCCTTATATTACCTATTAGTCGCAAGTAAAAATAAGTAGGTGTTCGATGATTTTAACTTTAATAAAAGGGTAGAGAAAGTATGATGCTATTTCGAATAAAATTTGCAAATTCGTTGTTTTAACCTAGTATCATACTAAAACAGCTTTAGCATCGTACTAATTCAATGAAAATTTTGCGCCAATATCATTACAAAACATAATTTTCGGTATTCCTTCTCACTTTTATTTTGCTCATAAATGACAAAAATGAAAATTGAGTTTGCTTTCTGTATCTTAACCTTCCGTCCTCACACCTATTTGTTCTTACGCTGTCCTCACACTGGGGTGTGACATACCCCAAACATAAATAATTTAAAAAAAATTGTTTTTAATAAATTAAAATTTGTATTATTATTTATTTTTTTTTAGTACATTAATATAGTGTTTAATAGTCCATTAAGTTATAAAAAAAATACTTATTAAAAAAAAAAACACTTTTAAAATTAAATTAATAAAAAATTCATAAAAAATGTAGCTGTTAAATTAAAGTCGATTTATCTGCTAAGAAAAAAAAAATGACATTCTGTTTGAAATGACATTGAAGCCCTTTTAAACCATTTTAGGGGAATTTCGTGGAAACTTGTTGTTAGCGGAGTGCTTGAATGAGCTTGAAAATGACATTTTACTGTATATGTAATGACAGTTGCTTCCTAGAACAAAAACTTTTTTTTTCTGACTAAACGAACCTCAAACTAGATATATACCTATTTATACGTAAGCTGCGTTAATATTTTGTCTTCAAATGCTCGATTAAGACTAAAATACGATAGTATTACAATAAACACATTTATTCACAAACTGTAAAAACAACTTACGCGAACGACACACTGGGGTGTATGATACCCCACACAAACTTTAAAACTGAATTATATAATTCCAAAGAAATCAATTCGCTCAAAACGGCCTCCTACCACTGCCAAGAATATGAAAATGAATTTACATAGGCAAGACATGTCTGATATAAAAATGTAACGGTCACGAAACAGTTTTTAATTTTGTCTGGGGTATCTCACACCCCAGTGTGAGGACGAAAGATTAAATTTAAATTTTCAGTACAGAGAAGATAGAATATTTGCTTTTTATTCTGACTATTAAGAATTTCAATAAGCTATCTATGTATGTACATTTTAATGCTCGTAACCGTAGACCTACGTTTAAAAAAAACGACTAATTTAACGTTAGTGGGTCGTTTTCGACCCTCCTATTTTTCCTTAGGGAATATAAACAAAAATGGATTTTTTTTACAAAAACTGATTGTTTTTATTTATATGTAGTCATTTATTGTCCTGAAAACACCAGAAACAGAAACAAATTTTAAATATGTACATCTAAAATACATTTAAAACATACATTCCGATTATGTATGTTCTTGCAAACGTTTTTGTCGCAGAAAACGCAGACCAACTCTGTTTTGTTGTCCTTGGATTTTGTTTTTTCTTCTGTGCATAAAGCCTCGCTTTTTCGGCTGTGGTGAATTGATTCTGAGCCGCTTTGCTGCAGAACTGAAATCTCCTTGAATGCATGTTGCTCTGGGCGAAGATGAGCCAGCTAGTGTCGCCTGAAGGGTATGTGAGGATGATGCTCTAGGTGCTCTTGAGCGGTTAGATATATATTCTTTGGCCAATTCGACACCTAGATCATGTAAATATTTTTTTCGGCTCTGCTTACCTCTCGAAGCCTGATAGCCTGGATCAATTTCTGAATAAATAATAAATGCGTTCAAAGAGGAAATGTCAATTATATTGGCAAACACGGACATTGGCCAACGGTTTGTTTTGCGACACCACCTTTGGTTTTATTATAAAATTGGATTATCTCCGGCATCTTCTTTGGCTCAGGTCCGACTTCAGGTGTGGAATGCATGGTACTTTGTACTATGGTACATTTATTCTTTTTACTCATATAGGATACTAATGTTGTTGATTCCGTAAACCCAAATGTAGATTGAAATAACGGTTTGCTTTTGTTCAAGTACTAGTTGTGGTGGTATACTTCTTTTATTCTTCCTGAGTGTAACAACCATTGTTATATTCTTTTGAAGCAGTTTTTAGCCCAATTCAAAGGACGTAAAAAAGTTGTCCATAGTGACGTTGTACCTCTTCAATCCTTCGACTAAATCCAGGACGACACGCTCACCTTGGTTGCGTTAAGCAGTACCTCCAACTTGTTTCCCTAAATATGGCTGTATTTTCCAAACGTACGAGGTTTCGGCACAAGTACACATCCAAAATTTCAAGCCGTACTTTTCAGGCTTATTTGGCATATATTGCCTGAAGGAGAATCGACCATGAAAACCCAGTAATTGCTCATCGACTGTAACATAGGGCGATGGGTTATAAAACAACGGCAGTAATTCGGCCCATTTGTCCCATAAGTTTCTAATTGGAGCACATTTGTCCTTCAATATTTCTTGGTTTTGTCTTCGACTAGTGGGATTGTCGAAACGAAAGACTTTTGTAATATATTGGAATGTTTCTTTAGACATTATAGCTCGAAATATTGGTCTACCAAAATCTGCGTCAAACAAATCTTCAATCCGTTCTGTTTTAGATCTGTAAAAAACCACTCATTTTGAAAGAGCACCGAGAAAAAGCTAAAATCTTACTTGTAAACACCCGCGAGAATCAAGACACCAAAGTATGCATGTACCGTAGTCCTGTCTATATTTTTGTGTTTATCTCCAAATTTTGAGATGCCATAATTATTTGTGTTTTCAATAATTATTTTCTCAATTTGAATAGGAAAAAACAACAAAAATGAATCCAACAAAACATCAACCCGAGAAATAGCGTATCGGGTTACACCACTTTTCACTGAAATTATGTTTTGAGAACGAACTCGTCCGACTGAAAGTTTGAACTTTAGCCAAAATGTACCATTCATGTAAGTGACAACATTGTTACATAGCTGATGGATTCAGTGGAGTTGGGCTCCAAATTGTATTGTCTTTAGAGACAAACTGAAAATCGCGACCCATCAAAACCACAGGCGAATCTTCACCTTCATTCTCGGATTCAGCCGAATCGAACTCGTCGATTATATCACTTTCAGGGTTATAATCTATATCACTGCCCGCGGAAAAATCATCGCCACTTGATGAAAAACTCGACATTTTACCACACAATATTTTTTTATTTATTAGAAGACCAAAATACAATGTTCCTCAAATGAAAAACCAATACAAAATGAGTTTTTATATAACGGGTCGAAAACGACCCAATCTGACAGAAAAAACTCAAATTCAAAAAAAAACATGGCCAACTATGTTTTAAATTCGATGCATTAGGGTTCATGGAACAAAGTCATGAAAAAACAGCGAAATCTAAAAAGTAGTTAATATATTATTTATGATAATTCGTTTAGAATGGGTCGAAATTGACCCAAACGTAGGTCTACGGTTTTAAAGTGCTGCAGTAGTGAACATTTAAAATTGCCACAATTCTGTGACGAATGTCTCAAGGGTTAACAACTGATTTAGATTTCATATTCAAAAACAATACTGACCGAAATAAACTGCATCTGTTTTTTTCACGATATAAAGTGGTTAAATAACGGGCTCGTTTTTTTTAACAACTTCTTTCTTATTTTTAAAAAGGCCGTACATTTTTCTTGTTGAGTTAACAATATCCTAATTTTTCTTTGCAGATGTGTCCTTCGAAACCATTGTTGACGATATTATCATATCTACACAGCACAAATATATAATACTTTAGTTGGCAGTGTTATTGTTCCTAAAAGCAAATAGCCAACAATTATGTAACTACATTTTAACTGTTTTCCATACACACATGAAAAAACAAAGGGAAACATCTTTTTCGCTAAATTGAACTAAAATCAAAATCTCTAAAAAAGTTAAAATCCTGAGAGTTCCTTAACAAAAACCAAAAAAAAAGTCAACGATTTACACAAACGATGACATGATAACTGGAATTCAATGGAGCAAAATGATACTTTTTTAAAATTTGTTAAATTTTAAGTAGATTACTAACTCCCAGTTTCACAGTGGAAGTTTAAACTTAAGTTCAGCTGAACCTGTACTGGAGTTTAAATTTGAAGTTCAAATCATCCACTTTAACAGTCTAATTTGAATTTCAGTTCAATAGAACGTAGTTTAAGTAAATTGTTTTTTCTTTCTATCTGAATCAAAGAAAAAACAATCAAGGAAAATTTGCTTTATTTTAGTTGTGACTTGTGACAGCAAAACAAATTAAAAAATAAAAATAAATTCTATATTCAAACAAGTAAAAAGAGGTTGTTGAGATGAGGTTTAAACGGCAGAATAGTGTCGTTTAACTTAAACTACAGAATGAGCTCTGTTAAAGATTTAAATGACACTTTGAAAAGTAGGGTTTAAACTTCCACTGTGAATCTGGGGTTAACTCTTTTTTAATTTTAAACATTTTCCTACATTACTTTTCTTATCATACTCAGGCTATGTTTTTTTTTTAATAAATTGCTTCCTTAAGTAATGACAATCTTTTTTTCCCATGTTATCTATCCAATTTTTGGTTGAAGATAGATTAGAAGACAGTGTTTTGTTTTTTTTTTTGTCGTTTCATGAATTTTTATTAATTGAATAACATCCTCGTTCCTTCACACTCACTATGGATTTGTTCGATAAACAGCGAAAATTTTCCATTTGGGATAGGAACCACAGAAATATTTCCTAAAGCGTCCAAACTAAAATAAACCTATCAAAAACAATTGTTTGTTTCTGAAATATATATTTTATGTTTCTGAAGTGTTTGATAAATGTTTGTGGGCTATCTGTGGCCCAATAATTGCAATTAATTCCTCTGCCTTACACCGAATCAAATCAATTGGCTCATTAAAATTAAATAGCTCTAAAATGCCATAGTTTATAAGCAGCCGATCAACTTTTTTTTAATATTAAAACATGATCGTTAATTTTCCTACTACTACGAGTATGTCTTCGTCAAATTTTCTTTTAGTTTTATTTGAAAAAATACAAACTTGTAGGATGAATTACACGTCAATTTTAACATGTTGACACGTTAACTCACAAATAAGTCAAAATTTTCACAAAATTGCGGAAATCATCGTCAATTCCAAACCAAAGAAGTCAACAGGGCCGGGTGGAGTCTCCAACTATATCATCAAAAGGCTTCCACATGCAGTGTTGCTACTACTGACAATCATCATAAACAACTGCGTCAACAACTGCTACTTCCCCAATAAGTGGAAAACGGCTAAAATCGTGGCAATCCCGAAGAAAGGCGCTAGAAACCTGGTTTCCAACTACAGGCCTATATCCCTCCTCAACAATATCAGCAAAATTCTGGAAGAACTCATCCTAAGGAGCTTCAAGAAGTAATGCAATGAAAACAACATCATCCCAAACATGCAGTTTGGTTTTCGGGAAGGGCATTCAACACTGCATCCATTACTAAAGTTCCAGTCTGACGTCTCCTCAGCACTCAATAACCATTGTGCCACCGTAGGATGCTTTCTGGATGTCGAGAAAGCATTCGACAGCGTATGGATAGAAGCCCTTATCCATAAGCTTCGAGTACTTGAGTTACCTCCGTCACTAATAAAGATATTATTTTCTTTTTTCTCTTTCAGGAAATTCTTCGTTCAGCTAGACAGCTGCAAGTCTTCAATCAAATCCATCAAAGCCGGAGTGGCCCAAGGATCAAAGCTGGGTCCCTTCCTATATAGCCTGATGACGTCTGATCAACCCGTGCCAACTGACTGCGAGAACTTGTTTTTCGCTGACGACTCGCTGACCTATTCCTTGTCGATAGCGCCAAAAATTGCAGCTCGGAGAGTGGAAGCCCACGTCTCCAAACTCTACGAGTACTACAAAAAGTGGGGTATCCGAATAAACACTGCCAAATCGGAGCTTGTGTGTTTCAGGAGACCCACCACCAATGGCAACCGATGTCGTTCAGCAGCCACTTGCAGAAAGCTGACCGTGAAGCTCCCCGATGGGTCAACGATAGCAGCCAAGAGAAATGCTAAATACCTTGGAGTAAACTTCAACGAGCTTTTCAATTTCAACCCGCTCTCTAGGCAGGTACTAAGGAAGGCCAACTTCACGTTTCACCGCTTGCACCCGTTGCTAGCCAGAAGAACCGGACTAAGCCAGCCAGTGAAGCTACTAATATACAAGCAGCTAATCAGACCCGTCATCAGTTACAATTTCCCTGCATGGTACACCATCTCGAAGACAGCAATGCTGAAGCTCCAAATCTTCGAAAGGAAAATACTAAGGATAAGCACCGGACTTATCTTCGATCGACAGCGAAAGAAGCACTTCAGCAACGAAAGAGTCTACGAAGAAGCCAAAATCAAGCCACTGGACCAGTTTCTCGTGCAATTAGCGAAGAAGCTCATATCTAGCACCACCAACCACCCAAACCCGCTGATAAGAAGGATGACCACTCAGGAACGACATCCAGAGCCTAGATACCTTAGCGCTCTGGATATGATAGAAAGGATTCCAGCCGACAACGAAGCAGCAGTTCGTTTCTACGCTGACACCGAGTCAGCATATCACCGTGGCTGAAAATATCAGAAAACAAACCCCCAACAAACCCACAAACTGGACAACCGGAACTAAACAACCTGAGAAATAAACCATGCCATCATTTTAATTAAAATAACAAGTCATGTATATTATAAATGCTTTAATCTTAGAAAAATGTCATAGCTTAAGTTAGGCCCCCTATGTGCCAACAAAATTTTGTAGTTATATTCATATTATCCTTAAGTTTAAGTTTTCCAAATTGTATATATATAGAGTTCAATAGAGTTGCTACGGCAACCCTGCTTAAAGTTTAAATATTATAGGCATATACTTCGAAAGTTGTTGCAAGGATCAAACATCCGTTGCTGCTTAGGCACCTCTTGAAAACACCAAAGAACTGTCGGGCAAGGATTGAAAGGATTGGCAAAACAATTTATTCGGTGAGTTTATTTTTGGTTCGCCGCTTTTTGGAGTGTCTGAAACCTCAAGCCACTAATTGTTTTGATTAACGACGAAGACGGAGGGATGAATTATGGTGGCAAAACTCAAAGGCCTGATTGAAAGGGGTCAGTGTGAGGGCTTGTTAAAAGCCTTCGTAGCCTTCCTAACTTAGGTATGTATATGTAATGTATGTAATAAACTCTTGGAGAAAATGTTTTACGTTTTTGAAAGTAGATATACATTATAAACACGTACATATGGACGACGTGATTTGATTTAAATCAGTTCCTTGATGCCACTCGTGGAGCCAGGAAAGTTACAATTTCATTTGAGTTCAACAAAGCGAAAGGCCGCCACAAGTTCTGAACTGAATATTACCCGTTTGGTAAAGAAGGCTTCATATACTCATTCTCTTACTTTCAACGCGACAAAGAGCTTTCAATGTTTTTGTATTTTTAATTGAATAGTAAATATTTATGTCAATGGGCTTTTTGTATACCCAAGCAGTGTATGCAGAAGCTGAAGTTGTTGCTTAAGAGCGGGGCATAACAAGAAGTATCCTTATTTTACTTTGCTAGATAAAGAAAATAAAGGCTCTCGCTTCGCTTAGGCAAAGTTAATAGCGTATTCAAATTCAAAGAAGAAACATTTATTTTGAGCGCGGATAGGAACGTGTAGCGATTTATGTAATAGCTATTTTGAAAAGCTACAGTTAATACACAATTTTGCATCATGAGAAGGAAGGCTTGTTTTTATAAAGATGTATTTATTTTACTAAAAAATCGTGATGAAAATTGCAACGATTAACTGGGTTTTGATTAGCTTTGGAAAAAGTATGAATTTGTGAATGTTTGAATATTTTCCATATTACTAATGCCATACACGATCATAAAAGTTCTATTTATTTGTTTGATCTGTTTAATACAAATAAGGGTACTACATAGGAAGTCAATGTCTTGAACAAATATTGGTAAAAAAGTAAGGAGGAAAAAGAATTTTTGAGTTTTTTGTACACTTTTGTGTATGTTCCGAATTCAGTGTTTAAAAAATTAAGGAACTCTTCTAACCCCCAGGCACAAGCAGTGAGCTCATGAGTTACATGCTATCGCACGAGTTTGTTTAGTTGGAAATTTCTATTGGATTTTATTTTTTGTGAGCTTGCAGTTAAATAAATAAAGTTTAAAATTTGAAAAATAAAAAACCGAAGTTTAAAATGGTTGTATGTGCTGTTTGGGTTGTAATAATTCCCCAGGAAGAAAAAAACAATGAAAAAAAAATTTATATTTCACTACTTCCCAAATTACAAAGAATTGTGCCAAATGTGGATAAAAGTTTGTGGAAATAAAAACGAAATACTTCTTCAAGTTTTACTTGGGTGGGCGAAAAATCTGAAGGAGGACTTAGAAAACCAAGCACTATGTTCCTTGAAAGAGTTAAATTACTAGAAAGTATTCTTCTGATAAATAATAAAGAAGTTCTAAAGGGTGATTTTTTTGAGGTTAGGATTTTCATGCATTAGTATTTGACAGATCACGCGGGATTTTAGACATGGTGTCAAAGAAAAAGATGCTCAGTATGCTTTGACATTTCAAGAACTGAAGCCGAACGATCTGCCACAACGTCGAATTTTCAGTGAATGGGCAATCTGTTAACGTTTTTGATGCAAATGCTATCGGTTTATTATTTTGCTGTAACACAGCCCCTACAGCAAATTGAGAGGCATCTACGGATAATACAATTTCTATTTCAGGGTCAAAGTACGATAAAGTGGGCGGAGATGTTATACTTTTTTTCAACTGCTTGAAACATTTTTCGTAGTTATCATCCCAAAACATTTTTTTTGAGAAGCGTTCTTAATGTTTGAGAATTTTTCGACAAATTTGACATGAATGGATTTAAGTACGTTAGCATGCCAAGAAATCTTTGTAAATCCTTGACACATTTCGGCGATGGCATATCAATTATAGCTTTTATTTTAGAATGATCGGGAAAAACACCATTTTTATTGAAAATATGTCCAAAGAACTTAACTTCACTCAAACCTAACTGACACTTGGTTTTGTTAAATTTAACACCACTTTCTTCTGCCCTTTTGAGAACTGCAAACAGACGTGCATCGTGTTCTTTTTTATTTTTGCCATAAATTAAAAAATCGTCTATATAAATGGGGACATCTAAGTCGCCAAATATTGCTTCCATTTTACCCTGAAACTCTTCAGGGGCTGATTTTATACCAAATGGAAGTCTTTTGAATGAGTACCTACCAAAAGGCGTATTAAAAGTACAAATCTTAACGCTTTCATCATCTAGTGGTATCATCCAGAAACCTTTGTTTGCATCAAGTACCGAAAACATAGTTGAACCTTTCAAACGATTTTTTATTGAATCGAGCGTGTGAAACAAACGTCGGGAGCGTTTAATAGCTGTATTTAATTTTCTCGGATCTAAACATACTCGTATTGAATTATTTTTCTTTTCAGCTAGAACCAAAGAGCTCACCCAATCAGTGGCACCTATAGTTTTTTGGATGACATCCAGAGACTCCATTTTATCTAACTCTGCTTTAAGTAAATTAAGTAATTTAAATGGTACAACGCGTGGCGGATCTATACTAGGCGAAGCATTTTCAATCAAGTCTATATGACATTTACTTTGAATGCAACCTAAACCATCAAAAGCACTTTTGTATTTTTTAAAAACATGCAAATAATCTTTTGAAATATGATGAACATTCAAATTATTTTGATTAATATGATTAACATGCAAACCATTTTCCGTTTGAGAACAATTTTTCAGCTCTGATACTTTGGAAATATAATTAATAAATCCCAGACGAGCACAATCGGATAACCCAATGATAGTATTTGCTTTTAATTTTGTTACTATAAATTCTATATTAAAAATCTTACTTGACTTCATGCACTTAACGTCCAGATTACATTTTCCAATGACTTCAATTTTTTCTCCACTATATGACTTTAATTTCACTTTACATTCTTTAATTTTTTCTTTTGGATTCACAATTTGTCTTAAAACATCATATGAAATTAAATTTACTTGCGCACCAGTGTCTAACTGAAAATAAAAAAATTTATCTGAAATTTTAAACTGTTCTAACCAAACATTTTTTCTATTATCAAAGTTAATCTTTTTTACAGTTACGGCTCCTATAAAAAATTCATCATACTCGTAGTTCTCGTCCTCGTCTTGGTCTTCGTATTCATTGCTGTCACTCTTATCAAAACCGGTTTCAGAATTTGCTTGTACAGTATTGATGTTCTTAGCCAAACACATGTTGGCGAAGTGGTTCTGTTTACCACATTTAGCGCATTTCTTATTCATAGCTGGACAAACTATAGACCGATGATGGTGGGTGTACCCACATTTTCTGCAAATCTGCGATGACGTCGAAGATGTTGATTGTTTGTTGCCTCCATTATTATATTGTAATCTGTGTGATGATTGACTGCCGTTGCTTGCTCTTCTATTATATGTTTGGTGACGTACGGATCCGCTAGTTTTTTTGTTATACTGTTGTACGGTTAATACTTCTTTATGTTGATGAGTGTCGGTTGTCATGTCCGTAATTTGCTGCTTGCTGGCTTCATATGCCTTGACAATTTCTTCGAGTTTTCCCAGTTTTAGGTCTTCTTTTGTTAAGAGTTTCTCTTTTAAAACTTCATCGACCACGCCAATGATAAATATGTCTCTTACCATCTCATCATCGTTTGGATATTCACAAGGAGATACTAATACTTTTAACTCAGTCAGATAATTATCCAAACTTTGATTTGGTTTTTGTTTGTTGGCCAAGAATTTATAGCGGTTGTATACTAAATTTTTTTTGGCTTAAAGTGACCATTGAACTTTTCGACAACTTCACCAAATTTAGATTTATTAGTTAGCTTAAATGTGTTGTACAATTTAAGACCATCATCTCCTATGCAGTTGAGAACTACTGCAATTTTTCTGGCATCATTTTCGTTATCATCTAGACCCATTGCCAAAAGGTACAGCTCGATTTTCTGCTTCCAAAATGTCCATTCATCAAATAGATTTGGAGCTCGGAAATTTAGTTCTCTTGGTGCTTTTATATTATCCATGTTATCTATTGTTATCTATTGCTTTGCTTTACTTTCTTATTTTTGGATTAACTTTATATCACCTGACACCATGTTACGTTTACGTGTGCTGTTTCAAGACTGTTTATTCGTTGTCATAAATTCAGTTAACATAGGTATGGATAGGTATATAAGTTTATACTTATAGGTAATATACATTGTTTATATATACTTATAAAACAAGGCTTAATTGTAATGGTGCACAATGATAACAGGGTGATGCATAATAATATTCAATATGCAACAAATTTTGTTCAGCGATGAGGCTCATTTCTGGTTGAATGGCTACGTAAATAAGCAAAATTGCCGCATTTGGAGTGAAGAGCAACCAGAAGCCGTTCAAGAACTGCCCATGCATCCCGAAAAATGCACTGTTTGGTGTGGTTTGTACGCTGGTGGAATCATTGGACCGTATTTTTTCAAAGATGCTGTTGGACGCAACGTTACGGTGAATGGCGATCGCTCTCGTTCAATGCTAACAAACTTTTTGTTGCCAAAAATGGAAGAACTGAACTTGGTTGACATGTGGTTTCAACAAGATGGCGCTACATGCCACACAGCTCGCGATTCTATGGCCATTTTGAGGGAAAACTTCGGAGAACAATTCATCTCAAGGAATGGACCGGTAAGTTGGCCACCAAGATCATGCGATTTGACGCCTTTAGACTATTTTTTGTGGGGCTACGTCAAGTCTAAAGTCTACACAAATAAGCCAGCAACTATTCCAGCTTTGGAAGACAACATTTCCGAAGAAATTCGGGCTATTTCGGCCGAAATGCTCGAAAAAGTTACCCAAAATTGGACTTTGAGAATGGACCACCTAAGACGCAGCCGCGGTCAACATTTAAATGAAATTATCTTCAAAAAGTAAATGTCATGGACCAATCTAACGTTTCAAATAAAGAATCGATGAGATTTTGCAAATTTTATGCGTTTTTTTTTTAAAAAAAGTTCTCAAGCTCTTAAAAAATCACCCACGGGTGATTTTTTTGAGGTTAGGATTTTCATGCATTAGTATTTGACAGATCACGCGGGATTTCAGACATGGTGTCAAAGAGAAAGATGCTCAGTATGCTTTGACATTTCATCATGAATAGACTTACTAACGAGCAACGCTTGCAAATCATTGAATTTTATTACCAAAATCAGTGTTCGGTTCGAATTGTGTTTCGCGCTTTACGTCCGATTTATGGTCTACATAATCGACTAAGTGAGCAAACAATTAATGCGATTGTGACCAAGTTTCGCACTCAGTTTACTTTATTGGACATTAAACCAACCACACGAATGCGTACAGTGCGTACAGAAGAGAATATTGCGTCTGTTTCTGAGAGTGTTGCTGAAGACAGTGAAATGTCGATTCGTCGCCGTTCGCAGCAATTGGGTTTGTGTTATTCGACCACATGGAAGATTTTACGCAAAGATCTTGAAGTAAAACCGTATAAAATACAGCTCGTGCAAGAACTGAAGCCGAACGATCTGCCACAACGTCGAATTTTCAGTGAATGGGCCCTAGAAAAGTTGGCAGAAAATCCGCTTTTTTATCGACAAATTTTGTTCAGCGATGAGGCTCATTTCTGGTTGAATGGCTACGTAAATAAGCAAAATTGCCGCATTTGGAGTGAAGAGCAACCAGAAGCCGTTCAAGAACTGCCCATGCATCCCGAAAAATGCACTGTTTGGTGTGGTTTGTACGCTGGTGGAATCATTGGACCGTATTTTTTCAAAGATGCTGTTGGACGCAACGTTACGGTGAATGGCGATCGCTCTCGTTCAATGCTAACAAACTTTTTGTTGCCAAAAATGGAAGAACTGAACTTGGTTGACATGTGGTTTCAACAAGATGGCGCTACATGCCACACAGCTCGCGATTCTATGGCCATTTTGAGGGAAAACTTCGGAGAACAATTCATCTCAAGGAATGGACCGGTAAGTTGGCCACCAAGATCATGCGATTTGACGCCTTTAGACTATTTTTTGTGGGGCTACGTCAAGTCTAAAGTCTACACAAATAAGCCAGCAACTATTCCAGCTTTGGAAGACAACATTTCCGAAGAAATTCGGGCTATTTCGGCCGAAATGCTCGAAAAAGTTACCCAAAATTGGACTTTCCGAATGGACCACCTAAGACGCAGCCGCGGTCAACATTTAAATGAAATTATCTTCAAAAAGTAAATGTCATGGACCAATCTAACGTTTCAAATAAAGAATCGATGAGATTTTGCAAATTTTATGCGTGTTTTTTTAAGCTCTTAAAAAATCACCCGTTATAACCAATCATGAATTTATTACAGTTTTAGTTTCTCCAAAGACTTTTTTTTCTGCGGACAACCGTTTCTCCGCAATTTTGCATCAAACCCAATTTTTTCGTTTTTTAAGTAGTTTTTTCTCTTTGATATCATTTTATTCAAAAAAACACTATAATGAGTATTAATTTTTTTACTTATTATTAAAGCCCAGTTCATTTTCTTAAAAAGATTATTTTTTTTCCTTAAAAAGAATACTAAATGTAATTAACAAGAAATTAACAAACTGAGTGAATTTAAGAAAAAAATAGTTTTTAAATACAAAATTAACTTTTTCTGAGCTATTGTGGTTAAGAAAATGAAAATGATGCTATGTAAATGTAAAGCCATATTTAGACTTTCGTTCTTTATTCGCTGGTTGTACTTTGTTTGTTTTTCTCTTCTTTATTTTTAGTTCGTTCTTAACAACAAAATGGATAACAACACAATGTGGGCAGTGGCGGCACTATTAATAGTTAAAAAAAGAAGATCCCGTTTGTCGAAGAGTTGGTTGCTGAAAAAGAAGGATTAAGACTTCAGCCAGACGATTTTCGAAATTATTTAAGAATGCCTGATGCTTCTTAGTTTGGTGAAAAGTTCATTATATACTTGTAAGTTTGAAAACTGATTTGCATTTAGGTTGTATTGTTTTGTTTTCTAAACTAGCGCTAGAAATGATTATAAAATAGTGTTTTTTTTCGGATTGTTGTATCCAAAGTATTATTATTCGCACTACAAAGATAAAACCCATTGACAGAATATTTTATTTATATACCTATGCCTAGGTTCCCCAATTATTATATTAAACCCTTCTGATTCTCCATTCAATAATAAAAAACACTCCAAAAATGTTACTACGTGTTGCACGACACTGCAAAACAATGTTCATTTAGACAGTTTTCGCATTTAAACACACGTTGTTCGGGTAACAACGAACACCGAAATTTCCGAGCTCCTTTGAATTTGCGCATCTTTATTCGTTCTTAGTTCGTTGTTCGTTTTTTATCATTTACGAGTATATTCTCGCTGTTCCGCGTACGACGAACAACGTACACGGAGCACACTACCGAAAGTCTAAATGCAGCTTAATAGATTCTCTCTTTTTTGGACTTTATTTGACAAAAGCTCATTATAACTAATATAATGGGTAGGGAAATGTCTTATAAATAAGAATTTGTATTATGGATGATTAAGACCTTATACACTTCATAGCTATTCACCCGTTTAGCGAATTCTAATAAATAAGGCTGTAATTCTCTTAATCATAAGAGAAGTATCGTGTGACTCATTTCATTTAATTTTCTTAAATTGCGCAGCATGTTTGCGAATGCAGACTAAAAATAATAATCTGAATTCGCAAAAAGATCTGTTAAATTTATATTTATATACATACATTATATAGATTATTCTTCTTCTAAGAAGGGTGGAGAGCTTTTGTTCACATTTTAAACATCATATTTGAGCTGTGTGTTTGACTCTAAAAGGAATGAAAGTATTTATAGAAACTACTACATCTCTCTTGTTAATTTTCTTTCATAAATACATTTTTGAATTTCATTTATTTTACAATTTATATTTATTTCATCCATTAGAGGAAAAACATAGTATGAGCGTCTGCGTCATTTATTTGATTGTGCTTAAGTTCCACTTGATTACGAACACTGCTAAAAAACAGATTTAAGTTAACCAAGGAAACCAATTACCTGTTTCAGGTAGGTAGGTATAATAGAACTTAATGAATATGTTACCACTGTAAACTGTTTTTATAATTCTAACTAGCTTTTCCTCCCAAAAAACTTGTCAGGTAATTTTTTAGTTTCCTTATCTTAACTGCGAAATCATATTTATGGTCAACATTTTCTTTTTAATTTTAGTCACTGCACTTTATTTATTACCTTATTAGGTTGCATTTCGCATGCACGATTCTTTGTTGACATAGCATGCGAAACATACACAAACGATTAACCCTTTGAATTGCCAATGCGATTAAGGTCCTATCACGCAATTCCCGTTCATTTACCATCACGAACGAGAACGTCGGCAATAATGTCCCACTTACTTTGTATTCGGTGCAGCAACGTAGCTGTAAACTGCACTGTAAAACGAACATTTATTTTAAATGATTTTCTAGACAATTCCTATGTATTAGGAGGTTTGACTCATTAAGAGCGTTAATATTTTTGTGTTTACTGTCATCTAAAAATAAGATAAGTAAAAGACCTTTGGCAACACGTGTTTGATATACATCTTGCAAAAGTAATAATAGAAAACATACAAATATAAATAATGGCTTTCTTTGTTAGTAAAAGAATCTACGGTTTGAACAAATCAAATTAAGACGGAACATTTTCATTTGTAAACAAAACAAAATGTTTAAAAAGAAATATTTTTTGAGCGTGCATTACAAACTAGTTTTTGCGGGTTTTCGTTTGAAGCATCAAGCACACACATCATAAGGAAAACAGACCTAAACCTCCAATTTTTAGACGCTTACTTCACTTGGGATTAGTTCTCCTTTTTACAGATTTTAAAAATTTGTACCAGCGACATAACGTTACTATATTGAAAGCTAAGTTATGCATTGCGAAAACGTGGATCTCGCAACTCTGTCTGTCTGTTCGAGTACAGCTCAAACCAGTCGGCCGATTGTATTCAAAATTGGTAATACTTTTTTTTTTTCAAAATCTTATAAAATATTTTTTTTTTATCAAAAACTGTTGCACATATTAAAAAAAAAAGTTCATTTAGTTAAATCTATGTAGATAATTCTTTAAAATATTCCAAAAAATGGTCCTTAAGAATAGCCCCTTTGAAACCAATTTTTTTTTGTTTTTAATTTTCTCAAAAACTGTACAACCGTATCGGATTTTAATGAAATTTTTTATAGTGCGAGCTAGTTTGAAAAACATTGCGTATTAAAACAGAAAAAAAAATATTTTCTGAATTTCAAAAAAGGGTGCGTATTTTGTTTTGAAATTTTATTTTTATTCGTAGATATAGTAATAAAAATAAGAAATGTTTAAAGAATTTTCTATTTACTAAAAAAAATAAAATAGTAATTGGCTGACTTTAACCCTTATAAAATGGTAGAAAAAGTATGATGCTATATTCGTTTGAAATTTGTAAAACCGTGGTTTACCCTAGTTTCATATTAAAATAACCTTAACATCTAACTAATTCAACTCGCCCGAAAAAATACAAAAATACTATGAAAGTATTCGTCCTGACCGAAATAAGGGTGGTGCTTAGATAACAGATATAAAAGCCTTATGGTATACTTCAAATAGTGCGGTTTATTTAAAGCTGATGTTTCCAGATGATTTGTAAAGATCACCCCCTAGGGAAATTAACGAAAGTAACCCCATTACTTGTCATCAGAAGCTACATCAAACCAAGAAGAAAATAATTGCTAGAAAATTAATATCTTAAAAACATCTTATTTGGAGATTATCAGCGGTGTTATGACAATCCGAAAAGATTTACAAGTTTAAAGTTACTTAAGAATAATAATGTTCTTTGAAATTAGGTATAAATCGCGACCACTGGCAGTCTGGCCCTAAGGTCCAATTAGTGCTGAAGTGCGCCATTTTGATACCATAAATTGTATGAAATTGTGGATGTAATTCATATGTGGACATTCTCACGGAGTCACCCAGTTTTGATCAAGTTCAACAATATGAAAGGATCTAGTAGGTTTTGATGCCTCTTATTGTGTTTTTGCTTTTGCACAATCATCCGGAAATGGGATCATTCACTCAGCCGGACCACCACACTCATCCGACACCATCTACATTGTGTCAAGCTAGGCAGCTTGTTGACTGGTACTGAAGCAGAAGCCAATCCAATTAAGTGAAGATCCGGCCCCCTGCACCGTAAACCTCCGTCAAAGTCCTCACTCCTCTGGCTCGGGATCTAAGGAGTCAAACGGATGGCACGGCACAGAAGAAATCGAAGTTCAACCTAGAGCCATTCCGTCGCGTTGACGGAATTTTCATTTCCGTAAGTTCGTCAATGTAATAAAATAATGCCCCTCCTACTGATTGTGCTCTATATTTGGCCAAAGCAGGGCACTTGCAGAGTAAATGGAGGACTGTTTCCTTTTCCTCCTGAACCCCACAGCTCTGACAGTGAGTGTAGTAGGGAATGCATTCGCTGCTTGCTCTACTTTTGGTCAGTGTCTGCTAAAAATAGGTGGGTCTGCATATCAGGACCAAAACTTTCTAGATATAATGCAGTTAGTTAAACTGCTCCAATAATTGTTCGATTCGCTTAGAAAAATTGAGAGAATATTGACCTTCATAACTCCGAGCGGTATCTAAATTACTCTTTCCGCAAGTAAGTACGTCCACACAATAATTCCCATCAATGCCGCAATGACCCGTGAACCGGATAAGACTGACATTGTGGTTAATATTGAGGCTAGAAAGTTCATCCCGGAACTGCTGGACCAATTTTGTGGATGATATAATAGAATTAATGGCTTTAACAGCCACCAGACTATCTGTGACAATAGCCGTATTTCGGTTCTGGTTTGGAACTTGTTTGAGTACCTTCCATGCTTCCCTTATAACCAGTAATTCAGCTTGAAAAACACTAGACATTTCGGGTAGCCTAAGCGACCTAGGCTTATCCAAAGTCACAGAGAGGATTCCTGAATCAACAACACACTCCATCTTGGAGCCATCAGTAAATAAAGTTGTGTCGAAGTCTTTCGTCATGACGGCATCATTCAATTCTTTCTTAAAATCTTAATTTATTAGCTGATATGAAAGTCGAAAAGATTTCTATTTGAATCAACTGCTTAATATTGCTGCAGCCATAAGTTTTGACAATCCAATGGTTCGATTCCTTTAGTCTTTATGTACTGCAAGAGACTAGATATAGATACTTCATGTGTAAGTCAAATGGTAAAAGGTAAAAAAAAAACGCTTAGAGCATCAGTTGGACAAGATCTTAGAGCCCCTGTGGTGTCTTCTTTAGATAACCGATGTTATATGCTTTGTTAAGCTCGGGTCACCCCGAACTATACGTGAGGGTCGGTCGCACCAAATACTAACTCAAGTCTCAGTGAAAACAAGAAATAAAATTTAAAATCTTTCATAATAGAACCATTCGGAGATTCTAAACAACGTAGGTTAAAAAAACAAATCTCTGAAGTTGATCTTGGCGACAATAGACCATCAGAGCTTCTTGACAAACTCAAGGAACTTGAAGGTTATCATATCGTCAATTTCTTAAATCGTTCTAGTTCTCGCCGTGATTTTTTTACTCACAATTCACGCTCCAGGCAAAGACAAAACGATAGCTACTGCTGGTTCAACAATATTTACGGTAGCGATGAAAAGAAGCGTCGTGAACCTTTTGCCTTCAAACGCGAGCCACAAGACTAGAAACACTCTGGATGACCAACGCCACAACAAAGAAACAACTCATTGGGCAACATAAATTAAAACTACTTGCTTACAATTCATCTTCTAAAAAACATTTCTAACTGACAGCGGAGTGGACATCTCTTTTCTACCACCTTTGTGTACTGATAGATTTTCACCATTGATTGTAGGCTAACGCAGCAGATTAAAACTGGACCTAGGATAGAGAAGAGCACGTAGACGTTCATCGTAGAGGATGTCACGATACCGATCATTGGGGCACATTTAATCACCGCTGAAACGAAATCGACTGATCGACAGCACTACAAACGTCCAATCGGAAAACCACTTGCTTTGTTGCTAATCAACATTTTGCTAATATTCTAGAGGAGTTTGAAGAACTGTTCGTAATTCTAAACAGGTGACCCGCGAGTATGTTAACACCAACTCAAACATTCAGACAAAAGGTTATCCAGTTTTCTTCCACCCACATCGTTTTCACGGTGCACAGTTGAAAGCTGCCAAAAGAGAATTCCAGTATGTAATGGAGCAAGGCATTTGTCCCCCATCCAAGAGGAACTGGGTAAGTCCATTTCCCTTGGAACCGAATACAAACGGCGAGTAGCGTTCATGTAATGTGGGGACTATCAACAATAACATCACCACTGTAGACAATTACCTTAGCCCATTTTAGAAGACAAGACGGTGTTTTCAACGATTGACCTGCAGAGAGATTTTCATCAGATTTCTGTAGAGCCAAACAATGTTCCTTAAACAGTTTGAATTTAGGTATATGATGTTTTGGGTTAAGAAATACCGCACAGACATTTCAGAGGCACATGCGCGAGATTCTACGAGGTCGTGAAGACATAGCATGTGTTGCGTCGAAAAACATGGTAGAGCACAAACAACAACTCAATCTGATTTTCCGGCGACTATGGACTCAAAATCAATACATCTACATTTGTTTTTGGACAGTTGGAGATAAATTTTTTTGGTCATCAAATAAACACACAAGGAATAAAGGAACTGGATACTAAAGCCAAGGTAATTTTGGAGTTCAAAAAACCTCTTATCGGCTGGAACTCAAAAAGTTCCTGGGAATGATTAATTTTTATAGATCTTTCATACCTCACGCTGCGAACAACTGAATTCTCCTACAAAAACTCATGAACGGAAACATAAAAAACGATAAAATGCCAATCAAGTGGACAGCCAAATCTGAAGCAGTAGTTGACAGCAGAAGCCACATTTATCGTTCATCCTGTTATACATACTGTTCTTCACCAAGTTGTAATGTAAATGGAAACTTGCAACAAAAGTTAAGTGTTTTTGACCACGAGTTAGACATCTTCTCATTGGGAGAGATTTCTGCATTTAATAGATCGACAGAAACAGCTTCTTCCAGCCAACTCAGACAGCTCTTTTTATTTGGAGTGTAGCACTGACCTGAGTCATATTATTAGAAAAAAGAACACGGTAGCTGTCACATTATCCCGAATAGCGGAAGTCTTCATAAGGTCAACAGTGATTGATATACCATAGGCGAAGAACGATCAAATGAACCCGATTTCTTAAATCTTAGTGGTGAAGATAAATATTGCTCAACAACTTCAAACCTTTTGTCATTTCAGTTTGTATTGAACTACTCTATTGCGATTCTAGTATTGCAAGAATTCATGCATGCCAAGATAGTCAAATTTAATAATACAACCAACATGAATATGGTTCATATTCATATCCAGAAAACTGTTTCGATTATATAAGCATTAAGCATTGACCTGGTTGGACCGCTGCCTGCGTCCCAAGGTTGTAGCTACACCCTTACACCTATCACCCGGTTTTCAAGGCATTTCCCTTACTCTGCATCACGGCTGAAACTGTAGCAAGATCATGACTATCTGCCGAATATCGCTTTATTGTTTTCCTCGTTGAACCAACACGGGTCTTTGATGACAATTTGAAAGCAACATCTTGGGATACATTACACAACATTTGGAGACGACGTACTAACATCCCCAATCGAATATAAATATTGGAGATGTCTTTGAATATTATAAACAGCGATTAGGTAAGGTACTACGAAACGGATGACTGAAATATTGTTTTGTCTACGATATTGGTGGATTTGCGCTCCACCTTCAAAGATGCTATCAAGATCCTATAGAGATTATATTTGTGAAGACACTTCGCTACCAGGAGATTTCTTTGACAATCAATAGATAATGCAAGACCAGACACAGTTTGTGAAGGGTCTGCAATTCGGTATGGACCATTCCAGATTGATGAAATAGCAAAATTTGATGAAAGATCGTACCTCTTTTTAGTTCTCGCGGCAGGTTTATACATCTTTTCTCTGGCGTTTTCATGAATAAGAGACAGATTTTGCTGTAGCTGTTTTGTATAGTCAGTTACGTCAGACTTTTCAGGAGAGAGATCAGGAGGGAACCGCATTTCTCTTCCAAAAAGGATGGAGTATGGCGGTTCTTTGATTCTTTTGGCTGAGCAGCCCAATAAGTCCTAGCAAATAATGGTAATAGATTATCCCAATCATCTTGAGCGTCGTTCATAAATTTTGATACTTTGTAAAGAATTGTTCTGTTCATTCTTTCAACTAATGCATTGGATTGCGGATGAAAATTTGTGTTTCAAGTTTTGGCAATGTCCAAAAGCATCATTACATTTCTAAGGATATGCGCCGGGTACAGTTGTACATACGTCCATGGTACAAATTGCGACGGATGTCGATGGAGAAGTTGTAATCCAGAGGATTGGCCATGGCTGTTTCTATAGCCTGATCGATGTTCTCACGGGTGATAAAAGACTTCGAAGCTTCCTTCTCTTTTCTGACAATCTCTTGGATGCGTTGAAGACGATCTTCCTCTCGTTCTTTGGCCAATTCAAACCTCACTTCGATGTAATACCTTCTATCGGCGTACTCCTTCTCCAAGCTAAGATTACGTTCTTGAGCTATTTGGTCATTCCATCCTTTGTTCAGATCTAAACAACGTTGGAATTCTTCTTCCTCCTCTTGCTGTGACAAGACCAAATGGTCGGCTGTCGAACTTTCTCGGTTGTGTTGTGATTCCAAACAAATTGAACAATTTGTGAATTTAGTTTCACTGGTTTGTGAGAGCACCGCTAAAGCGGAGCGAAACATAATTTTCCGATTGGGTTGTTGTTTTGATTTGATTTTTTTTTAGAAATTCGGCTCTGGGCCTGGAACTTGGATATCTTTTCAGTAGATTTTTTTCTAGGTTATTTTTGAAGGGACTTATGAATGACAGTGGGCGCATTCATCAGCCCGAAACTCAGTAAGTTGCCATAATCCATCTCGAGTTTGGATCCCGCAACAGCGTCCAAGGTGTGATCGATGCAAGGGAAAGTAAAAGAATCTTTGACAGTTACCTTGTTTAATCGTCGATAATTCAAACCGAAACGAGTTGAACAATCATTCTTCTGCACAATAGCGATCGGTGATGCCCAAATGTTTTTAGACGTCTAAATGAGATTGTGTTTAAGAAGTTCGTTTATGATTTCCTGCGACTCCGCTTAAGGAAGTCGGCGTGGTAGTTCCATGATGGGTTTCACTCTGCCTGTATTAATTCAATGTTTTGTCACATTAGTTCTATTCGAATCCTCAAGGGAAAATACATTAGAGCATTTTGTAAGCATTGTCTTAGCTAAGCTCATTTCAAAGTCTGTTAAGTGTGACATTTCTCTCAGTAGCGTTGAAAAATGCTCTGAAACAAACACAAATCAGAATCAGAATAATTATTAAGTGTCGCTTCCTCAAAGGTAACAACACGAGCGAACTCTCACAGCATCATTATACAGGTTGAGGATGGCTCGAACACACATTTTACCTTCATTGCTTCGATTGATTGACTGACCAATGAGCACCCCTTGCGGTAAGTTAGGTAGCACCGGATTAATTATTAACTTATGAACAGTCCATTTGTTTGCGTAGACGAAAAAGTCTCAGACTGTTTTGTAATAATGAACTCTTGACTGCTATAGTAAGAAATATAGCGGACAAATTTTCGATGATGTCAATGGAATGTTGGTAGGTATTTGCGATCTGAATTAAGCTATCACGAAGATTAACAACACATTGGGAAGATCTTAGACAATATATTCCAAGAATCACTCTAAAAAACATTTATTGTTTCTCCATTCACAGTATTGATCGAATTGGTACCTGGTTGCAGATGGGAATTCGCGGATAAAATTCTACGACTTATGAGTGTAACAGAAGATCCATTGTCTACAAGAAACTGACACGGCATATTCTGGCATATTCCCCAGAGTAACGGTAAACAGAAAGCCCCGTTGTAAGCTATTTGCAGATACGTTCGAAACTGCAAGAGTGCGAAGCAAATATAGAGGATTCAAATTAAGAAGGTTTTGTCACCGCATCAACCATACTTGCAGGATCAGCCAAGCGTACCGCATGTTGAATATTGCGATCAGATAAACCGTCAATGAACCGAACTGAGTTTACTTTATGTAGTTAGTTCTATTTGATGGTCCAAGATAAGATAAAATGACGCAACACTGAAGCCAGAAATCGAGCTTTCTATGGATCATCCCAACCATTTCCTTCAGCGATATTACGAATACACTATTAGAAGAGGTGTCTTGTGGCCTATCTGCTCTTGGATTGTGATTGGTTTCAGTAGCGTTAGAAGGAGATGGTGTTCGTCCATCGGAGTTGAACATTCAAGTGTTGTCCCTGCTAAGTTCTTCAATTCCTTAGAGCTTAGACTAATGTTGCTGGTCATTTCTTAATTGTGAGTTGCTCTTTTTGGTGGGTTAAAATTTAGCTAAATGATGTTAGTTGTTCGGAACTTTTGATACATTGTTCTTCAAACTCTTGTTCCATAATCAAAACATCCCACTTCTGATAACAGTTTTTGCAAAACTTCCAGAATTCCGGAAATAAAGTCTAACAACGACAGAATAAATTAACCTCTTAAGAGCAGCACAAAGCTGACAATGAAAACGTTTAAGTTTATTCACTTTCATGTTAACAATAACTTATTATTTGACAGCAGAATGTCGTTGTCATATTTGCCAATTGACTGGTTGTGATACATTCCTTTTCCTTAGTGCAACAGTAGTAGTTATTTAAATTAGCGTTCAAACAGCTACTCACGTTTTCGTAAAGAAAAATATTTCAAGCTGAAAATAAGGAATCGAACTGTAAATCTTTCTTAGAACTTAGAATCTTAGAACTGCATTTTGTATATACAGCTATAGAAAATGGTGTCATACTGGAACGAGATGTTAATCCCAAAGAAACAGTGCCCTGCCACTCAAACTCATTGATGTACACAACAAGATCTGGAAGCAACTTAAAAATCAGTTTTAGGGTGTATAATAATTATTTACTTTTTTCTAAATTTACATCAAACATTTTGCAATTTGGCAATTTTCTTTTATTTTCTTTTTCTATAAAAAAAAACAAATTGTAAATTGAATTAAAACCAGGTGGCTTTACCTCCTTGTTCCTTTTTGCCAACGCCTAGTGTGGCACCACTATCAGTCAATAAAAATATTTGTAAGAAGGTGAGTTGCAATTTATATATAAAATCCGTCTAATTTACAGCCTTTTACAGAAGTACAGGTCTTAACTCCAGAATACGACGCAAGATAGTTAACATCTAAGATTACACTAACAGTTGTACAAATCCATCCAAAACTCAGTACAATCTGAAAGTGAAAAAAAATTTATGTGCAAATTTATAAAATGGAAATGAACTTACCTTCCTATTTAATATTCAAACAATTTGTTTTTGTTTGATGTGGTCATTCAAAGTTATTTTTTTTTTTCTAATTTTGTATGTAAATATTTAGAAGGATTACAATCGTAATGCAATACTACGGTTTGAAAGAACTGAAATCAAGTAGTCTTGAAAATCACAGTTAAAGTGTTTTCATTAACTTACATCTGGTGACTCCATTTGACAGATCATTTCTCTTTTAAATTTAAAGTGGCGGCTTATTGCTTGGTTTTGTAGCTTTTTCTTAAGGTGTGTCCACACCAAAGAAACATTTCAGGAAACATTGTTTAAAAAACGTTTCTGAAATGTTTCCCATTTGTTTAAAAAACATTTCAGAAACATTGCAGAAACATTTCAGAAATGTTTCTGATTTGTTTTTTTGGTATGGACGCTTTGAGAAACATTTCTGAAATGTTTCTTTGTTTCCCATTGTTTCCAGATTGAGTTGTCTGTAATTTTTTTTCTCGCCTGTTTTGCACTTTAAGCGCATGAAGATTTTTTCTACTTCATCTTTATCACAATTTATATTTTCGCAAATTTCAGATATATCATCGGCTTTTTTATTTTATTTTTAAAATTTTCGTCAAGAGTGTATACCACAAGACTTTTTTTATTTTATAAATTTTTATCAATTGGATAATATTCTCGTTGCTCCACACTTTTCGCGACAGTTTATATTTATATTAATAACCACTCACACACTTTCTACCTATGTAAATGCTTGGGAAACAAATAAAGTTTTCCATTCGGAATGGGAAACAGAAAAACATTTCATAAACATTTCAGAAATGTTTCGCGAGCGTCCAGACGAAAGAAACATTTTTGAAACATTTCAGAAACATTAAAGAAACATTTAAGAAACATTTCAGAAATGTTTCTCTGTTTCTGAAATGTTTCTTAAATGTTTCTGAAATGTTTTTAAAATGTTTCTTTGGTCTGGACACACCTTTATATATTCATATTTTCATATTCCGGAGTGTGTTCGTTCATTTCCTTGAAATTTGGTTGAAATTAATAATATATGTATATCAATCATTTCGAAATAAGAGATTTTTAACGATTTTAATCTCATTTCATCCAACACCAAAGTAGTCGAAAATTAATATGTAATACTTTTCAAACGAGTAACAGCAAAATTCTCTCTTAAAATAAAAAAAAAATAAATAAAATTAAAAACTCAAATCTAAGATGTATGTATAAGCATAGTCAAATCAAAAAAAAAACAATAAAACAACGTTCTAATATTTTCATAATATCGACTTTATTTAAATTTGAAAAAATTTACAAAATAATCAAATATATAGCAAAATAAAATTGAAATTACATATAATATTCATATACTTACACATTATTTGTTATTAAGATTTTTGTATTTATATATCTTGCTTAAAATGTATGGGTTTATTTATTATGCTAATGATAATTATTTCAATATCTTCTGTTTATTTTTACATTTACGCCAGTATTAAGGTTATATTTTCATCCGAAAAAGTACGAACTTTAATTTTGTAGTTTTTATTTTTTATGTATTTACTAAAGAAATATATTTTTTTTTTCCAATTCTCTAATGATATTATTATTGGATAATTTATAGAAAAAAAAATTATTTTATTTATTTATTTTACTTAAGAAGTATAATTTTTACTTTTTTCCAATCGAATTTTATATTTTTTAACTGACGTATTCTTTTTTCTAATTATACTTTTAATATTTTAGATACATTATATATTTTAATTAGAATAAGACATTTTAATTTTTCTTGGTGGTGGTTTCATTAAATTGGTAATAATTATTTAACTTATGGCATTTTCGATTGGTCAGTCAGAAGCCTTTCTTAACGCCAGAGTTTTAATTTGATTTCGAAACAGAGAGCAGGAGCTTCTGGATGATCAATCTAAAATACCACCAAATACATAAAAAATGATGCATGTTTAAAAAAAGCAAAACAAAAATTACATACATACTTCTTAAAAAATATGTTCTCCTTGGTCTCTAACGAATTTTGAGTTAACTATGGTGTTGAGCAAGTGTCTAACTTTTTATGTGTGAGTTGTTAATTTTATTTTCCTCATTGTGAAATTTTATTCAAAATAGTTGTAGGATGGTTTAAAATAAAATTGGTTTGTTAAAAGTTAGCTCTTTAAGAATTTGTTTCAAAGTTCATTGTGCACAGAAAACATTTGATTATTTTTTGCATTAACTGAATATATGTATCCATGTTATATTGATTTTTTTTTATACAGATTTGTTCCACATATTTGGCTGAAATGGAAAATAAATAATTTTATTCACAATACCTTTGCTTCTTCATCTTCATCTTTGCTTATTGCATCGCAAAAATTTCATCTTTTAATGTCTTTTGTATAAAAACGCAACGATTTTGTTTCTTTAAGATTTATCCACAGTAAAAAAAAATGATTACGTTTTATTATATTTAAGAACTAATATCATACGTATATTCATATTTTTATATTTATTTTTTGTCTAAATCTATAGTAATATCAAAAGTTATATTTAAGTTTTATCTATTTTTATAATATAATTTATATATAAAACAAATTGTCTATTTAAATATTTCTGTTTAGTTATAAGATTTTGTAGGTTTCTGTTCCATTTGTTTTGGTTTTATGTACATTTTTTGGTAAAAAAAGAAGAAAAAAAATAAAAGAACATTTTAAATAAATTTTCTTTTCTGTAAGGTGAGTCTGTAAATTTTTGTATTTTATATTCGGTGAAAATGATTTTAATTTTTTTAAGACTTTATTAAAATGGCGATGAGTTTATTCGTCTTTCTTTTTACTAGATAGTTATTTGCTATGACATTATGACGGATGCATATTTTTATTTAATTAATATTTAAGATTGTAATTTTGTGTTCTTTTTTATTTCGATACACTTGTTATAGTTTTTAAAATTAAGTTAATACTCTTGGTACTACCATGACTAAAACACTTGTAATACAAAGAAAGCTCAAACTAGTAAACGTTATTGTGTTATGTTTGATTTGACCGGATCCACCATAGAATGTAACACTCAAGTCACGCATTTCATTATCTAAAATTAAAAACAAGTAAAAAACAATGTTAAAAAATGAAATAAAGAAGAAATGTTTTTTTTAAGTCAAATTTGTACACCAATTTCTTACAATTTAAAATACCTGGTTACCAGTGAAGGTTGTGCAAAAATTGCGAAAAAAAAATTCCTTTCTTATTTAGTGAAGATCTAATGTGTGATTGACTTAGAGTTAAAGACAAGTGAGAGCTTCAATCATAACTTTTATTACAAAAACTCTATTATTATTAGTTTTGTGTATTCAAAACTATACCTCCAGACTACAAGATGTTATTGAAAAGATAAAAGAAAAGTCGGGGTTGAATGCCGTTGAAATAGCCGAGATTATCATGATTCACCTATATGACTGTGAAGTCGAGTAAAAATTAAAGTTTCTAATATATTCTTGATAGTACTATAAGTTTTATATACAAAGGTTCTATAAAGAAGACGAAAGATTGTGGCGACATCTTAAGGCTAGGGACTGCAATTGCTAGATTTGTCTTTGCTAAATTTAATAATAAAATATTTTCTTTTTTACTACTTGTTTTGTATGTTTTCTCTCTCCACTGTAAGAACGTGCGCTAATTTCTGCGCCACCACCAGGCTAGCGTTCGCAATACAAATTTACGCTCCATGATAATACGAGTACTATAGGTTATATATACAAAGGTAGTAGTATTCATACGTAATGAAAAGTTGTGTATAACAGAAAGGAATTCCTTAGAGTGAATGTTGAACGCTATTGACATCTTGAAAGAAATGTTCTTTCGAAATTTGTATGAATGTGTTGAGTTGGATTTTGAGTGGAAATTTTTAATTTATAGTTTACGGTCATGGTGAGAATGAAAAAATGTTATAGTTTTAATAACTTACATATACTGAGTAGATTCATATAGAATTAATTAGGGATCAAGAGAAAACAGAGATTATCACCCCTATTACGATTGTCAATTATCAAATTGATAGTTGATAAACCTTGAAAATTGGGTTACAAAACTCAATTTCTTAAAAAACTAATCAATTTTTCTTTTAAATTTTTCAATTTCAATAAACTTTATTTTAAATTAGTCGAGAAATCGGAAAAAATGGATCAAAATTGCTTGCATGGTCCCTAACCACCAGGAAATTCTCGTTAAGCAATTCATCATCATCACAAACTATCGGTATGTCTCACTTACAAAGATTATAACTTGGGTTCAAATTATCGAATCTTTAAAATAATTCAACCTTGCTTTTCTATATTGTGAAATTGTTGGATATTTGAAGAATTCTTAAAAACAATGGCGCAAAATTATAAACAGCCTATTATTAAGGTATTAGTATGATACTTCTTAACAATTTGCTAACTTTATAGTAGTTTACTAACTCATTCTTAATTTTAAACATTTTCTCACTAGTATCGTACTAAAAGAATTTCCTTAATAAATTGCTTCTGAACACACCTAAAACAATGACATTTCGTGTAAAAAAGTAAGTACACGAACCTTTTTTGATGCTTGCAAATGTCAAAGAGTCAAATGAAGCTAGCACGATACTAAAAAAATAAAGTAGGTATTCGATGATTATAACTTTAATAAAAGGGTAGATGATGCTATATTCGATTAAAATTTGCAAATTCGTTATTTTAACCTAGTATCATACTAAAACAGCTTTAGTATCGTACTAATTCGATTAAAATTTTGCGCCAATGATTTCGGTTAATAAAAATCCAAAAATTTTAAAATTCTCAATTGGTTTTCAAAATTGAGGTCTTAAAATACTATCATTAAGACAGAAAATATCCAACATACTACATAAACAGAGATTCATATGATTTACTACTTTTTTTTAAACCTTCTACGGAATGGGTGTATGAAAATATTGTTCCATTTAATTTATTTTTTTTTTATTTCTCTAATAGAAGAAGGAATACTTTCTGAATTATATTCATTCAAGTGTAGCTTTTTTTGTCAACGGATTTCTTTCAATAATAATACGTAATACGTTAAACATATTTATGCCACATAAAAAACCAATAGGTACAACCATCTCAAAAAAATGTCTTTTTAAGAAAATGATTAAAATATTTTAGATAATTATCCATAACTGAAAGATTATCTAATAGAGATGATATTTTCATGCAAAAAAAGTAACAAATTAAAAAAATTGATTCTTATAACGGTACTTCGGGTAAAGAAAACAATTCATACTTTTTCCGAAAACTAAAAAATATTACTACCAAATTGTTGTTGAGTAAAAATAATACCGCTTGATTCACAGTTAATAAAATGCTGGATATCGAAAGTCGGATGTTCACATTATTTTAAAGATAAACTAAAGAAATAATGGTGGATTATAAATTATAGTAAATACTGCTTTGATTTTTGCAATATTGGAATCATTTATAAATAAAATCATTGAAAATGTACTATCCAAAATGCGTCTTTATACCTTACAAAATAGTTCCAAAGCAAAATACATCTAAACGGATATTTATCACTGAACTCAGAGTCCTTTACTCACAAACTAATACCTACTTTTGGCTTGTAAGCTTATAATTTGTGCCGAAATAAAAATATTCTTTTATCTAGGCGGTGTCGGTGGTATAAATATCATATATTTAATCGTTATGTGTTTACCGGTTGTGTCAATTCTTAAAGCTTTTTTAATAAGATACGCGACTGGATGGCACTAACTTTTGCTCTTGATGTAAAAGACTAAAAAAAAATTAAATTTATTGCGCAAAATTTTAAACAGCCTATTATTAATGTATTAGTATGTGTATGATACTACTTAACAATTTGCTAACTTTAAAGTAGTTTACTAACTCATTCTTAATTTTAAGCATTTTTTAACTAGTATCGTACTAAAGCAATTTTTCTTAAAAAATTGTTTCTGAACACACCTAAGACAATGACAGTTCGTCCAAAGTAAACAGACTTTTTGTGGCGTTTGAAAATAGCACGATGCTAAAAAAAATAAATAAGGTATTCGATGATTTTAACTTTAATAAAAGGGTAGAGAAAGTATGATGCTAAATTTGATTAACATTTGCCAAAACATCCTTTTTTCCCAGTTTCATACTAAAACAGCTTTAACATCAAATGTTCAAAAATATTCAAAAAACTAATTTTTTTAAAGACTAAAACCACTATCACTTTGACATCGCATTATAATACTGTTAATAACATATAAAATGCCTTTTGATTGTTATTAAAACTAAAATTTTTTTATCATTTAAAAAATTATTTAAATTCAAAGTTGTTAAGAATTCAATAGATAAATGTACCTATTCATTGGTGATCTCTCTCCACGCAACCTTCTTCATCCGGTATGTGTTAGTGTCACGATTTTGAATGTCGATAATTTAGGTTAGTAACAATAAGTTGTCTGAGGCAGATTATAGTAAAACGAAAATCAATTTGAACACCAGTATTGTGCTAGAGATAATGACATACTTTATCCGACGAATCCTATGATAGTTAATTGCTTAAATTTGTTTTGGTAGTTCCATTTCTGTTTATTAAATTCGGCCGGTAGAGAAATTTTTTTTTTCTTTGACAAACAGCTGAGCTGTATGCAATAGATTCTCAATTTTTAGTAAATGATATGATACAAGCTCATTTTAACTTTAACTGGTAGAAAAATGTTTTTTAAATAAGATTTTGTATAGTGGATGATTAAGTCCATATATACCGCTTTATTTACCCGCTTAGTGAATTTTAATAAATAGGGCTGTAACAGTTCGTGCAAAGAACTAAGCAAATATATACCTATTTTGACATTCGTAAATGTCAAAGAATCATATGAAGATTTAACGATGCTAATAAAATAAACTATAAGTAGGTATTTGATGATTTAAACTTTTATAAAAAGCTAAAGAAAGCATGATGCTTAGTACGGTAAAAGTTTGCAAAATCGTCGTCTTGACTTAGTATCAAAACATTATCATCAGTATCTTTTTTAAAGAACATATTTATTTTTTGTTTAAATTGAATTATTTTTTTTTTTTAAATAATAAAGCATCTAAGTTAAATATTGATATCTGTGACTGTTTGTACAGTGACAAAACTAATACATTTTTTTCCAAACGCCTTCTTCAATTCACTCGATTTTTCATTGTTAATATACCGCTTTAACACAGCCCTTGTTTAGCCCAAAAATGTCTGTATACAGTGTGCATTAAATTTTAATAGATAATAAACATGTCTCCAATTTTGGCATTAACACTGCCGATACCATTTAATTAAAACGTTGGCAGCGAAACAGCCGCACCATCATGCTGCTAACTTCCTGAACATCATCATCATCGTTGCGTGTTGTATTAAATCGTATAATATACAGATTTCATCTTTATCCTGCGGAGTCCTTGTAATCAAAGAGACTTTATATGTACCTAAACCAGACAGGGCTTGGGGGAAATGCAATTATTCTGTCTATAGCCACTAAAGCGTTGCAAAATACACATTAAATAAACCGTTGAATATGTACGTATGTTCGAGCATACAAGGACGAATTTTCGGTTCATCGAAATACTAAGTGATGTGTTTGCTTGAATCAAGAGACTTATTCCTATACCTACGCTACCCATCAGTATAGCGTTTAGGCATGAGAGAGTGCTAAAGCGCATATTATTAAATTATGAGAAAAACGTTTCTACATGCACCACAAAACGAACAAGAAATGTCAATGGAATGATTTCTGCTTGAATATTCGAGTGATTTTTCAGGAGAAGGTAGGTATTAAAAGTTCGAAAACCTCCCTGGATAAAAACGTTTTAAGATATTCATTGCAATAATTTTTACTTGCGGCATAGGTACTAAAGGGCAACTTTAGCATTTAATAAATAACGATATACATATGTATGAAAAAAACTGGATTACTTGAATGCGCACGAACAAGCAAAGCCGTGGTGGACTTTGAATATTATTATATTTTATATATAATGACATATTTGGACTTCTTAAATATTAAAATATTTTAATGATATATCTCTCACTGTTTGTTCTTTTCAAATATATAGCAAGGAAACACTTATTGGAAATCCCTTATAATTGATAAAGATAAACATAAGTGTTAATAAATTTTGTATGTACTGTACGAGGTTTGAAAAGAGTACATGTACTCGTAGATATTTGATGTTCCGGTTTTATGAAGTGAAATGGATCAGACCAAAAACATAAATCTTAAAAAAGAGCCAAGTTCTTCTATATCTACAAAAACCTTTGTCTAACAAGTGAGCCGTTAAAAGTACTGAGATCTAAAAGTAAGCCAAGTTCTTACGTCATGAAGGTTTAATAGCGAATATTTAAAGTAGAATAATATTGAAACAGCTACAATGTAATAGAGAAATTTTATTATTTAATGATTACTGATTAAAATTTGATGGGTTCACTAGTCAAGTTTTAAAACCTTTCGAATTGGGCATAAAAAAACTTGCCAAGTAAGCCCATCACAATCTCGAAAGATACGGAAAGATAGAAAGGTGGTCCTACTAAAATCAACTTAGTTTATAGCTTCTTATATCTTTTGGTATATTTAACTTCCCATAGGGAGTTATTGTAATCGGTCCGATTTGTCAAATTGGAATTTTTGACATTTCTCGACGTTTCAAGGTCTCTAGAGGCTATATCAATCATTTTTAGAGAGATGTCTGTGTGTGTGTACGTACGTTCGTACGTTCGTACGTTCGTACGTAACTTCGAAAGAGGAGGAAAGGGCGTTTATTACAATTCAGTGAGTAGTTTTTTCATTAGAACGGTTTAAAAAAAGTAAAAATTTTGGTTATTTTCAAATATCTCACGAAAAAATAATGCTATTGATTTCAAACAAAATTTCATAACCCAGATATTCTAAGAACGGAAAACAATTTGGAACTCAAAATAAATTTATTTTACGAAAAATAATGTGTTTGACAACTGGTGAAAATTTCAAAAAAATCAGTTTACAGTTTTTTTACAAAAAAATAAAAAACTATATAAAATTCAATTGAAAATTGGTAAAAATTGTTTTTCGACTCAAATTTCTCGAGAACTTGTAGTGATATTGACTTCTAATTTAGTTTATTTTATACGTAGTATAATTTTGTACAATTGGTAAAATGTTGACAAATATTGAATTAATAGTTTTTTTCTTAAATAAAAAACTATTAAAAATTCTAGTGAAAACTAGTTAAAATTGTATTTCAAGTCGAATTTCTTGGGAATGAACACCGATAGTGCCTTCTAAAGTATGTTTTTTTTTATACATTTTATACATTTGGTTATTTGAAAAAAACTAAATATAAAGTTTTCAAGACCACAAATGGGAAGTTATCAGTGTGAGTCGCACCCAGCCTCTTTTTTCTTTTTGTTATTGGTTGTTTTGATTTGCGCTTCAATTCAATTGTTTCTGCTTGTCCTGGCAAGATACCTACCTAACACTACCATACCTACCTCAATTGTAAATACTAGTACCTACCTACATCCGCTCAAAGTCAAACAAAAGCAATAATTGTTGAGGATGCGATGATGTTTTTGTTGCAAATTTAACTCCTTTTTTTAAATGAAAGTAGCCCATACATTAATAGCCTAATTAGTTGTTTGATTATAGTTCATATCACAGTTAATATTTTTTTTATGTATGTAAGCTAACAATTTTTTCAGGTATGCAAATGTTTTCTTTTTTCATTCATGTTAAAATAACATAGAGTACCAAATCGAGCACTCTAATTCTAAGAAAAGTCATGACTTTTCAAAATACATGTATAGTTTCAAAATGACAACAAAAAGACACTTCGAATGAAAAATCTTAGATTTTCTATTTTTCGCTTTGAATGTACATTAAGATTTACCACTCTTCATCATTCAACGGCAATCGGAAGTGCTCCATATAAATTAAACATTTTCTCAGAAAGTGGGCGAATACCACGCCCCCTGAATTGAAAACCTTAATTTTTATTTTTGGTCCTTTATATGCAATTTGAGCCCTATCGTTCTACCAAATTTGATTGTTCTACTGCAATCGGAAGTGTGCCATATATAATTTACATCAGTTCTTAGGTAGTGGGCGGATACCACGCCCTGAATGGGAAACCTCAAATTTTATATTTGTTTCTTAGTATGCAATTTAAGCCCTGCGACTTTACTAAATTTCATCGTTTTACAGCAGTCGGAAGTGCTCCATTCAACAAAGACCATTTCGGAGAAAGTGGTCGGATACCACGCCCCCTGAATGGAAAACTTAAATTTTTCGATATTTTCCTCTGCTTGCATGACAAGACCTACCGTTGTGCAAAATTACAAGATTCTACGATGTCGGGAAGTGCTCCATAATTTTGATGATCTGTCAGTCGGTTACGGTTTTTGTGATTTTTGAGGCCTTATATCTCAGGAACCGCTTATGCTAGAAAATTGAAATTTGGTGAGGCGCCTGCGCCTGACTAGCTTAGCATATATTCGGAATTTTAAGTTTCTGACTTCATTGGTACTGAAGACACCCCCCTAGTGTCAAAAATCGCCTGAGTTTGTTCTTTAAAAAGGGTGTAGTGCCAGAACTTGGCTGGGCACTACCGTGCCCTTTGATAACCTGCTTCTTATTAATACAATTTGATTAGAGTGAGTATCATACGTTGAATAGTTCTTCGATTGAGTAGCATCAACTTGAATGAACTTTAAATATTAAATTCGACGTATAATTCTGTAATATGCATATTGGTGTCATATATGTAGCGTATCCTAAAAGTTTTAGGATAATGGCATAGCCATGATTATAAGTAAATAAGTAATTCTCATTGATAAAGAATAGTACATTATTTGAAGGTTTAATTAGATACGAATCTAAAAGATGTAAAAAAAAACATTTCATTTAGCTGTTCATCTGAATGAGAGAAGGTGTTCGAAATATTTATATATATTTATATATCTATATATATTCATATAGCCATATAGTATAAAAAATGTTTCATTTCTTTTCGTGACCTTTTCTTTATAAAAATAATGTTTGTCGTTAAGCGGGCTGAAGGTCAATTCTTTATTATTATTTTTTATTTTTTATAATCTGACGTTTCCGATTACACCCTTCTTCAGACCAATTTATGAATTAAATTTATACATTGAAAATCAATGTATTTTGCATTTAATGAAAAAAATAATTTTGCATGTAGAAAATTTCGTTGACATTTTTTACATACAAATTGGTTTGCCAATTTCAAATAATAAGTAATATACATTACATATAACTAAAAACCCTATTTTTATTTTAGATATGCATATTGAAATTTCCAAAAAAAAAAGTGTAAATCACAAAAATAATTTTTGAAAATTTTGATACGCTGTATAAGATTTTTATCAAAATCATCAAATCCGTTTCGGGATTATTTTTGGAGCTGAGAAAAAAATGCCATTACACCCGTATAACTTATTTTATACTCGAACCAGGGGCGAACGCAGAAAATAATTTCGGGGGGGTTTAAAAAAAATATGAGATTTTCATAAATATATTATTTTATTACTATATTGTAGGTAATTACATATTCTTTATTGTAATTAACATAAATATGTTATAACTAAATAATAGATGCGTTTCATTATTCACAAATCTATCTGGATCCCGATCTGGATTAAGTTTTAACATGTATGTACTTATTACAAAAACAATTTGGGATCCTGTTTTTTATCGGAATCTATTTCAAAGATCCAAAAATTAGTTATTACACTGGCGAGCAGATGACTTTTTATGGTAAGGTAGTGTAAGTTATAGTGTAATGAAAAAAGACAAGACATAATTTAAAATTTACAAACCCAAGGATAAAAAGAGACGGGCTTATAACACTTCTGTCACTAAGATCCGTATCGTTTTATTTTCAAGGTAAGATCCAGATCCGTATCCAGATAGATTTGTGAATAATAAAACGCACCTAATATTTGCTCTTAGGGATAGATCCTATCGGAACAATTTCATACAGCTAATCGCAAAAACAAAACATCATAAGGATGTTACAATGGATGCCTATTTGGCAAATTTGAATAATGTTACCAAAAGTTTGAAAATATTCACTACGAGGGCGTTTTTGGTGCTTCCCATTTGGGCATTTTTATTCCGGAATTAATTGTTAGACTTTTACTACGGGCCCTGTGATGGAAACCATTATTTAGTTCGTATAATATCATTAACGAAACGAAAGAAAAAGAATGTAAGTGATTCCATAGGTGTACCTAACAATAGAGTTATAATAAGTTCTAGGTTCACCTAGTGGTCCAAATCTGCAAAACTAAATCCGGCATATATTAATACGTGCAGTTATAACTTGTTGTACTTTTGCGATCATAGGAAAAAGAGTTATACGAAATCAAAAATTAATGTTGTTAGAGAAAAAGTATAACATTAATTTTTTAAATGACTAAAACTCCTTTAGTAGTTGGAGCTAAACACAGGATGACATGTGTTTTGAGCAAATATTAGTTTATGCAAGAACAAAATTGTAATTATACTTCATCCAACAAAAATATGCAGTACACGTCTTATGGGAGAGCTTTTTCAAAATCAGTAGCGTTCTATATTTTTGCACCATACTAAATTGAAAGAACTCCTCCATAAAAAAGTGTTTGTGCGCCCATAAATTTTCGTTTGCATCTGACGCAGGCCCGACGTCCTATTGACTGCACATCTGAGTGTGCACTGAATTGCTGTGGCCTATGGCTGTTGGTGCTATTTAATTTCAACCCCTATTAAATATTGATGTGCGTTCAGAGTTACCCTTGTTCATTTCGTAACTTGTTCAGTTGTTTTTCCTTGGGTTTCTGTTGAGGTGCTTTTGATTTTAGAGCTTTAAAAAAAGGGTCCGTTTAAAATCAACACTACGATAATCCTGTAAGAGCTTTAATGAAGGACAGATTTATGCAATTCACTGTAGCCAGAATACGAAGCAAACGTCCTATCTTGCCCACACTGCATATTTTTGTTGGACAGAGTATAGTTTTAGTGGTTTCTTAAAAAAATAAGCTTTTGTATACAAAATTTTTAAAACATATTTAAGAAAAAATGTTGGTACGCATATTTAAACTTTTTATTATTGTTCGAATAAAAATTTAATTTACAAAAAAAATATTGAGCAGTTTTCGAGGTATCGAATTTTCAAAAAAAAACATAAATTTTTTTCTTTCAAAAACTAAAAAAATATTTTTTTTAAAGCCTTAAAATGCAATGTTTTTTTAAACTTTTTAGATGCTTCTCTAAAAGTAAAGATTAATCGAAACAAAAAAAACTATCCAAATTCTCGGACCCGTTTTGAGAAAAATACGATTTTCGAAAACCATTTTTTAACATTTGTATTCTGGGTACCTTTATTTTTAGGTAAAACAATTTTTTTCCTCAGATCTTGTAGATTATATTAAAAAACTTTTATTTATCAAGTTTAAAAAAAATCGAGCAAGGGTTTTTCGAAATATTGAGTTTCCAGAAAAAAATAAAACTTTTAAAATTTGTATACGCAATAATATTTAAACCTTGAAGGTGCTTCATAATGTTTAAAATCGATTGTACTGTTTTCGAGAAAATCAAAAACCAAAAAAATGGTTCCAAGGGGGCTTCCAAGAATAACCATTTTTTGGAAAAATTTTTTTCAACCATTGTCTACCTAAAATGACGAAATGAAGTTTTATGAATTTTTTTTTCAAAATTCTGTGGGACAGTTTTTGAGAAAAAAATATTTATAAGATTTCGAAAAAAAATTGTATGGCAGGTACCGTTATTTTTTGGTCTTGAAAAGAAAAGCAAAAACTTGTGGGGCGAAAAAATCAAAACGATATATACCAAGTTTAACGAAAACCAGCCCAGCCTATTAGGCCGTAGTCGAACAGACAGACAGACAAAATTTTGGGACCCACATTTTTCGTCTTCACTATCATATTAATATCAACTTTGAGTTCGATTTTTCTTACGAATGCATTACTTGCCTTATAGTACTTATGAGTCGTAAGAAAAAACAACACTAGCAGAAGAATTTATGGCACGAAAATAACACTTTGTTTTTCTTTTCTGTAATAAAATGAACCCTTATTTTTTTGGTCATTTCGGGGGGGGGGGGGGGGGTTTGAACCCCTAAAACCCCTAACTGCGTTCGCCCCTGACTCGAACAGATCTAAATTCTCTAGATTTGTGTAAATGTATTTGAAGGTTGATTCTTTCATTAAAGATAAGGCCAGTGGCGTAGCTATAGGGTGGCAGGGCTGGCAAAATGCCACGGGCCCCCGACCCAAGAGGCCACGAGCTCAGAAATAACCTAACATTTTTAACAAAATTTTTACCTAAGTATACCTACTTAAAAATTATAATTTCTGTAAGTACTTAAAACCAATCAAAGTGGGACAAAACTAAAGACTATATACAAATTCAAACTAATCATTAAAGTTTCAACACATTCAAAACAAAAATGTCGATTTTCAGAACGCATCCATTGGTTGCCTCATTTTTTGTCGCGGTACATTGGTGACGCGGGCGAGCTAGTGACGGTCGGGGAATTCCTTCATTTTATTAACCAAATAGGCTAGAAGCCGGTGACCCTGAAAGTCCTGTCATCGTGGATTTAAAAAATTTATAGTAAATCGATAGTTAACAATTATACGAATAAAATCAGATAAAACATCATTATTAATCAACTGAAATCACGTTTCCTTCCAATGAATGAAATTGTTTCCAATTTCAGTGTTTTGCAACCTTCCACTTTGCAAATTTTAAATGACACTGATTTATTAAAAAGAGCTCTAGAATTTGTTAATATATATAAAAAAGACATATCTGAATCATTTGCCAGGGAAATTCTTTTCGGTCCACTTTCAGAGATGAAATAAAAAAATCTTCGTGTATTAGAGAACTTGCTGATTTATTAATAATAAAGAATCATTTTATGTCGTGCAGCTTTCCTGAAATATGTACTGTATTATTGTTATTTGTTACAATTCCTGTGAATACAGCTAGTGCTGAACGATCATTTTCGAAACTAAAATTAATAAAAACCTATTAAGAAACTGTATGGCACAAGACAGGCTATTCTGTCTATTGAAAATTCAATGGCCCGATCTTTAAATTTTGATGATGTTATAGATACTTTTGCGGAACAGAAAGCTCGGAAAAAAGAATTCTATTAATAAAAAATCTTATTGAAAGTAAATTGTTATTTCATTAAAAACCTATGCTCTTGAAAACAAAACTTATTAGATATTTAACTAAAATGCACATAATATTATTAATAGTATTGGGTAACTCACATCAGTAGTTTATTAAAATTAAATTCTAACGTTACTATTTTTACTGGAACGCCGGGGGGCCACATCCAAAAATTTGCCACAGGCCTCGGATGGTATAGTTACGCCACTGGATAAGGCACAACCATTTTTTACAAACGACAGTTTATTTTTTACTTAAAACCTGAAGTTTTTCATACGGTGGGAAAAACTTTGAAAAATTTAAATTTAAACCATGAAGTTCAATCGGGAAAGTGTTTTTTTTTTACAAAACATAGCTTTTATAGATTATAAAAAAAATGTTGGTATGCCAACTTAAATTTTGTATTACTGTACGAATAAAAATTAAATTTTCATACAAAATATTGGGCCGTTTTTGAGATATCGAATTTTCAAAGAAAATAAATAGACTTTTTTTTTCAAAAATTCAAACAAATATTTTTTTAAAATCTTGATGTCAATATTTCTTAAACTATAAAAAATTCATTGAAATACGTTATGCCGATATTTAGAAATTCAAAATCAAAAAAAAATGGATCTATGCTAGGTATCTACAGTCAGTAATATGAATCTTAATTTTAAAATTGGTATTATTAAATTATAGATCATTAAAATGATTCGAAAGAAAAAAAAATTATCAAAAATCTGGTAGCTGTTTTCGAGGAAAATATGATTTTCGAAAACCATTTTTTAATATTTATATGGTGGGTACCGTTATTTTTAGGTAAAACAAACTTTTTTCTTACACCTTTTAGACTATATTAAGAAACTTTTATCTATCAAGTTTCAAAAAAATCAAGAATAGGGTTTTCGAAATATTGTGTTTCGAAGAAAAAATTTGAAATTTTTTCTAAAAATCCAAAACAATTTTTTTTTGAAAAGTTGAATGCATAATGATATTTAAAATTTTAAGACAATTTATCATAAGAAAAATGATCAAAATCGGTTGTACCGTTTTCCAACTAAATTGAATTAAATTAATTAAATTAACTAAATGAAGTTTTTTGATTTAAAAAAAAACTGTGGGACAGTCTTTGAGAAAAAAATATTTATAAAATTTCGGAAGACAAACGTATATCTACCAAGTTTCACGAAAATCGGAGGAGCCGTTTAGGCTGTAGTCGAACAGACAGACAGACAGAGTTTCGAGACCCTCTTTTTTCGTCTTCTCTATCATCGTAATGTCAGCTTTGTCGCAAGTCAATATAAGTCGCAAGTAAAAATAGTATTTTGTAAGGTAAGGATATGTGTGTCAATAATATCAACCAAAGCATTGCAAAATTAAAACATACACCAGGTACTCTGATGGTGGGGGCTGCAGTTATTGCTGATTAAAGCTCCCTTCTTGTTTTCATTGGAGGTGTCAAGGTATATAAGAATATGATAATCAAAAAAGTCTTAAAAGTATACGTTTGTCTATCATTGGCTTACATCAAGGTTTACAAGGGTTCACCTCGCTCAAGAAGTGTCTCCGTATAGGATAGAAGTTCATTATTTGTACGACGTTAAACACTTTATCAATCAGCTTGAGACCATAGTCAAAGCCAGGGGTTGTCACATCGAGAAACAATTACTCATTTGTCATTCTGTGGTTAATTTTTATTCGAATATTTAAAGAATATATTTAAGAGAAGAGTTTATAGTTACGAAATGACAATCTTCTACCTCAAAAATATTGTTCTCAGGTTTTTTAATTTTCTCAAAAACTAGAACGCACAAAGTTTGTCTTACAAATGGTTGGTGTTGTCGTGCATTATGTATTGAGAAGGTTCTCATTTCTCTACTTATGATCCCCGGATGAAACGTAAAGTTTTGTGGACTAAAAGCCATCAAAGCTGTTTTGAATGAGAGCGATTAACAATTAGCAAACAGAAGTTGAACATTATCAGAAATACACATAATATTAATTAACCCTTGTAAAGTTAAATATACAATAACGAAAATAGATTGTTAGAAAAATTAATAATAATCTTAACAAAAATATAAATATTTAAATCTAATTTTTTAATCGGCATTCCATTTTTTTAAATCAAACAGATTGAGTGTCTACAGTAAATCTATTTATAAAAAATAAAACAATTTTCTAAACACAACATTCAATATAATTCAAGAAAAATTACAATCTCTATTAAAAACACAAAGAGTTAAAAATTTTGTAATATATATATAGGTATATATGTACATATGTACCTAAATATGAAAATTAATATATACATGAAACAAAGTTTTTGTCGGGATTTTAACAACAATTGAACAAAATTACATCAATGAAGAAAATTTAAAAGAGAAATACAATGAACTAACCTGACGAGCCATGATTAAGAAATGATGACAAGTCAATGAGTCCATCTGTAATGAGGACAGATATATGTATGTATGTAGAAAAAGATTTATGAATAAAGAAGTTATACAATGTGGATTATATTATGAAAATAAAATATGTTCATACATATATATGTAGGTACATCTCAACTAAATCTAATTTAAATAGTTCACGTTTTCAAATAGACAAGCTTCAACATTTGACGAAAATCGACACCACTTATAATTTTTTGGTGCGATTGTGAGACATCTTAAAAGTAAACATTATAAAATATATTCATAGTGTAAAAGGGTACTCAAGTAACTCAAATAACCAACAGTAGGTAAAAGTGTGATTCTGCACATCTCCAACTGTATGAAATATGTATCAAAATCAGTTAAATACATTTTCAGAAAATGGTATCCCTAAATATAAATACTACTAAGAAAATATTGAAATCGATCGGGTAAAACGGCAAAAAAAAAACGAGAAGAGCAATGAACTATGAAAGATTTATGATTTAATGTTATATAGATACTGCGTGTAGGGGATTCAAAATCCTCCCAATGGCTCAAGGTCTACCAGGGACGGTTTCAACACCATGTCGTCGGGGTAAGCTTCCTAGTCAGCGAAAAAATGAAGTGTACTATCATCGGCTTTAACGCTATAAGCGAAAGGCTATGCACCCTTCACGTGCGAGGCAAATTTACGAGTCCTCAGACGAAGAAAAAGAGACCTACTACGAACAAGTCAATGCCTGTCCAAGGTATGATGTTAAAATCATCCTTGGGGATTTGAACGCAAAAATAGGTCGGGAACCGGTATTCAGGCATTACGCAGGCACCCATAGTTTGCATGAGAACACTAATGACAATGGACTTCGAGTCTTAGAATTGGCAGCATCGAGAAACATGGTCCTTGCGAGTACCAGGTTCCCGCGTAAAGATATCTACAAAGCCACCTGGGTATCACCTGATGGAGTCAGTCGTAACCAAATAGACCACGTGTTGATAGACCGTCGCCACTACTCGAACTTGATGACGGTACGAACGTACCGAGGTGCCAATATCGACTCGGATCACTATCTTGTTGGTATGGTTTTCCGAGGGAGGATTGCCTTGCGAAGTAGCATTACATCCGCCGATCAGGTTCGAATCAACACGGCTGCCCTGCGCAATGAAAACACCAGTAACACCTTTGGTGATGCGTTACGACTCGCCCTAGAAACACCTGAGTTAGGGAGAGTAAGTCCTGGAGCCAGTATGCTGGGCGTAAATGAGAAGTGGACACGCCTTAAGAATATTGTCATTAGTACTGCCAACTCCATCTTAGGCAGCAGTCGTAAAAATCGGAACGACTGGTTTGATGATGAATGCAAGCTAGCGACTGAACGTAAGAATGTTGCGTACCGAGCAATGCAACAATCTCATAGAACGCGGGAACGCGAAGAGGAATATAAAGAGCTCAGAAAAACAGAAAAACAGCTTCACAGACAAAAAAAATCAGCCTGGGAGAAGAACCTAATCTGTGAAATAGAAAACAGCCGAGAGCGAGGTCCGCACCAGGCGCGGAAGTTCTACCGATCCGTCCGAAACATGACGCAGTACACACAACGCTGCACATACTGCAAGGACGGAGAGGGAAATCTGATCACCGATCCTGAAAGCATACTGGAGCGATGGGAAGTGTACTTTAATGAATTGCTAAATGGTCAGCTCAATGCAGAAGTGGAGGCTCCACTACTTCAAGAAGAATACCCTATGTTGCCGCCACCAAGCATAGAAGAGGTTGAGAAGGCTATAGGCCGGCTTAAACAGAACAAAGCCCTGGCAGCCGATGGCATACCAGCCGAATTATTTCATCACGGCGGGCCAGCCTTACGTCAAGCAATTCATGATATTATAGTGGTTGGTCAAACAATCAAAGTAGCGGAGCACGAATTTGAAGTGGTGCAATCCTTTAAATACCTTGGGTCAATAGTAGCAGCCGATAACAATATAGAAGAAGAAATACGCGGGCGGCTTCTCAAATCCAACAGAGCCTACTATAGTCTGTCAAAGCTTTTCAAATCCAGAAATCTCACCATAACTTCAAAACTGCTGCTTTACAGGACCATGGTCCTGCCAGTACTCACATATGGATCCGAGACTTGGGTGCTTAGCAAAAGACACTCCGACCTCTTAGCTGCGTTCGAGAGAAAAGTCTTAAGGAGAATTGTTGGCCCCATATGTGAGGAAGGACGATTCCGGAGACGGTACAATCATGAATTGTACGCAATCTACCTAGAAGCAGATATCGTGACAAAAATTAAGCTCGGTAGACTCCGGTGGGTAGGGCACCTAGCTCGCATGAGCGAAGAGGAACCTGCTCGGAAAGTTCTTTGTGGTACATTCTATGGTAGACGACAGCGTGGTAGACCATGCTTGCGCTGGAGAGATGGCGTAGACCAGGACGCCCGAAGCCTTGGGGTGCGCAACTGGATGGCGTCGGCTAGAGACCGGGATAGGTGGAGAGACTTGTTGAAAGAGGCCAGGACCGGAACCCGGTTGTCGAGCCGATGATGATGAAGGATATCGATAGTTCAATTACGGTTTTAAAACCTTTTTGGCACTTGGGCGATGGTGTGGGTTAGGAATCTATCAAACTTGTTGGAGGCAGTTGTAATTCTGATTCGGCAAAATAACGACATAATAAAGATAATCTCGTAAGTAAATTTTTTAAACGATATACATTTTAACATAAATAGCTTATAGTACGAAATTTTAAAGTGTAAGTATTCAAAAACAAAACTTTTTTCTTTTCACAGTGTCTAAATCTTATTTATTTTTAATTATAAAATTCAAAGGACATAGGTACATATACAAATTTTTACCTTCGAAATCCAGTAGAACCGAGTTAAAAATAAAGGCAATATAGAGTAAGCTCCCACATCCATCAAAGCATAAGACATGGCAAAAAAAGATTTAAATAATAATAAAAAAAAAAAAATATCTGCAACACGAAATCGAGTTTAGATAAAGGTAACAAATGACATTCGAAAACCTTGTCAGCTTACATCAAGGATTGGCCGGAAACCCACGGTCCCATACCTCAATTTACTATCAGTGTCGTTGCTGGTACAATGAGTTTGACTGATGCTCGCCTCACCATATCCCTCTTTCAATGCTCAACTGATGCCATGAAATTGCAGCAGCAGGAAGCGAGGTTTCGGAAAAATCAAAACGTTAACCAAAATTCGTTTTAGGTCGCGTTTTCACCATGTACTCTGTGTGACATGTTGCAAATGTGCACATGGGAGACTTTTAACAGATTCACCACCACAGGGAATTAGTTTTCCCTTGCGGTTACCTTTACCCACTTTGCATTTGGATCGATAAAATTTTAGTGGGTTGATTGCCTGTTGGCAAGCCTAGAATTTCTATAAGGTCTATCTGACATAGTTTCGCGAATAATTTTTGGATTTGGCTGTCAGACAAAACTTAATATTTTAAAATATGTAAGCACATACATATGTACGTACATAGGTACCTATAGACAATAAGTGATTTGCTTTGCTTATATGAAAGTTGCCAGTGATACCTGAACTTGATGTTCATTTTCATGGTCCAGAAGTCTGGTTTTATGCTAGCGCAATCATGCGGATAGCGTGACTGATTGATTATAGGTAATGTAATGCGACGTGGAGTGTTGGTTTCTAATCATGTCGACGACAGAACCGCAGGTACCCGCATTTGCATTTTACGTTTAACTTCCATTTTATGCTTACTTTACATTTTACTGGTAATAGGGATCATATTTTAAGTTATTTTTTTATTTGATTCTTTACATAAACAATATTTCTTTAACATTCATTTTAAACTGTTAAAGCGGATTTCTTAGTAGTAAATATGTACATACTCGTACATAGCTAGTTGCAGATCAGATTATTAATTATTTATCATTTTAAATGTTATTTTTTTAAATTTAGAAACGATTTTAGAAAGGATTCATTGATTTTTTACGCACTTTTTAAGAAGCTTTAGCACAGAAAAATTGATCAATACCGTTTTTGAAAAAATCTAAAAAAAAAAACAAAAAAATGGTTCTATACGGGAACCACTTATAACCTTTTTGGGATTTTTTTTCAACCATTAGCTTGTTATTGCTTAATGCCTTTCTTTCAGATTTAAATGTGGAACAGTATTGGGAAACAAAATATTTTCTAAGATTTAGAAAAAAAAAACTGTACGGCAGGCACTATTATTTTTGGTCTTAAAAAAAGGAAAAACTTGTAAAGAAAAATTTTTAAAATAAATTTTACAAGGTGCAAAGGAAATCGGAAGTGCCGTTTGGGCTGTAGTCGCACAGACAGACAGACAGAATCAGCAGAAATACTTTTTTCATCTTGAGTTCGATTTTCTTACGAATTCTTAACCTGACAAAGTCCTCGAAACAAAGATTTGTTTAAAATTTAATTTTATTTCTCCTGTAAAAAAAAGGACTTAAGTCGAAACCTGCAGTTGAAGGAAAAATGGATTATGTTTACAATGAACGACGCCTTGGCAAAATGGTTTGTGCGTTGGATTCTCAGCCGCTGCAAAAACAAAAAACAGTTCGGAATCAGAAGATAATTGTAGGTCCCGTCGATTTCTCCAAACCCGCACACAGAAATGGTTGAGATTCGTAAGTCACTTGGTTAAGGCTTTCCATGAGCCGTCATGGCCTCCAATTTATTTACTTTTTACAATAAACCACAGAAATTTTTAAGGAAAATGTATACCTCCTTTTTTCTAGTGCAATTTGTACACCCATATCAATGAAATTTGTAAAGTTAGTAACTTACATTATAATTCTTTCGGAATAAGTTTTTTTTTGCAATGTTTAATTGCCTTCCAATTTCTACCGTGCGCTCAACGTTTTAAACATATTTTCGCATTCGATTTTGTGTATTGCGAAAGCTCTAGAAACCATTTTCTTAAATATATAGTTCTCATCAAAATTTTGTCAGTTAATTCCAACGTATAACCTATTTAAATGTATACCTTATGTCGTATACGTATCCCAGAACAAGAAACAAAATATGACCTTTCTCATCTTTTTCGAAGAACCGGAACTCCTTTTCACCCATGTTGCATGCAAATTCAATAAAAGCAACTTGGGATAGCGTATTTCAAATAAGAAGGGTCTTCACCTGTCTAATATCTTTAGTTTTAATATTCAAAAGCCAACAAAATTACAAAAGCTACATAGTAGGTTGCTAATCCTAAAATAAAGATAGATATGTAAAAATATACGAATGTGTATATTTTTTTCAGATCCATCGTCTCGCTTCATACCAACAATGTGAATACCAGATGCAGATTTGATTAAATGAAATCCTGAAGAAGGACTTTTTGCCTTTATAGCTGCTCGACTCGACGACGACGACAATATAACAAAGGTAACGAACCGAGAATTTAATAATGGTTATAAAAACTTCTATCATATAGTTGACTGAACGGACCCTTCGTTCAGGAGGAATTTCAAGTTGTATAGGATATTTTTGCTTCGAACTTTTGAAACAGAATTTGGGTGTTATACTAAAGCAATGTAGAAGTAGACACATATTTTTAATCTCGTCCCTACAAGTAGCTTTTTCATTTAGTTTCCAGATTCAGCATAATTTCTCGAGTTAAACCATCGCAACTGTCAAGATGCTTGCTCCACAATAGACGTATACAATGTATATACATATAAGGTACATACAGAAGTCCCATCTTCGACTGTCAAATTAATTTGAAAATGTTTTCCTGCTTCTAAACTATAACCGTTTTCATAAGCCTGACATTTTGACTTTTTTCGTGGTGAGAGACTTTCTATGCTCGCTTAAATCATAATCATAACGATATGGCGCGGTTCTAGTGACATTCGCGGTTGTGACTAGAAAATGAAAGCCACTGTGGAAAGTCTATCTACAACGCGGTCAGAGACAATAACGGTAGCAAGGAGTCGCAACTTTTGCCAACCAAGCATTAACTGTCTATATTCTATATAATATATTCCATGGCACTTTTATATTTTGCTGTGTAATGGTAATTTGCAATCCCAAACAACTAAAATCAAACTAAGGATGCGACCGAGGGCGACTAAAGGACGTCAGTACATGAACCACGCCGCCGACCATAGGCTGAAGCCTGAGGGACATTTTTATTTATTGAATATCGTTGGCTTTCATGACAGGGCAGACAACTACTATCTATACAATTGTGGTGGGAAATGAACGTTTTATTCTGCAATTGTTGTGGGCTTGTGCTCTTAGTTCCTGCCAAGTACCTACCTTTTCCGCACATCCAATTTGGTTCGTTTGATCCTGATGTTATGCTGAAAATCCTGAAGCTTTTCATAAATTTTTGTTTGAATCCAATTGTTACAAAGTTCCCAAAAAAAAAAGATGGACGAGGCTGCTTTTTTCCAGATCTTCTTTGTTATTGGATGTTTATATATGGAGGTATGAAAATAGAATACCTAGGAGTGACATTACTAGGAGAAACACAGATATCTAACCCTTACAGCCACTGTTGCCGAGTGAAAAAACGTTCATCGTGATTTTAGTTTAAGATACATGTTTTTCAGGAATATCTACATGGTTTTAGGTCTTTTGAATGCTTTAAGCTTGTTTTATGTATGCACATATTGAATTTATAAATTAAATATGGAACATTCCAGGATTGTGTGTAAGAATAAATTTAGGTGCTCTTCAATATATGGGAGGAAGATATTTAAACGAGTTTTTGGAGAAAAATGCGGGATATTACGCAACATAAATATAACAAAAATAGTGTTTTACATGGGAATTTTCCAACTTTTTCAAGGGGTATTTTTATCGGACCTATAAAACGTTACAATTCTTGAATTTTGAATACTTATAATTTTTTGATATAATTTTACTTATCTACTATTGTCAAAAAAAAAAATTATTAGTATTCAAAATTCAAGAATTGTAACGTGTTATAGGTCCAATAAAAATACCCACTGAAAATGTTGGAAAATACCCAACGAAACGTCGGGAATAATTTAAAAAATGGATTAATTTGTTTTATTAATTGCATAGAAAATAAAAGATCAGAAAGCCCAATTAACGCACATAATTAATTTCAATATAACTGATCAATTCTTCATAATTATTGTTTTACATGCTTATTTCGAAAATCTGAATTTTAATATTTGAATATTTCAAAAATCCAAAGTATCGAAAATCGAAAATAAAACTGTGGCAACAAGGAAAAACGACATAAGTCAGTTTTTGCTACTTTTCAGGAGAGCGATTTGAATGTTTAGTTTGCAATACAAATCAGTTACAAGAATTTATTTTCTTTTGTCTGTAATTCCTTAACCGTTTGAGAAAAATATACGAAAAAAATATGACAGACGGAATGGCTTATTGCGCATCAGATAGTATCAAAAACTCATTTTCGAAATAAGTCGACTTATGCTTTTATTCCTTGTTGCCACAGAAAAAAAAAATTCGATGACAGGTACCGTTAAAAATTTTTGTTTAATCAAACTACAGACCACGCTTAAGCAAAATTTTAAAGAGCTTAGTATTAACGTATTAATATAATACTACTTAACAATCTCTCCTTCGGTGCTCCAGTACTCCGTGTTCTCGAAGACGTTGATGGATTCTTGAAAATATCGTATGACTGGGACATCTTGGGATACATTTCAGCGTAGAGTCTTTGCGCTTCACGACTTCGACCATACTACCGTAGCAGTAATGCATATCCGTTAATTCGGCACGAGAGTAATTTGACATCGTGATATATTGACGACTTGACATTCAAATTAGAAATAATTTGTACAACAAAACAGGTCGCGTCGCCAAGCCGACCCCACCGTAATAAAAAAGTTTAAATTTTAAACCAATGCTCTCAATGAAAAAATGTGTGAAAATTGATTAATCCAGTACTTTGTCACATTATTGAATGCTTATAAGACCGATAATTAAAAAAATAGTAAAAAGAAAGTTAATCCTTTCAATCGTAAATTCACCTAAGAATCCAAAAACGTAAAAACTAAAATAAAAGGCTTTTCTAAGAACAAAAGTAGTTTTTGTTATTTTTGATTTTCTCAAAAACTACAAAACATTTTGACATCCAGTTTTTTGTGTTTGATCAAAAATTAATAAGAGCATTGAATATTGAATAAAAAAATAATACTTAATTACGTAAAATTTTGAAAAAAAATTGTTTAAAAACAAAATTTTCATTTTTTTTTTCTTCAAAATTTTGATTTTGAAAATTAACTTTTCAAAAACTAATTCACTCGAACAACCTTATTTAAAAACAAAATTAAAGAATGTATTTCTGGCTTCTCAAAATGCTATAGCACTACTCTGTAGGTATCACCGTTATTTTTTAATAATTTTTTTTCTGTTTTAAGTGATTTTTTTCTTAAATTGCCCCTCCCTCCTAAACGGGGGGAAATAGACCCCCCTCCCATACGATTTTTTTCTTGTCTAAGTCCAACCTACACGCCCTAACTTTTTGTCACACCTTATGCAAATCACCCTGTATAATAGATTTCCTGCAATCAAAACTTTATTTTTTCTAGTAAAGATGGCCGAGTTTTCATTAGCAAGGAAGCAAGTCGGATTGAGTAGGTAATATAGTGTATGCGCGATTCGGGTTATTTTCTGTTAATATTTTTTTTTTGTTCATTTTATTTAAACTTTGACATTCTTAAAAGAAATAGGAAGCTTAAGGGTGATGAAGAACTATTTAAAAATTATGGCTTTCTTATATGAAATTTTTCATCAAAACCGATGCTAAGCAATTGCTAAGTAAGTCCTTACTTCGACATTATAATCAAAATGAAACCTGTATTTTTATTTAGTATGCTTTGTTAAATTAAATTATTATAATATTTATGTATCTAGAAAAAAGATGTACATAATTATGTATATATTGAGAATGCCTATTAGTATTTTATTCATTTGAAAATTTTTTATTGAGTTACTTTTGGAATTGAAATACCAGGGACTATTACTTAGTTAATTAATTTTTTTAATGTTTCCAAATACTTAGTCATGCTTATTTTGAAATTCTCATGAACAGTCTATTCGTTAGAATGATTCTATTCTACGAATGAAATTTCTTAATTTTGAGATTCGAACGAATAATATTCATTTGCGAAAGATAGCATAAAATGAACTTTAAAAAACATTCATTTTCATTATCAGCTGTTTGAAATTAACTATATTTCTATTTGAATTAGTATGACCGTTTTACATTTTTTTTGTGTGTAAACATTTTATAGATGTCGGATAAAGAATCAAGAAACAAGATAAATAATACACTTTTTCAATATAAAGTAAAGTTTAACCATAAAGAACTACATATTAATTACATTTTTGTGTCAACTCAGCTGTTTTGAAACTATTTATTCTTAAAAAAAATATGTTGTTCATGACGCATTCTAAATTTTTTATTTTTCGTATACACTTGGTCACACTAAAATATCAAAAACAAAAGAGAAGTGTTTGTGAAATGTCAAAACCAAATTTCTTTGATAAAAACATAAAATAATAAATAAAAAATAAAAATATAGCATTTGTGTTGTTAACAAATGAAGATGGTGTTGAAGAAGTGCAGAGGAGAAGGATAGTGGATGCTTTCCGTATAAACGCGGGTGGTAAAAAAACCCTTTGCTACCTCCGGGTTTTCTTCCATTATTTTGATTAACTTTTCCTTTTGCTCGCGGTTTGTCCAGTTGGAATGCGACCTCGACAGAAAAATTCAAACGACACAAAAATGACATTTAATTCTATTCTTTCGAATGTCAAAATTGAATTAGCTTTCCCAAATGAATGAACTTTCTATGGATTGGGTGAACTTTCTATTTGTTCGATTAACATTCTAATCGCCGAGTCTCAAAATTAAGTTTCAACGAATTCGACTCACTTTCAAACGAAAGAGAATGTCAAAATAAGCACAATTCAGCCTTATTTTGACATTTGATTTCACTAGAAAATATGTCGAATTCGAGTAATTTGTATTTTGGGATTCGTACGATTAGAAAGTTCACTTTATCAATGGAAAGCTCATTTATCTTTCGAAAACTAAGCAAATCTTCGCTTTCGAATCGTTCGAAAGAAATGTCATTTCATTCTCGTTCAATTTTTTCTGGCGAACAGATTAAGTATGTAAGTATGTAAGTTTAGTATAATGTTAGTGGTAATGGATGCATCAAATGGATTTGATGCATCCATTATCCTTCTCCTATACAACTGCTTCAGCATCTTCTCTTTTCGTAAATAAATCAAATGCCATTTTTATTTTTAACGTCTCGCTTGAATTTACATATCAATGTTTTTATAAAACAATTTAGAAATGGTAATTCAAAATTCAAGTATGACCAGATATGTGTAAATTAAATAGGCTTTGAAGTTACCTTCTTTTTTTATTTATCAATTTGGAAAACAATTTAGTTAACATGAAAATTAAAACATAAATCAAATATTTTAGTATACAGAGAAGTTGTACCGTTAGTTTACTTCTTTTTTATATCAATAAACTTACCATACTGTTTTCTAAATGCTCCCAAATCTTAAAATGTCAGTTTTATTGATGTTTTTCAAATTTTAACTTTACCGGGCCGTTAGCATTACTTTATTTTTCTTAAATGATAAAGTATTATTTTTATATTATTAGACCATCATTTTTTAAAAATAAAAATCATCAAAAAAAAAACAGTTTGGTCATACTAAATCAGATAGAAATGTCAGTAAATTTCAAACAGCTGATTCCGGAAATGAATTTCATTGAGGTTCATTTAATTCAATCATTCGACAATGAACATTTTTCGCTCGAATGTCAAAATATGCAAAGTTCATTCGAATGAAAATATCTATTCTATCGAATTAGCTATTCCTTCGAATCTCAAAATAAGCATGATTATGATTTTTATAATTTTTAGTTTTTAGGAAATATAAAAACGATTTTAAAAATTACTTCAATTCTTCTTAAAAGTTGAACACTTGACAACTCGGCAACGATGGATCTATTTAAAGACTTTCAAGTACTTATTGTTTTTTTTATTTAATTTAGCATTTTGTTATATAATTTTGAGTTAAATTTCCACACAAATAAAATTTACTTTAAGCCATTAAATGTCATTCATAAAATTGCTTACAAAAAATAATGCTTTTATATCAAAGAACATACGTTTGTATGTACATCTAGTGTTTTTTAGTTTTAAGGACTTTCCTGTTAAGATAAATACTTGATCTCATAATTGTTCAAAACTGCTGACCCTTCTGAATACAATTTTGGTTAGTAAAAATGTTTGCCCTCACAATACCGGAAGTTTTAAACACAAAACATATTTTTTGCAAAAAAAGAAAACAAAATTAAACATACACAATACATTTCTACGGAATGCAAATCCAATGAAAAAGTTTTCGTTCAACCATGTCATCTAGTTATTCAAGTTAAATTTTAACAAATTATCCTGGTTTCCTTAGTGTTGTGAATATATATTGCTCCCGCTTTACTTCTTTGGCTTCGGTCCTTTGCTTTACTAACAAAAGTAATGTACCTATAGTACTCATTTTTGGAGTTTGAGAAAGAGATTTATCCAGGACAATGCACAAGGGTTACTTGCGATATTTCGAATATTTTTCTGCCCCAGTGTTATATGTACATTGTCCACATACAGTGTGGTGAAAAACGTATAGGTGTTAGTACATAATTATAAGCACTATCTCGTAAATTTAACTTTTATGTTATAAATTTTTTCTTTAATTTACTAAAGAAAACATAATAAAACATAATTTCACATAATACACAATCGTTTATTAATGCTATTAAAAAAAATAGGTGCAAATAAGTAGGTACCCCAGCTTTTCATTATTTCCTTAATCCAAAAAATGGGATCAGGAGAAACATCGCCAAACCATCACACTTCCAAAGTTCTGTTTGATTGTTCTGACATTGTATTGCGTTGAAAACCCTACATGTTGACCAAATGTTCTACCATCATCTATTCCAAATAATTTATTTTTGGTATCCTCAGACCATAAAATATTTCATCAAGTGTTTCAAACTCTGTCCATAGTCAACAAAGGGTATTTTCTCGACCTTCCAGCTATCTGCTCCAGATAGTCGATGTGTTTCAGTCCAAGTTTATTTTATTTGGGTTGAATTTAAAAAGCCTTTGAATAATTCTGTTTATCTACCCATCAGAGGTACGTATTGTAAGTTTTCCAGGCACTGATATACATTTCGAAGCGTTTGCCACCATATTTTGCGAACAAACTTGCTTTGTAGGCTTAACTTCAGTTCTTACTTCATGAGAACATTCGTTTGCTCTACTATTTGAAAAAAAAAAGAATACAAAACGAAAAATTAGAACAAAGTAATCACTGATGTTTGTCCTAATGTGGGATCAAGGTCAATTGTTATTATTTCCCTTATTCAGACAAATACAAATATTTCTTATTTGTTTGTTTGTTTTTTTAAAAAGAGGTTTCAAACGAAAGACTTTGTTCAAAGTTATCACTCGCATCTTTTCGTTTAAAGAAAGAAAAAAATTGAGTAGTAATATAAACACTTATTTTTTTTCACAGAAGAATTATATCTACAACAGTAGACACTATAAAGAAAAAAAGGAACGGGGCTGTATCAATGTGAAATACATAGAAACAGCGATGAAGAGAAGAATGCCAAATTTTGTACATATAAGGGAATAAGGACCTTTTAATCGGTATAGTACGTAGCTATTGCGCAACTTTAATTTTGCACACCACTGTACATCTATGCTTGCATCCAGATTAAAATAAGAAACAAGGATATCTACATGCAATGTGTGGCCTTAATTTGCATTTCGCATTCTCCTCCACAGTAGACGGCGACGAGATTGTTGAAAGTTGTGTAGGTATTGTATTATAGTTGCCTTCGTTTAAACAAGGATACACCCAGAAGATTCCAGCAGTTGCTCGGTTTGTATATAGGTACGGTTACAGTGTAGATATGACTCTGAATCCACCAGGTGCATCCATTTGTCTCCAGAATTCCGGTAAAGATGAATTCCTTGTTTGCCTTTCAACTATTTTTACTCTCAAAAATTCTTGTTGTCATATCCTTTAACCGTTTTTCATTTGTACCTAGATATACATATGTGTACAGACATCCAAGGGTGTCTGTTAAGGACATTACCGTAATTTAAATTCAGGTTGAATAGCTTCATGCTGGTTTGATTCTTTTATCAAAATAACACACAGACATAAAATAAAAATCGTTATCTAAGCTCGAGTTGAAGAGGTTACAAACCACTCAAAGATTGATGTTGTAGGGTTTTCATAGAATTTCAAGATTCTATTAATACGCTTAATGACAATGTGAACCTCCTGAGCAAGCAAACGAAGCACTCCATCTTTTGAACCCACAAGTGTATTTGCAACAGATGGGTGAATACATTATGTACCTATGTGTTGAATACCTACTTGTTCTTAAGGATATTTATTCACAGAATTATCCAAAACCTACGACTTTATGCACTAAATGATGTCTTAGGAAGTTCTAAGGCTTTTTTTAGATGTGAGGAACCGAAAACATAATAACATAATAAATAAAAAAAATAAATATAACTCATATTTTTATTTCACATTTTATGAAAATGATAAAAAATCAAGAAAAAAAAACCTTTAAGTCTTATGACGATTTCTGAGAAAAAAAAAGTAAAAACTAAATATTTGAGAAAGCCCTCAAGTTTTAAGAATTCTAAGAAATATCTATGCAAAACGCAAAAAAAAATAAAATGCACGACTGGATCGCACGAACTTGCTCTTATGTAAAAGTACTTTGTAATTTAAAATACATTTTATAAATATAAAACATGAATTTAATGAGATAATAATGTTCAAATGCAGAAAATTGCCGTCTGGTTTCCGGAAAAGTATGAATTTATGCAAATAAACTTTAAAAAAACGTTTTATTATTAAATACATTTTTTATATAAGGAATTTCTCTAAAATTTTTGAAGAAAAAAATGTGGGATGCGAATTTTAAGTATTAAATAATATTGATTTTAGGAAATGATTTCAAAAAATTAGCTTCATAAGTTTTGAAGATATTGATTTAAAAAAAAAAAAAATGTTTTAAAACAAAACCAACAAATTTTTTTCGAATATTTTTGTATACAATATTATTTTAAACTTAAGGGGACTCCTGCTGAAAATTTTGGGTTAAAATCGTTAGAGCCGTTAATGAGAAAGTCGAAAATCAAAAAAACGGTTCTATGACAGGTACCGTTAATAACATTTTGCCCCAAATTTTTTTTTACCAAAACGTAGTCCATGTCCATAATATCGTATTTTTTTTTATCAAAATCGTTAAAGCCGTTTTCGAGATAAATAAGATTTTGCATTACGGGTGTATGGGGGGTACCGTTAGTTTTAGAGCTAAAAAAAAAATTTCAATTTCCCCTCTAGGGAATCACCGAAGACCCTTAACTACTGAGTTTGAAGAAACTAGGTTCAGTGGCTTAGGCTCTAGATCGAGGTACAGACATACAGACATACAGACAGACAGACATACAGATAGACAGACGGAATTGCCGGACCCACCTTTTTCGTCTTCGCTATCATCGTAATGTCAACTTTGATCAAAATCTCGAGTTCGATTTTTTTTCCAAATGCAGAACTTGCCCTATAGTACCTACATATATCGCAAGTAAAAAAAACGGGTCTATGGCAGGTACCCCTAATAACATTTTGCCCCAAAATTTTGTTTGATCAAAATGTAGCTTATGTTCATAATATCACACGTAATTTTTTTTATAAAAATCGTTAAAGCCGTTTTCGAGATAAATAAGATTTTGCATTACGGGTGTATGGGGGGTACCGTTAGTTTTGGAGCTAAAAAAAAAATTTCAATTTCTCCTCTAGGGAATCACCGAAGACCCTTAACTACCGAGTTTGAAGAAAATACCGCCGGTAGTTTAGGCTGTAAGTAGTTCGAGGTACAGACATACAGATATACAGAAATACAGACATACAGACATACAGACAGACAGACGGAATTGTCGGACCCACTTTTTTCGACTTCGCTATCATCGTAATGTCAACTTTGATCAAAATATCGAGTTCGATTTTTTTTCCAAATGCAAAACTTGCCCTATAGTACCTATATCGGAAGTAAAAACATAACTAACGCCTTTATAAAGGGGTTTGAAAGGGATCTTCTCTGTTTTTTTTATTTTGTTTTTAAGTTAAGTTTTTTGTTCTTTTCGATAAAATCTCACAAGATAGAAAGAAAATAAGAAATATTTTGTTTTAATTACCTAGGTCTAAAAATATACATCCGGCGCTGCCTTCCTTGGTTTGAAAATCGTACGCAACGAAAGAAAAATCAATTTTCAGCAAGTTCTGGGATATCCCTGGTGGTTGCTCAATCTTTATTTCTTTGATAGGTCTTACAGCGATGAGTGTTAAATCAAGAATAAGGTACATACAAATCTAATATGCAATAGTGGTTTCCGATTCGATAGAAAATTAATTTGTTAGGTATAAATTTAATTTAAGATACATCTAAGTGCCAGAAGTAGAAGCAACTGCAATAATAACTAAGTTCTGTTTAATTTATTATTTTGAACTGAACAGCAAACATGTATCTTTCTACATATATTATACATAAATTCTGTTCAACCATAACAGATAGCTAAATTTAATATTAAATGCTACACTAAAAATTGTGCTATTAATTCTTCCTTATGAAAAAAAAGAAACAAGTTTTTCGATAATAATTTCACAATTATTCAAACATTTAAACTATTTCAATGAAAGTATTGGTTTGTTTTATTAAGCAATTTTTCCATGTAGGAATTATTTAGAAACTAAATAACTGTTTGTTATCAAAAACAACCTCTTAAAAAAATCATACAAGATTTGATAAAAATCTAATCTAGTATAAGGTACCTACATATGTACATAACATGGGCCACACGATTTAACGTAAAGTTTTCATTTAACACAAAATGAACTCATTTTTTCTATCGTAACATATTTTTTTTCGTACCCTGGAACAAAAAAAAAAAATATACATTTATTTTTAAATAACCTCTGATCTTCTTTCATTAAACGCCCAGCTATTAGAACTACTTTAGAACCAGCATCTGATAAAACCTGAAGATATTAAGGTCACTCTTTACACGTCAGGAAGGTGCATCAAGCGCAGCTAATACTTTTTTGCACTATTATGCGTTGCTCTGGTAGAACAGGTGAAAGGACTGACATTATCATTCACGTCCTCACCTTGCTTGCAAATCGCTATTTCATCATCATCGCTGTGCTTTCCTGAGTTTCTGTTTTGTGTCCTTTTTCTATCATTTTCCTTTAAAGTCTTGCTTGGAAAAAGCATTACAAAAAAGAAATAGATAAGATGATGACGAAGAAAAAAAATGTTTCTATGGCAGGACATCCATTCGAAATGCAAGGAATTGTCCAGGCATCGACATGACTTCATAGCCCCTGAATGACCTGCTTTCATTACGGACATTGCATCAAGATAGTACAAGTATGGTTATGGGAATGGGAATGGGAGAACAAACCGCCCATCGCGAACAAATGCTAAAGTTCTCACAACCTTGGTCGCTATGCTCGTAACTGCAAGGGTATTTTCAATTTTCTTATAAAATTTCTTAAGATCGATTCTCCTTTTCCTCCCTGTCACCTATATACACTCCAACCTCTTTAACTCTTGAAGAATCTACCCATATTAAAGGTGAAGTTTGATGTTCTTGGCTCGAAATAGGGCTCTTTACAATAAATTCTATAAGCATTCAGATAAAATCATCACGAATGCTTGCAATGGAAAAGAATTTTTTTTTCAATTGCATTTATGAATATCAGAGTAAGCACAAGCGATTAAGATACTTACATTTTCTTGATGAAAGAAAATAAAAATCCATAAATGGACCAGAAGCAGTATGATGATCTGTCCTCTCTATGACCCAAATACTATTTATAATTATTGAATTGCTATCATCGTTGGATGACTTGAGATAAGGTTCTGAAGGATATTAATCTTCTTGATTATTCAGTGTGGAAAGAAGAGTAAGAGGTCATTTCCAGTAGAGATGGGATTGAGTTTTTAGTAATTGAATCAAGAATTTCAAAAAAAGAAGGAAGTACTTGTTTTATACAGCGTACTCAAAAGTAATGGTTGAGACCTAATGTTTGACTCCAAATCTTATTTTAACAAGATGTTATGTATACGCATTTAACTTACGCGAAATATTATATATAATGCTGTATTAACATATATACAAATTTGAAACAAATAAAAATAAAACCTGAGACCCTCTAGACACTTATTTGTTATACTATATATTTTTAATTATTCATTTATAACTTTTGGCCAGACAAACAATATACAAATAAACAGTAAAAAAAATATTTTAGGAAAATATTTACTACCAGAGTAATATAAATAAACAGCTGTGGAGCACTGGTTTGAGGTTCTTCCACATGTATGAGGTTCTTCTTTGCCTTTATACAGACTAACAGACCAGTAAGCCTTTGATATAATATTAGAAGCAGCAGAAGCAGGGTCTGATGGTAATATATGTTGGCAAGTTGTACGGATCAGTCAAAAGTCGACCCTTCAGAGCAAGGCGAATGATTTACTTATTGTGTACTGATTCAAAATGATTTTTATGAATTTCCTAGAAAGGAGCCACAACTTTTCAGGCGTACCTAAGTTGTACTCGTATATGGAAAGACTAGCATATGGATCGTTCAACTGCTTTGCCCAATCCATGGATATAATTTATGTGTTTCGTGAATTCAAAATTAGAGGTTAAGTCAATACCCAAGTCTTTAAGGCTAAAGACACGACCGAACGCATGCTCTGAAATGGAACCTTATTATTTAAAGTGAGTAAGTATAAGTAAGTAAGTTACACATAATTTGAAGTTATTTTATCGAGAAATTGTTGAAGCTATTGCTGGTCATAATCAACCTGAAAATCAGTGTCAACGCTGAATACTCAATCTAGGTATATCCAGAAACTCAAAACTCAAAACCTCAAGATTTTTTCAGAAAATCGTTCTTTAAAGTTTTCGACCAATTTTCAGCTACCATATTTTGTACATGAGGGCAACATGTGAAAATGGCACTCTTATCTGGGTATCGGGTCACATAGAGGAATAGATGGAAAGAGTTAAAATCCTTTTTGTTATTAAGAAAGGCAAGGCAGCTGTGACAGACACTGGGCATTGCTAATGGCAATGGCTAAGACAGATGTGCAGCATGTCTATGCGCGCGTCGATGCATACAGCTCTGCACCCGGGACACGTGTGCATACATTCTGGCATTTATGGTGCATTGTACTGTCTTAACACCCCGACTCCACAAGATATCTGTCTCTCCAACTCAATGTCTGATATCTCTATCTCTACATTTTCTTATTGCTTCGTTGGGCAAATTATGTCATGATTTTTCATTTCTATCCCTACTGCACGGGATGTGTTTTGTGCGGACAACAGAAATTAGCAAAACGTAAAACTAACAAAAATTATATATATTTGCAAAGAAAAGAATGCGCATCTACCTAAAGTATAAATAAATAACACCAAACATAACTTAACGCACGAACAAATGAATAACATGACACATTAATGTACCATTTACTTACAAAATAAAAAATAAAAAAAAATATTTGCCGACGGAGTACTTGAGAAGAACCAACCAAATGAGAAGACACGAAATAATGAGACAAAAGTACGAAAAAAAACCATCTGTCAAATTTCATATCAGACATCTATATCAAGACGAAACCGCTGACAGAGATCGCTGACATCACATCATAAGAGCAAATATCGCGTCTCCATTGGAGATTTCATATCATGATGAGCATCCTGAGAGAATTTATCTCCTGTGGAGTCGGGGTGTAAGGTAGGGTGTCCATAACGTTCCAAAATATAAATCTTCTACCACAAAATAAAATCTACTCCACCTTTTTCAAAATCCCGCTCACTTCATATGTTTGGAATCCGCTCTTATAGAAAAATGAATCTAAGACTTCGTTTTAAGATATTATTTTATTTTAATAAAAATAAAAAAATTAACTTATATTTTTAAAGATGAAGAAAATGTGTTTTTATATTGAATAGAAATTAAGTTGAATTGGTTTTAAGTGCATATTTTGTGAATGAGAATCCGAAGCCTAGTAATAACATAATTTATAATAACATTTTGTACTCTTGACGCATGTATTCATTATTTAAAAAAAAAATATGTTATTACCTAATAAAGTTTCCGAGAAAAAAATTCCTAAAAATCGTGCGTTTTTTGGCATTCTAGACCATAATAGAACCTTAAGATAACCTATGACTTACAACTCTCAGTTATTTGTCGAGCTCGAACGGCTAAGATGAGACACATTGAAGCATGTATCACTTCCTTACAAAAATTAAAAACCCTAACAAACCATTGGAAAGGCTGTGGGGCACTTCCCACCGTAAGTTTAGGTATCTCTTGGGGTTGGAGAAAGTAAGATAATCGCACTTGGTATTTCAAAAGCTTTTGATAGAGTTTGGCAGCAAGCTCTCTTATACAAATTGCATGCATTTGGTATCTATGAGTCTCTTCTTCAATGGATAAGAAAATATCTTTCGAACAGCTAAATACAACATATTTTGAATGGCGCAAGTCTTTATTTGAATTATTAGTACTCGTATGATATTTAAGCTTTTCTAGCTTTCGTTTAAAACAACGATTTTGCAAATCTTAATCGAATATAACATTATATTTTCTACACCATTTTATTAAAATTAAAATCATCAGAAAGCTATTTTAATTTTTTAATATCATGTTAATTCATATGATTCTTTGACATCTACGAATGTCATACCAGGTTTAGTTTAATTTTAGTTTTTTCAACGAACTGTCATTGTTTTAGCGAATTATTAAGAAAATTTCTTTTGCACGATACTAGTTAGAAAATATTTAAAATTAGGAATAAGTTAACTACTTTAAATTTAGCAAATTGTTAAGTAGAATCATACCAACACCTTAATAATAGGCTGTTTAAAATTTTGAGCCAATAGTTTAAAATCTGATATTAATTAAATAAATGTTCATATTCATCATTCATGATCTTTTGTCTGAATCTTCTAATCCATTAAACTGTTTTGCTCTGGACAGTACTCTCAGCTTCTAATATTCGTTTCCAGATGCACGTCCTTGCTCTTTGGATGTAGAGCTAGAACGGCAACGTATGATTTTTATCTCAACTGAAGGAATAAAAAATCGCGTAGAGTTTAATGCTTCAAAAATTCAATGGTGTCTCTTGTCGTTGAATCGGAACTTATCCCCTATGAAGGTTTCTATGAGCGGCTCGGTATGTGAATCGCAGAACATCTGGGGTGGAATGATCACATATTTGACGTTTCCAAAAACACTGATAAAGTGATAAGTGTTTATGTCTCCTTCGACGTGGCAAGAAATTTGTCAATAAAGCCAAAATACAATTTCCATATATGGACACGCGTTCCAATAACTCACTTGAGTCTTTTAGATATAATTCAAAAAAGAGCAATAAATGTGATAGGTGATTCAACTATAGCAAAAACTTATTTAATAGTTATTTTTATAATCAGTGCTCTAGTGAAATAGCCAGATGCATTGCTCCCTCAAAATAATTCAAGTCTAATACTCGCGCTACCAGGAACAGGAATACCCATCAGTATACTCTTGAGCCCAACTTCGGACATACTATTTAGTATGTTGAATTCTTTCTTAACCGCAAAACACGAATGTGGTATGTTTTGCTCAGCTCTGATTTTCCATCCTATTTCAATATCCAGAACTTCAAAATCAATGTGCATCGGTATTTCCTATTAAATCCTTTCCTATTTTCCTAACACTCGCACTGTGTTTAACATTGTAAGGGTAGTCAAAACCCCTTTATATCATTATAAGAAAAACCTAACTTGAACAAAACCAGCTCCGTTCCCAAAAATAATTGATTAGGACCAACAAACTTCTCAAATCTAAGAATAAGGTTGAAATCACTTAGACTTTCACAAGTGCATACACCGTGAAATTTTGTATTCCATTAATAAAATTTGACAAAATAATCATTCATCACTATGATATGGATGATTTGTTGAAGGGAAATTATACTATTCTAACTGTATCTTCATCTTATTCAATTTGTATTTGTATCTCTTTGAGATGGTTATATGGTAATTTCTTAATAGAAATATAAAATAAACATGCATATTTATAAAATTATTTTGAAAAGCACTCTATAATTATAGTAACTTACCATTGGATGATGTTGAAAACAGAAAACTATGTGTTGCATCACTCCATCCATAACGATTTCTGGAAATACAAATAATTTTCATGTATTAAAATAAAGCCTTTAATAAGAATGCTTTATGAAACAAGTTCTATAGGTATAATACTGAAATAAATCAGGCAGTTAGAAGATTCAGCAATATTTAATTTGAGTTGTTAAATTATTAATGCAAAATAGCTACACCTTTTTTGTTATAATATTCAAACATCTAAGCCCTATGCCCTAGGACGCAGAATTTAATGAATACATTTAAGCTCTACGACCTGCATGCGACAAAGAATTATTCTTAAAGTTTTTTTTAGTATAGTACCTAGTGTTTAACTACTATGAAACACTGAAGTACAAAAATACGTAAAGCATAATCACCACTTCGCCAACCTGTTGCTGCTAAGGGCTGCTCTTCAATGTAAGTAATTATGTAAATGTTAATTTATCATAACAATACAGCAATGGAGTAAACACCAACCAACTGTGTACCAACATCACCAAAGAAAATGTTATATTATGTACCGAGGACACTGTTCGTTTCCGCTCGCCGATTAATTTTGCTTATTCATTGCAAATGAGTTCCGAAAATAAGCCTACCCATTGATTACTCCTTGTGCCAGAAAACTTAATTGAAAATTTCACAAAGCGACAAATGACTGGTGACGAAAAGATAATAGATAAGCGACAAACGAGCATCCTTTTCGAGTTTTCTGCTTAAAATAACCCAATTAAACTATAAAGTAAAATGGCAGAAAAAGAGAGTCGGAACTCGGAAGTTGTTTTTAATTTCAAGGAGATGAAGATGACGCAAATAATGGAGGTTTATCATAACTTTGGTTTAAATGGAAATCTTGTCTGGAAGGGCAGAAAGAAGAACTGATGATCTCTCTGATTATCTTATTGACTCAAACAAATTGGAACTTTGTGTGTGTGCTACTCGTAGCTACGAGTATTGAAAAAAATGTGCTGCTTATAAATTGCTTCTTTTATCGACTTTCTTTGAAAACTTTTTTGAAATCTGAAAGATAGTCTTATCAAATTTAAAATTACACATTTTTTTAATTTCCTAACTTTTTATTAAAAGCTTAGAAAAGTGTTATAGCTTTAAAGAAACTTAAAAAATGGGAATGTTTTTATTTTTTTAAAGGACAACTTATATTGAGTCGTACTTATGCATATTAAGCTTCCACAAATATTTCGGATAATCGCAAAATGGCGAATACCATCCAAATTACATATTTCATCAAATAAAAGGTCTTACACTTTTAAGATCAAAAACGATTTCGATTTTTTTAAATGAAGGCAGAACTTGCATACACATACATGTACATACGAGGGCGGCCCGATAAGTACTTAGCCTACAATAGAAAAACAAACATTTTGGGAAAGTGGCGATTAATTTCATAGTATCCTGACATAGTCTCCTTTTAACTCGATACACTTGATCCAGCGGTGCTTTAACTTATTTAACACATCCGAAAAATAGGTTTTTTTCGAGGTCTGCAATTTAGGCCTCCGTGTCGGTGATGACCTCTTCATTCGTATTTCAAATTTCTCCCCGCAAGTGGTTTTTTCAAGTTTGTAAACAAAAAAAAGTCGTACGGGGCCAAATCTGGAGAATACGGTGAATGGGGCAGCAGTTCATAGTGCATTTTGACCAATTTGGCCGTAGTCTCACGGTTGCGCTTGTTGTCCGGAGTGAGCAAACGCGGCACCCATCACGCTGACAGCTTTCTCATGCCCAAAATTTTATGGACGATATGACACACGCGGTTTTTTGAGATTCCTACTGTTTCAGCTATCTCGCGCACCTTCAATAGGCGGTCTGCCAATACGAGATCTTGGTTATCCTCCGTGGTGGCCATTTACGGGGCACTTGGGCGAGGCTCATCAAAAACTGATGTGAGAAGAGTCACCGTACCGGCATCCAAGCGCTCTTTGATTTCGCTGTGCGAATCGAATCACAGACCGATATTGCTCTTTTTTTCTTTTTCTAAAATTCGCCGAAAAGCTGGCTTCTATAAGTGGTAAGACAAAACTACAATTCCAATTCGGCTGAAATTTTAACAGTAGCCATAGCCATCTAAGAGAATGTACTAAACTAAATCTCTCTTGCGATACTAGCACCATCGGGCGGTGAGGCTAACTACTTATCGGACCGCCCTCGTACATATGGCAAGTAAAAATTATAAAAATCCTATTTTTTTATAAATTAAAATAAATACTGTAGTAAATGGAAAAAGGATTTACTATGTACATAATCATTATAGATTAGTTATGTTTTTGATAATTATAAAAAATAACTTTTACCTTATTTAAATATTACGGGAAACGTATTTCTTTCTTTAATTTTTTATTTATTAGTTTAAAAAAATTTAATATCGAATTCAACCACATTGCATTGAATTTAATTTTAACTTTGGGCCAAAATCACAGTGCGTATTCCTGGCCCCAACTATTATAGACGTGTGTGTTTCAAAAATAAATTCCGGTTAAATTAAATGTTAAATTGTGGGATTTTCTGTTGCGGATGTTTTTTATATGTATTGGTCTTATACTTTAGTAACAATCATACTTAAGTTTGATTGTCATGCATTCCTCATTGCATGTCTTTTCCTATGTTTTTACTGATTTATGATTGCTTCTCAATCTAGCTCATCTTCCACGGGTGGATATAGTGATGGGATTTTACGTTCGATGATTAATATATTTAGCGAAAAAAAGAATGGTCTGCAAATTTGAAATATTAACGCGCAGAGTTTGTATCTGAAAATAGATGAGTTCAAATAAGTTATCTGCTTTTCTTAGTACGACTCGCGGAGTCCCACAGGGCTCAATACTTGGACCTCTTCTTTTCTCGCTTTACATTAATGAGCTTCCAAAACAAATATTAACTTCATCGGTTCGAATATATGTAGACAATGTCCAATTATTCAAAAGTTGTCCCCTCGGTCTCATCGAAGATTGCGCTAACTCTATAAACCTGGATCTGCTTAATATTTTCTCTTGGTCTTTAAGTAATGGGTTGTTTTTAAATTCACTGAAGTCGAAATGTTTAGTTATTAGTAGGAAGCCTCTAGATCTTTCGTATTTTCCCACCATACTCTTAAATAATTCTCCCATTGAATATGTTCAAACTGAAAAAAACCTTGGCATCATTTTTAATAGGACACTAAGTTGGGATACTCACATCAATGCGGCAGTTGGGAAAGTTTATGGTATATACTTCGCATTCTAAGACCCACACAATATTTCACACCATTACAAACGCGATTGTTGCTGGCAAAAACACTTGTTCTTCCTGTTCTTACCTACGGATGTGAACTATTCTGCAAAAGTGAAGCAGCCAGTAGACGAAAAATGAATGTGGCCCACAATAACATAGTTCGTTATATTTATGACTTGAAAAGATACGACCACATTTCAAATTTTTCAAGAAGAATTTATAATTTCTCCTTTGACAACTTGTTACAGAACCTTAATTTTACTATTTAATGTGATTCAAACACACCAACCTTGTTATCTATTTGACAGATTACGTATGACCTCTTCTTATAGATCGGAACAGCTCATTCATCCTCGTTTTTCTTGCCTGACCTCCGAACGTCAGTTTTTCATCAATGCAATCCGCTTGTGGAACGCCTTACCACGGCATGTCACGAGGGTGCAGGGCATTAAAAACTTTCGTAAAGAGCTAAAAATCTACTTTCAATCATATTCTGGCTAATATAACCCTTTTTTATACTAATTATTAATTAATTATATCTTAATTTTTTACTGATTCGGTAATATCAGGTACTCGTAAATTCATAATTTATAAACATACATAATGTACATTTTACTTATATACAATTGTTCTATAATAGTTCTCATTTATTCTTATTTATTCTTAATCTTTCATTTCATTTATCTAAACTGTTTTATATTAAAGTTTATCACTAGTTAATACGAGTAAGATACTATGTCTTAATGTGTAAGCATTCAACAATAAAGAAATACTAAATACTAAGTAAAATACCTATTACATATAATAAAAAAAAAACATTACATTTCTAAAATTCAACCTCTATATAAGAAAATAATAGTATTTGCTTAAACATTTTGCACAATTTGGTCATAAGAAGAACCTCATGCAAAATTATTTTCTCTTTTTGAATAATGCATTGTTTTTTTTTTATTCAATTAGGACTCTGTATAAATTTTCTTAGATCGTAGAAAATTTCTCTTCTTACAGATGCCATAATAATAGAATAATCATTTTTCATTATTTCATTACATTTTTAGTTGATGTTTATTAGAAATCCTCTCTCTTGTAAAAAGTTAAATAGTTTGCTCGCTCAAAGGAAAAACAAAACGTCTTTTCCTATCGGCAAGTGCAAAATCTACTTGTAAACAGTTTTTGTCCATTCTCAAAAACTTCTCGCCTTTTTGTTTCCCCAAAACAGCAATCAACAATTGTTTCGGGTAAACATTTTACAAGAGAAACCTAGGGATTGCTTCCCACCCACAATTCAGAAAACAATTGTTAAATTGGAAAACTTTCTCTTCCACTACAACAACTGTGAGTTGAGTTGAGTATCTATGTATATGCCTTGCAATACTTCATAAACTTATCGCCTCGTGTTGCGGTCGTGTTTTGTAGTTCTTCAAAAGAACTCCTTCAGGCATTAGATTCTCTCATAAATTCTAGCAAATCTTCATACCCACTACTCAATCCAGACCATCATTTGTGCAAACAAAGAATATATACTATCCTTTGGGACACATTTTAGTGTTCTGTGAATCAAAGGGAGAAAATATATAACATTTTTCATGTTTCCACTTACCTCGCTTGTACTGTTGCTTCGTAATGCTGATCGGGTTCGAGACCACGAATCATATAGCTCATTCCCTGTGTGTAATGATGTGACAATGGCATTGCCGGCAAAACAACATCCCTCCAATCGTTTCTACTCCAATGAATGCCATATCCACTTGTGATTCTATGATTATGACCACCATTTCCAATGTCGAGTCCGATGCCGAATCTTCCAGCGTTCCCACTGCTGCCACTGCCGCCATTGTATACTTGCAACATGCTGTTCGATTGTTCAATGGTATTATCTGCAACGACCTCGTGTCCTTGTGGTAACCTTCGGAAGGACAACTTAAATTCTTCAACTGGAGAATAAGAGTCGACCGTCCACGATATATTGTATCTGCAGAAGGAAAAAGAAATCTTTATAAGCATCATCATCATTGCTGTACGAACAAAACCATAGAGCGAAAAAGATTGCGATCTAGCATTATAAGAAAGTTGCTAATAGGATATACTTTCGGAGAATTTCGCAAGTTTGGTAAACTGTTCATTAGACATTAATTGGACAGCTTTTGATAAGACTCTGATACTTGTCTAGTTACACATTGTTTAAATAGTTGGAGTATATTATTTCAATAAAATAAAATTTCACTTTAGTTCAGGCAATAGATTTCAGTGTATCGGGTATCTCTTAAACAACAATACAAAGTTTATATTCATAACTTTTTTAAATTGAACAACAAGTTTTGTTATAAATGCGGCTGTACAATAAATTTGATGTTTTAGTAAGTACTCAAATACTGAATAACAATAAAGACGATGAAGAAAGTAATACTTAGCATAAGAAAATTAATTTTTCAAGAACTTGTTTTACTCTTAAGAAGTTTTAAAAAGTTACTTTATAATATTTTGTTCACAATATTGATAAGCAAATTAGTTCTTAATTCCTGACTAAATGATAGAAATAAGAAAAACCTATTTCTGAGTGATTAATTAACTAATTATTGCGGCCATATCTAAATTTGAGGAAAAGAACGCTTATAGAAAAATGCATGCGAGATAAACTCGCTGAAATGCTCGAAATGTGTGATGTGCCTGGAATGAGATCGGCTTTTACTAGCACGTAGTTTGTTGATATTTCCCAACATTATATGATTAACGATTTCAATAAGTTTGAAAATTCGATTGAAAAGTCGACGACATCATTAGTTTCATTTTGAATCTTGAATTTGAATTCGTCGATGACCGATATCAATCATTTTCATAGCAAATTTAATATGCTCGGTCAACAAATCATGATTTTTGTTTAGGTAGCTCATTGTATGAACTGAAAAATATCCGCTGGAAATGTTATCTAGCTTGTCGAATTGTCAATTGAGAGTTTGTCTTTGCCAATGGCAAGGAATTGTTTTCTACATTGGTCGTTCAAAACGGATGACTGCATATTTATTAAATGCATCAGACCCTGAAATCGCTGACAATTTTGTCCGAAAAGTTTTTCCGCGCCATCGTACATTTCATCCCAAACTTTTAGTTCGCACTGCACTGCAAAGGTTGGGCGTTAAAGTTTCAATCATTCAAATACTAAATAAGCAGCTCTGCCAATTTCCAATAAAGAAGTTGCAAATCCAGACGCGAAAATCATCATCATCATCGGCTCGACAACCGGGTTCCGGTCCTGGCCTCTTTCAACAAGTCTCTCCACCTATCCCGGTCTCTAGCCGACGCCATCCAGTTGCGCACCCCAAGGCTTCGGGCGTCCTGGTCTACGCCATCTCTCCAGCGCAAGCATGGTCTACCACGCTGTCGTCTACCATAGAATGTACCACAAAGAACTTTCCGAGCAGGTTCCTCTTCGCTCATGCGAGCTAGGTGCCCTGCCCACCGGAGTCTACCGAGCTTAATTTTTGTCACGATATCTGCTTCTAGGTAGATTGCGTACAATTCATGATTGTACCGTCTCCGGAATCGTCCTTCCTCACATATGGGGCCAACAATTCTCCTTAAGACTTTTCTCTCGAACGCAGCTAAGAGGTCGGAGTGCCTTTTGCTAAGCACCCAAGTCTCGGATCCATATGTGAGTACTGGCAGGACCATGGTCCTGTACAGCAGCAGTTTTGAAGTTATGGTGAGATTTCTGGATTTGAAGAGCTTTGACAGACTATAGTAGGCTCTGTTGGATTTGAGAAGCCGCCCGCGTATTTCTTCTTCTATGTTGTTATCGGCTGCTACTATTGACCCAAGGTATTTAAAGGATTGCACCACTTCAAATTCGTGCTCCGCTACCTTGATTGTTTGACCAACTGTTCCTCTCGCATTCGACGCCACCATGTACTTTGTTTTACCTTCACTAATGTGCAGCCCCAGATTTTGTGCCGCCTGCTCGATCTGGATGAAGGAATCGTGTACAGCTTGTTCGGTTCTTCCGATGATGTCAATGTCGTCTGCGTAAGCCAGTAACTGGCTGGACCTGTTGACGATGGTCCCTCTTGTTGCCGTGCCAGAGTCACGGATTGCTTTCTCCAACGCCAGGTTGAAGAGGAGGCAGGCCAAACCGTCCCCTTGTCGGAGTCCATTAAAGATGTTGATTGGTCTGGATAGCAATCCGGCTATTTTTACTTGGCTTGTTACGTTGGTCATGGTCAACCTACATAGTCGTGTCAATTTATTTGGGATGCCGAATTCTCTCATGGCTTTGTAAAGTTCTACCCTGGCTATGCTATCATAGGCGGCCTTAAAGTCTATAAACAGATGGTATGTTGGGATGTTAAATTCTAGACATTTTTCCATCGCCTGCCTAAGGGTAAAGATCTGATCAGTTGTTGATTTGCCTGGAATGAAACCACACTGATATTGCCCGATGACGGTTTTAGCGTATGGGGTTATCCGGTCTTGTAGGATAGAGGAGAGTATCTTATAGGCGGTACTCAACAACGTGATACCTCTATAATTGCTGCACGTTGTGACATCTCCCTTCTTATGTATGGGGCATATTAAACCTTTTCGCCAGTCTTCTGGCATTTCTTCCTGCTCCCATACCTGTACTATAATATCATGAATTGCTTGACGTAAGGCTGGCCCGCCGTGATGGAATAATTCGGCTGGTATGCCATCGACTCCCGGGGCTTTGTTCTGTTTAAGCCGGCCTATAGCCTTCTCAACCTCTTCTATGCTTGGTGGCGGCAACATAGGGTATTCTTCTTGAAGTAGTGGAGCCTCCACTTCTGCAGTGAGCTGACCATTTAGCAATTCATTAAAGTACACTTCCCATCGCTCCAGTATGCTTTCAGGATCGGTGATCAGATTTCCCTCTCCGTCCTTGCAGTATGTGCAGCGTGGTGTGTACTGCGTCATGTTTCGGACGGATTGGTAGAACTTCCGCGCCTGGTGCGGACCTCGCTCTCGGCTGTTTTCTATTTCACAGATTAGGTTCTTCTCCCAGGCTGATTTCTTTTGTCTGTGAAGCCGTTTTTCTGTTCTTCTGAGCTCTTTATATTCCTCTTCGCGTGCCCGCGTTCTATGAGATTGTTGCATTGCTCGGTACGCAACATTCTTACGTTCAGTCGCTAGCTTGCATTCATCATCAAACCAGTCGTTCCGATTTTTACGACTGCTGCCTAAGATGGAGTTGGCAGTACTAATGACAGTATTTTTAAGACGTGTCCACTTCTCATTTACGCCCAGCATACTGGCTCCAGGACTTACTCTCCCTAAATTAGGTGTTTCTAGGGCGAGTCCTAACGCATTACCAAAGGTGTTACTGGTGTTTTCATTGCGCAGGGCAGCCGTGTTGATTCGAACCTGATCGGCGGATGCAATGCGTCTTCGCAAGGCAATCCGCCCTCGGAAAACCATACCAACAAGATAGTGATCCGAGTCGATATTGGCACCTCGGTACGTTCGTACCGTCATCAAGTTCGAGTAGTGGCGACGGTCTATCAACACGTGGTCTATTTGGTTACGAGTGACTCCATCAGGTGATACCCAGGTGGCTTTGTAGATATCTTTACGCGGGAACCTGGTACTCGCAACGACCATGTTTTTCGATGCTGCCAATTCTAAGACTCGAAGTCCATTGTCATTAGTGTTCTCATGCAAACTATGGGTGCCTGCGTAATGCCTGAATACCGGCTCCCGACCTATTTTTGCGTTCAAATCCCCAAGGATGATTTTAACATCATACCTTGGACAGGCATTGAGGGCCCTCTCGACTTGTTCGTAGTAAGTCTCTTTTTCTTCGTCTGAGGACTCCTCCGTAGGTCCGTGAACGTTAATGAGGCTGATGTTCGTAAATTTGCCTCGCACGCGAAGGGTGCATAGCCTTTCGCTTATAGCGTTAAAGCCGATGATAGTAGACTTCATTTTTTCGCTGACTAGGAAGCCTACCCCGAGCACATGGTGTTTTGTATGACAGCTGTAGTATATGTCATATTCTTTCTTCTGTAAAACACCATTCCCTGTCCATCTGATTTCTTGAAGAGCTGTTATGTCAGCTTTATACTTTGACAGGGCATCGGCTAGCTGCTGAGCAGCTCTAGCTCTATAGAGCGATCGTACGTTCCATAAGAAAATTCGTAAATCGTTTTTCCTTTTTCTTTGCGTAGGTTGTCGTCGTGAAATCAGTCCGTTTCCGAGGCTTGTTGTCGTTCTCGAAATTCATTAAGTTTTACGGGACAGGGAATTAACCTGTCGCCAACCTGAGGAACCAGCCTGATCATATTAGCCAAACCTTTTTTAAAAGGCTTGTTTCTAGCGGCCGCCGCGAAGAGGCTATGATCACACTTCCACCAGTCCCGAATAGTTACGGCACGTGCATGTTTTCGTATGCTACATGTTGTTCCCCCTATTCGTCTGATGGCTGACGCGAAAATGAATGTGATCAAAAAAGTTTTCCCCGTTCTATTGTACCAATTCATTTGAAATGAAAATTCTTCAATTCCATCTTCCAGAACTTTACTGTTACAATTACATAAATATCAACATTTACATGATTCCTTTCTTCGTGATCTATTCTTCTTATAAAATTATGTTTGTCATAATTTTGGCTCAAGGTCAATTTTTGTTATTTTTTCTTTATTTTGTTTGAAATAAATTTTCAAACGAATTTAAAAACGAAAAAGATACATACTAAAAAACTTTTGAAAATCCTCTAAAGATTTAAAAAAAAAACCTTGAGCCCACTTAAGGACCAGAGATGTGAAAGATTGCAGTCTTTTAGTATTGCAGTCAATTGAATGGAAAGACTTTTTTTAAGTCTTTTGATTTAACCTCAGTACTGTGACTTTCAAACTAAAGTCCCAGTCAATTTTGCAGTCTTTTATTTAAAAATCATCTGAAGCAGTTAAATGAATTCAAATCAAAAGAATGCATTCTTTTTGGACTGCTTGCAGTCTTTGAAGTCTTTTAAAAGTCTTTTATATTCTTTGCATTCTTAAAGTCTTTTCAATGCATTCAATGTATTGAAGTCTTTTTACGGCTTTGAAGTCTTTTTATTGATTAAATCCTTTTTACTGCTGAAAGCTTTTTAACTGCTTTTAAGTCGGTTAAAAGAAGCACACTTCAGTAATTATTTTAAATCTCCACTTAAAATCAAAATTTTGCCAAAACAGAAGTCATTATACGAGTTACACGGTTTTCGCACAGTTTTTCTTTATGACTATAATATCTTTATTAGAGATAACCGACTTGAAAGCAGTTAAAAAGCTTTCAGCAGTAAAAAGGATTCAATCAATAAAAAGACTTCAAAGGCGTAAAAAAACTTCAATACTTTGAATGCATTTAAAAGACCTTAAGACTGCAAAGAATGTAAAAGATTTTTCAAAGACTTCAAAGACTGCAAGCAGTAAAAAAAGATTGCATTCTTTTTATATAAAGCCTCTTGACTGCTTTTCGGAATGCAATACCATAATATTGCATTCTTTTACAACTCTGTTAAGGAAAAACAAAATTTTATCAACATTTTCGCCCCCTAGAATTAATGTTGCTTAATATTCTCTTTTCTCCGGGTTTTTTGCTGTTGATAACTTTTCCATGACCATAAACACAACAAAAAAAAAAAAAGAATTATAATTAACCTTCTACCTACCTATCGTTTTAATCATTAGTTCTGGTAAATTTGTACAAAAATTCCATTGTAAAAAGGACGTCCAGTTTTTCCCGAACAGAATGATTGCTCGGAATTTATATCGAAAATTACTTTTATAGGCGTGTAGCCAAGATTACAAAAACTATGAATAGCTTTTTGGGTTTCATTAAAATATGTGTTTTTTTTAATATTCATTTTTTATTATATTTATGTATACAAAATTTTTAACACCAATCATCTAAAGAAACGATTTTTTTACGTAATATGAATTTTATTTCGATGTGGAAGTAAATAAAGTCTTTGGCGCAAAATTTTAAACAGCCTAGTGTTAAGGTATTAGTATGATACTATTTAACAATTTGCTAACTTCAAAGTAGTTTAACTAAATCTTTTTTTAATTTTAATCATTTTTAACTAGTATTGTGCTAAGGCTATTTTTCCATCAAATTACTTCTGAACAAACCTAAGACAATGACGGTTCGCACAAAACACTAAATAAACAGAACTTTTCACGTTTGTAAATTTCAAAAAATCATATGAAGTTAGCACGAGGGAAAACTGTACCGGGTAAGTTATTCCATAATCGTGTTGTGCGACTAAAAAACGAATCTCTATATTTGACGGTTCGACCAAAGTTAGGCTCAAGGGTGAAGAACTGAAGAGCATTCCTAACGAAGCGGGTATCACGGGTAAATTGATAAAGGGGAGGAATGCAACTGGCTACTTCGAGAGAGCATTGCTTGTGAAAGAAGCGATAAAACAGGGAAATACATAGATATTCCGACGGTGTTCAAGAGATGGGAATGAATCCATGATAGCTCTGTTTCCTATCAGTTTTAACGCTCTGTTCTGAATTCTATCCAATAAATGGAGAGAAGATTGTGCTGCACCTGCCCAAAGGTGTGAATTATACTCGAGTTTTGGACGTATAAACGCCTTATAAATTGTAGCCAGATCAGAAGGGGTGAAAAATTTCTTACATCGATATAAAACTCCTAGGCATTTAGCAGCATTTTTGGCGGTCTCGAGAAAATAATCATTCCAACGAAGATCGTCGTAAATACACATACTGAGTACTGAGAGCTTTTCGGTTTCTTCGATGCAAGTGCCATTTAAGGACGAAGCATTAAACTCCACACGGTTTTTGTACCCCATTTAATAATGCTGTAAAGATCGAAGTTTAATGAACTTATCATACGGTACGAGATGGACGTGAATTTGGGAACGAGTATGAAAAGCTGAGAGTAGAGTCGTCGGCAAAACAATGAAGTGGATTAGAAGTTTCAGACAAGAGATCATTTATAAAAATGAGGAAGAGAGTCGGAGACAAAACGGGGCCCTGGGGAACACCAGCATTTATTTTGTGAAGATCAGACTTAAAACCATTCAATACAATATGTATTGAACGATCTATAGGATAATTTCTAATCCAAAGAATAAGGGGTTGGTTGATGCCAAACGCACGCATTTTCGATAAGAGAGCCTGGTGCCAAACTCTATCAAATGACTTAGAAATATCAAGCGCAATAATCTTACTTTCTCCAAAAAAATGTAAAGATCTGTTCCACTCTTCGGTGAGATATGCCATCAGATCACCAGTGGAACGATTGCTGCGAAAGCCGTATTGTCGGTCATTTAGAAGCTTTCGATCTTCGAGGTATTTCTTGAGCTGATGTTTTATCAGCGATTCCATGACCTGGATAGGCTGGACAAATGCTGTTTTCCATCTTCTATGGAAGATTCCAGAACAGTAGGCGCGATGGAAAAGCTTACGTAATGGTTTTACCAGCGATGGAGAACACCTTTTCAGAAGAATGGGGGGTATACCATCAGGACCAGCGGATTTGTTTATATCAAGATCTCGAAGGGCTCTTGCAACTGTACGAGTGCGGAAATGCATATACCTGTCCCACTGAAATAATTATTTACGGTCTCAAGTACAGGAGGGGCAATGTTGCTAACAGGCAACGTGGAGCTAGCACCAAAAAGAAGCGACAAGTACATTTGTCTTCTCTAAAGAGCTAGTTATCGGTTTGTCATTGTAGATGACAAATGACCAGAAATTTCTACTGCCTTTGGGACATTGCAGGATTTTTTGCCTTAATTTCTGTTCATGTAAGATTTTGGTTCTCTTTATAACAGCGTTGCATTGGTTTCTGACTTGTTTAAACTTTTTCCGATTTTCCCCAGTTGGGTTTGCTTTGTAAGAGCGGAAACTTACTTCTCTCAACCTGATAGCTTCTTTAGAACTTGTATCGAACCATGAATTTTCTTTAGACTTTATACTCTTAATTCTGTAGAAAATTTACTTCTGTGATCATATCAGCACTGGCATGAACGTCACTATCGAGGAAACATAGTGACCAGTTTAGTAGTCGCAGGAACTTTAAAGTGGTCGTAACGAAAACAACAAAATAAAATAAAATCAGATTATGCGCTTATAATTGCGATTTATCACTTTTTCGTCTGGTTAACATGTGCTACCTTAAGTGGAAAGTACTCCCCAAGCTTACTTTGGATGAAATAAGAATACAAGAATTCAAAAATAGAGAATGATTTTTTCCACTTGTGTGATTATAAAGAAATCACTTTTTTTAAAGATTCGGAAAGTTTTCGATTATTATAGTCTTAGTTTAAGAACTCTTAAAATATAAAATGCACTATCACTTATGTGATAGAGTTTGTATTTTAAAAATGAATGTTATAAAAGAAATATGCTATGTTATAAAATTCAGTTTTTATATGACTAAAACAACACCTTGAGTATTTGGAGCTAAGAACAAAAATATTAAAAATCGTTGTAGTATAGTTTCTTTAAAAAATAATGTTTTCTATACAAAATGTGTGAAGTATTTCTAAGAAAAAAAGTTGGTTCCCTAATAAATTATCGTGCAAATAAATATTAAATAAAAAGAAATTAAATTCTTAAAAAAATATAACAAATATTTTTCCTTAAGTTTTCATATGCAATAATTTTTAAACTACTTAGAAGCTCCTGTATGAGATAGTCAAAAATCGAAAATGGGTCAATAGTATGTACAGTAATGTCTTGATTTCAAATTATTTTGTATTGAATTATAGATTGTAATAGATTATAAAATCTAAAAGATAAAATTTCTTTAGTATAAAAAAAAGATTTCGAAATATGCTTAGCCATTTTTGAGAAAATCGAAAAAACATGGTTCTATTGATAAATATTTTTCGGACGTTTTTACAATCATTAACTAGCTTTAACTAAATGGAATTCTTAGAAGTTTTTTCTTTAAATACTTATGTGGAATAGTTTTTGAGAACAAAAATATTTTTAAAAGCTTTGAAGCAAATTTGTATGGTAGGGAACCGTTATTTTTGGTTTGAGAAAAAAAGAAAAAAAAATTATTGGAAATTCATTGAGTATCGAATCTGTGACTCCAAGTGCCAATAAGGGTTCAAGAAGAAGTTCTGAAATGCAAAGTTTGAGTTATCGTCAATAGAATAATCGAAAACCCAGCTTGAAACGGAATTAAAGATTAAGCGTGGCATTTCGATTCCCATTTATCTCAAGCTTTAGATAAAAACGAACTTTTGTAAGACAGAAAGAACAATTTTGATCGAAATAACACAATCAATTTATTTAACAGAACGAATTTTCAACAGCGCTGAAAATATTCACCTTACCCACTACACAATGTGAATGGAATTGGTACAGCACAATACTTTCCTTGGTTCTGAAAAAAAAGAAAATGAAAATTTATTTGAAAGTTATTTGCGCTCTTCTGGTAAGACATTGACATGGATCAGCGGGGGTTGCTAAGCAACCCATTTGTGTCATTGGCATAGGGTCGATAGTTTGTATTAGGTATAGCTATATTGTGGTGCATAAAGAGTCGTCTCTCGTGTTTCAAATACACAGTAGGGTTGTTGACCATATTGTGCTCTGTTGCAAGGGAAATTTAATTTTCTCAACTATAACATTCTATGTAATTACTTAGTCACTGATGGATAGACAGCGGACAGCATATATGTACATTGTACATGTTCTTATGCACAAGTATATTGCTTCGGGTCTTGCAATGGCTTTAAGGTTAAGCATTCAGTGGAGATTTTAGAACTACTCTATGGATCTTTTGTTTCACACAGTGAGTTCATATTAAAATTGCAAAGGATGTCTGATGTAGTGGAAACACAAGTGATTTTTAATATTAACGGCTTTTCGAAGTGAGGTAAAAGGTTGGTTTAAGGCTTGGATTCTTCTCGTTTCGTACAGTATTTGTCATTGTGTCTGAATACCAATAATTTAAATATTAATTTACGTCAATACTGGTATTTATTGAAAATAATAAGCAATTCTTCTTCATGTGAACATTGAAGAGAAAAAATTATATTAATCTGATAGTTCCGTATTAGGTAGATAATCTATACTTAGACTAACATCCTATTCTAAGATATTTATAAGATATATTAATATACGTATATTGCTTTTCATGTCATTAGGAATTATTCAAACAATGAATTCTATAATAAAGGAACAGCATAACTTGAGCCAAAGATATTGAAGAAAGAAAGAATTCGTACGTACCTAGGTGAAAACTTCCGAGTATCAAGTTACAGATTTAAAAATAGTACACGCTCATGTGCCGTATTTCCACACTAAGAAAAACAAGGGTGCATCCTGAACAAAAATTATATCCATAAGGCGAGAAGTGTTTGTAACAAAGAATACAAATCACTACGGGCTTAAGCTATTGGATTATAAGTAGATCGTAAAAATTAAGCATTACAAAAAAAATTTCAAAATTCCAGGTGTTGTCGTTTGAGAAAAATAACTTTTAAGAAGCCTTATCATATACAAGAACAAAAATTGGTCGAAATCAGTTAAATCTTTACCAATAGAGTAACCGGATAAATAACCAATTTTTACTTGCGATATATGTAGGTACTTTAGGGCAAGTTTTGCATTTAAAAAAAAAATGAAAATCGAGATTTTGATCAAAGTTGACATTCAGTGATAGATAATATGAAAAAAGTGGACCCGGCAATTCTGTGTCTTTATATCTGTACCTTTCTCTACAGACTAAACCACTGGAGCTATTTTCTTCAAACTCAGTACTTACGAGTAAGAGTCTTCGGTGATTCTCTAGAGGAGAAGTTTTTGTTGCCATATTTTTTTTTTGGTTTTTAAAAAAAAAAAACTAACTTAAAAAATCAATAACCTCAAAACTTGTGAACGATTATTTTTTGAAATTTTCCTAAATTCTATATTACTAAATATGTAGATACTTAAAATAAAATTGGCATCCCAAACTTTTTTCTTGAAAAATTTTAAAGAAATTAGTTATATAAAAAATTTATTTAATAATAAAATGGTTTTTAAACTTAATTTGCATAAATTCATACTTTTCTAGAAATTAGACGGCAATTTTAGGCATTTTAATATTCTTTTTTCATTAAACCTATGTTTTATGTATATTTATTTAGAAACTATTTTTAAATTCCAAAGTACTTTTACATAAGAGCAAGTACGTGGGATCCATTCGTGCATTTTATTTCAACTACCTACCATCATGGTTTTACTCAATAAAAATTTTGAATTTCTTTTATTTAATATTTGAAACAGTTTTTGGAAAAACAAATATTTTCTAAAATTTCAAACAAAATTGAAATGGCAGGCACCGTTGTTTTTGGTCTTAAAGAAAATGAAAAAAAAACATGTAGGGGGTAAATTTCAAAATGATTTCTACCGAGCTTAAAGAAAATCGGCCTAGCCGTTAAACATGTTGCTTGCGAGTCACACGTTTCCCTATCAAGTCTGACCAAAATCTCGAATTTAATATTTTTACGAATGCATAGCATGTCACATAGTATGTAAATATGTAGGCATGTACATGCGTATACTAGTATATCGCCAGTAAAAAGGAATATAAATGTATGTAAGTAGAAATTTGCAGTAAGCAAAAGGACCTCGTACTAGATTATTTCAAAAGCATATATTGAGGCTCGAATGGTAGACACGTGCACCCAAGAGGACACAAGCGTGCACAGGTTTTTCTTAAAACCCACCTCTGTCTATCGACTCCTACTCTCACCTCCTCACGGTAAACATCGGGTGCCTAGTACTTCAACTGGAGATTGGGGCACAACCCCAGCGGAAGGTTGTTGGGGGTAGCAAACGAGAGAGGGGGGGAGAGGTGTTTCCACTAAGGCATCTCTCCTTTCATCAAGGAGGTGATAGCGGAGGAATTCCCCAGATGTAATCAACGGTGGCGTCTACAGTTCCAGTGAGGCTGAACTACTTAGAGAACACCTTACAGCGCTACTCCGACGTATTCGGAGCTCAGGCCTGTAAGGAGCGGTTTATCCGGCTCCCCGTTCTTGGAGTCATACTAAAGACCTGGCCCTCTAGGTTGAGGGTTGTGCCGTCGGGGTGACTTCCCGGCCACATAAAATACGACGTAGTTGCGAAGCAAAAACAAGCCTCGGATACGGACGGATTCACTGTTGACGAACCATGCAAACGAAATAAGGATAACGAACTTCGGATCTGTACGTGGAATGTTAGGTCCCTTAATAGACCACGTGCAGCCGAACAATTTGCGGAAGCCCTAAACTGCTACAAAGCAGATATTACCGCCATCCAAGAGATGCGATGGGACGGGCCGGGGAGACGAAAATTAAAAGACTGCGATATTTACTACGGCGGCTGCTACAGAGAACAAAAGCAGCGTTTATTTGGATACGGATTTGTTGTTGGAACTAGGCTCAGGCAAAAAGTCGCATCAAGGCCAAATTCGCCAACTTTAGCCTGATTTGCGCGCATGCCCCAACAGAGGAGAAAGATGAAGACACCAAAGACATATTCTACGAGCTCCTGGACAAAACATACGAGCACAGCCCTAGTTATGACATTTAAATTGTCTTTGGAGATTTTAATGCCAAGCTAGGAAGAGAAGACATCTTTGGTGAAACAATTGGAAGATATAGCCTGCACGACACCACCTCCGATAACGGATTCAGGCTGATCGACTTCGCTGTGGGGCGAGACGTTCTTGTAGCCAGTACGCAGTTCAAACATCTGGATATTCACAAAGGGACATGGCGATCTCCTGATCAATCAACCGTAAACCAGATTGACCACATTGCGATCGATTCAAGGCACTTTTTCAGTATAGAGGATGTCAGCACGTTCCGGGACGTCAGGGATTAATATTGACTCGGACCACTACCTCGTTGTAGCCAAGGTTCGGCTGCGGATATCCCGACCCAAGCCAAAACAAGGAAGTACTGCGAGGAAGTACTGTGAGGAAGTTCGAAGTTGGACGCTTACAATCGCAAGAGATCGCAAGGTCCTTTTCCGATCGAGTTTCTAACAACCTCTTAAGAAGTCCTTTGCCGCCAGCATCAAGTATTGAGGACCAGTGGCAACATTGTCAAATAGCCATTAGAGATGCCGCCTCTGATGCGCTGGGTTTTACACGACCACCACAACGAAACCCCTGGTTTGACGATGAGTGCCGGCAAGCACATGCAGCAAAACAAAACGCATATAAAGCGGTGCTGCAAAGAAGGACTAGAGCTGCTCGCGAGCTCTACGAGCAGAAGAGGAGAGAAGAACACCGACTTCTAAGAAAGAAAAAGAAGGAGCATGAGAAGCGCTTGATCGAGGAAATAGAAGAATGCCATGGCAGGAATGAGGTTCGTCAACAACCTGATAAGTCCATATCAGTGCGGCTTTAGACCAGAAAAGTCCACCATCGATCAAATATTCACATTACGGCAGACCTTGGAAAAAACGCAGGAGCTACAAATCGACACATACCACCTTTTCATCGATTTCAAAGCCGCGTACGATAGTATCTATAGGAACGAACTATATATAGCAATGTCTAGTTTTGGCATCCCTGACAAACTTGTCCGCTTGTGCAGGATGACGATGGAGAATACACGCTGCTCCATCAAGGTCGGAAAAGATCTCACCGATGCATTTGATGTCAAAAAATGTTTTAGGCAAGGCGATGCTCTATCGTGCGACTTCTTCAACATAGTTCTTGAAAGAATAGAACTCACGCGTCAACACAAGAGGCACAATCTTTCAAAAGTCCGTCCAATTGCTCGGATACGCCGACGACATTGACATTATTGGAAGAACAAAGCGTGATGTCAGTGGCGCTTTTGTGAACATTGGGACGGAAGCGAAGAAGATGGGTTTAGCGGTAAATGAGGGCAAAACCAAATATATGCTGTCATTAAGAAAGGATACACAACACCGACGTCTTGGACAAAACGTCATTATAGACAGCTATAGCTTTGAGATAGTGAAGGACTTCATATACCTAGGCGCCGCTATAAACTCTGAAAACAACACCAGTGCTGAGAATAACTCTTGCCAATCGCTGTTTCTTTGGACTAAGAAGGCAATTGAGTAGCAAAGTCCTCTCTCGAGCAACTAAAGTGTCCCTCTATAAGACCCTTATCATCCCGGTCCTTGTCTATGGTGCAGAGACATGGACTTTGTCGAAGGTGGATGAGAGCGCTTTAGGCTGTTTCGAGAGGAAAATTCTTCGTGTGATCTTTGGTCCCGTCTGCATAGATGGGGAGTGGAGGAGAAGATTTAACCACGAACTGTATGGGCTGTACAGTGAAACTGACCTAGTCAAACGTATAAAACTCCAGCAACTGAGATGGCTTGGTCATGTAGAGCGAATGGACCCGAATGCTCAGGCCCGGAAAGTCTTCGAATCAAACCCTGAGGGACGGCGAAGTAGAGGAAGACCGCGACTCAGGTGGCGCACACAAGTGGGGGAGGACCTCAACCAACTTGGTGTGCGAAACTGGAGACAGATAGCTAGGGACCGAGCTAGCTGGAGAAGCTTGTTGGTTGAGGCCCTGGTCCACCCCGGACTGTAGCGCCACCTTAAGTAAGTAAGTATATATTGAGGCGAACGGATTATTAACTTTCTCATAAGAATGTATGGTATATTGTGAAATTTCCTGGTATACATACGACAGTGGCAATTTAGAGGTGATTGAAAAGTTGTTCGAGATTTTATTGAATCCAATTTTATTCAAAACAAAATTATTATTATATCGTTTACGAAGTACCAACTAATATTAATATTTTATTTCTTTGACGATTCGTAAATTGAAAATTGTTGAATTCAGAGAAATTCTATAAGTACTCAGAAACTAAAACTTTTTTCCTTCCCTTCTTCAGTTAAAAACTACAAATCTATCGCTTGGAACAAGTTTATGGTGCAAAATTGTCATTTTTACCAAGTATCATACTAAAACAGTTTTAACAACATACGAGTACCTACTTATTCGACTATAATTTTGCACCATTGTTTTCAGACTTCACCAACGTTTTTTTTTTTAATCTTATATTTAATTAAGCTTATCTTAGTATTTGATTCTCATAGTTTCATCAATGCACGAGTTTTTCGTTTCGAAGCTTTTGTGTACGTATATACTATTTAACTTATATAATAATATCCAATGAAAATATGTTTAAAAACACGAAGGCAAAGAATTAACAATTGTTTTTTTTTTGTGTTTTAATTTTTTTTCAAATGAAATATTGCGTCATGTTAGGGTTGGTTTTCTTTTGACACGAACAAGAAACTTTTCGTAAATTTGTACGATTCCCCATTTTTTGAACAATTCAATTAATTCTGTTCATTTTACAGCAAAGCAATCCAGCCGAATGGGTGCACAAGGTTTATAAAATGTCTGAAGGTCATCCTATTTGGCAAATAAAATAAATTTATAATGCATGTTTTAAGTTGATCAATCAACAAATACCTACACACAGCAACACAAAAACTTAACCACAAACTCAATCAAAAGAAAACTTAAATTGAATTACACTTTATGAGTGGTTTATACGAGTGTGTAAGTACCTACAGTATTATATGCTCGTAACGTACATTTCTATTTTATAAGGCGAACAATAGCTGTTGGTTGGTTGGATCCTTGGACGTTGACTTGTATCAAGAAAATGTAATGAAACGGACGTGACCTCTTCGAACCAATTACCCACACAAGTATTTTATAATTCCTCATTCAATAATTTATCCATCTTTGACAAAGTTTGAAAGGAATTTCAGTGGGTAATGTGTACGCGATGTAAAAAGAGAAAGGTGAACTTCAATTAAAAAACAGAAAATCGAAAAAGAATGTATAATGCATATCGTATGTACCTGATTGCTATTTCAAATCAATTGAAAATTGAACATATTCTTACATATAACAGCAATTTATAGAATTGTAATACTCGTATCTGAAGTGAATAGTTAGTACCTATTGGATTTAAGCTGCGTCCATATTATGCTACACAACTATGTACAGTTCATTTACATTTTAGAACAAAATGGAAACCATTTACGATGTAATTTGTGTTGAAAATAATTTCAAAATAATTTGTGTAATTTTTGTATCATGAATGGGGAAGATGCAATTCCTCTTATCTGAGCACTTCAAAATAAAATACAAAAATATTCAACACAAAACAAAAAGGAATAATAAATTACATAAGTATACATATTACACTGACCGCAAGAAATACAAGTCTGACAGTTGACTATTGTGTATACACGTATAGACTATACAATTGTTGTTCAGTCGACATTTGAATCGGGTTAGGTTCGGGTCAACAAATGTTTATGTTGATTTCATTTGATGATGTTGATTAAAATAAATCAACATACTGTGGACGTCACTTTTTTGATACTTATTGAATTACTAGTTTTCTAATAAATAGTTCTCAGGTGAAAATTGTATGTGTAACCTAATTTAGTTTTTTATTAGTACCCTAAGCTTGTACAGTTTAGTGTCCCGATTTTCCAGGAACAATCCTTTTATTTCAAATCTGCTGTCCCAACTTTCCTTTGTTTTATTATATTTACATGTATTACTTTTATATTTTTACAAATTCAACACTGAAACATTACCATTTTGCTGATTACCACATTGCTGATACTATAACACATTAATTTAGATTCTTTTCTTTTTTAAGAATAAGTTGTTCTTAAAAATGAGATATGCTCCACGGATGAACATACATTTCTTCAAATTATAAGTTTTCAGTTTCCTTGCTTACTTGCAATGTTTTTTGCAAAACTCCATTTAGTTTATTTACGACAGAATGGTGAATGGGCAGAAACAATGGTAGCAGAACTTATTTTAAAAAAAATTTTTAAAGTAAGTTTTCCAATTCTACTTGCAAACACACGCACTTTTTCCACCAACCGACATCAAATACTTGATGACTGTCGTAGCATTTTTAATTATTATGAAAATATTAGCCTGCAAATCTTAAAGTAGTTGGAGCATTATTTAGTTCTAATTGCTAATTTTATTGTTTATTTTTTTCAGAAAGTTCGCTCCACCATCATCTCCAAAATTTTGCTCATAGTGGCACTTGACCTACCAAAGGTGCATTTTAAGCATTTTCTTTTTGGGATTCCCTCAAACCCTGCAGTTATGAATGGAGTGTATTTTTTAGGTGAGTTAGATTTTAAGTTTACGTTTTGTGACGTAATTATGGCGAGTGAAAGTTTTATGATGGCATCATTTAATTTTAGGTTCATGTTTAATAATTTTTATTGGTAGAGGCAAATTGTAATGAAATCATTAGTGCTTCTGTTGAAGGGAGTGATGTGAATAGATGTGATGTAATTGCTCTTATTGACATATTTATTGACTAAAGTTAAGAGGTTCTTTAATAAACGTCTGCAAACAACTTGCAAAAAATGTAAGTATTGCAAATATTTTATAAATTTTTATGTACAAAATAATTTTAACTGTTTTTTTTAAAGGAACGACGAAGTATGGAAAAACAACCAAATCAAACTTTAAATTGCCAACTAAATAAATATGGAAAATAAGTTTAATTCTGGGAAGAAGAAAAAAATTCCTTATGAAGGACGGTTCTAACCAAAAAAAAGGAAGTCGATCCATTTTTTACTTGCGACTTATATGTAGGTACTATAAGGCAAGTTATTCGGAAAAAAAAAATCAAACTCGAGATTTTGATCAAAGTTGACAGTACGATGATAGCGAAGACTAAAAAAGTGGGTCTCACAATTCTGTCTGTCTGTCTTTTGACTACAGCCTAAACGGCTCGGCCGATTTTCTTTAAACTTGGTAGAGATAGTCAGCCTTATCGTCAATTCCGAGGGAGTTTGTTCTCCCTCGGATTTTTTTTTGTTCCCGGGAGTCGAACACTCCAATCGCAAATCTCCCCCGAGTTAGTTTTCCCACGGAAATTACTTCGAACAGATTTCGAAGTTTGTTGATAGAATTATTAATATGGAAATGATTAAACTTTCAGATTTTAGAAATAAATTAAATAAAATTCTTAAAGGAACTGATACGTTTTTTTTTTAAATGCATTCTATAGCCTTTCGGTTAACTGTAGAAGAAAGTGATCGAAGAAACGTTTTAAGAATTCGAAGATCTTTAAGAGATTGGTCAAATCCGTTGGAGCTACCACAGGCTTTGTAAGTGTTAACAATGTTAGGTGTAATACTAAAAATATATTTTTACAGATTCAAGCAACATTATCGTTGCAATAAACCGGCTTTTAAGTACTTGCTCGACATTTTGATGGACTCTGTGCCATCACCCAAAAAAGCGTTCAGCATACCGACCATCGTTAAATTATGTGCATGCTTACGTTTTTTTGCAGAAGGAGGCTACCAGAAAAGTGTAGCAAGGGATAGCGAAGTAGGATTGGCCCAATCGAGTTTTAGCGAAGTGTTAAAAGAAATTTTGTTTGTTTTTTAGAGAGATTTCTGTTCAAAATGGGTACAATTCAACACGGACGTGAGCCAAAAAAGAGAAGTTGCGTTCTCTTTTTGAAAAGCACAGGATACCTGGTGTTGTTGGATGCATTGACGGGACCCATGTTCGAATTGTGGGCCCATCAATAAACAAACACCTTTATTTTAACAGAAAGGGGTTCTTTAGCCTAAATATTATGCTGGTAACTTAAAATACGTATGCAAAGTGTACATACAATTTTAAGGTATGTGACCATGAAATGAAAATACGTTTTATTAATGCTACGCATTCAGGTGCATCTCACGACTCAATGATTTCGAACGTAAGTGGCCTTAGAAAACATTTGGAGCAGGAATACTTGCATGGCTCAAATCCTTTTTGTTTAATAGGTTTTGTGGATTTTATTATTTTTTATTATATATAGATTGTTTGACCTCTTCCTTCTCTCTTTTATGGAATCCTGTGGCAAAGTCGGATTGGCCGTCATCAATTCCACAAGCATATTTATTTGGTGTTTATTTGATGTGTTGGACCCTCAATTTAAATTGAAATTTTAAAATAAAATTAAAAAAAAACTTAAATTTTTAGTAATACTCACATGGTTTATTTTCAAATTCCTTTTATAAATTCAAGGGAGTTTTTTCCAGAGAAATTTCAAAAAATTTTCCCTAGAAAAAATAATGGCGATGCCAACTTTCTTCCATCGAACTTTTTTCCTTTTTTCGAAGATTGTTTGCGATAGGAGAGTATCACTCGGGGGAAAAAATCCGAGGGAGAATTTATTCATGATAAGGCTGAGTATGTATTTTTAATTTTTCCCCCATAGGTTTTTTATTTTTTCTTAAGACCGAAAATAACGGTACCTTTCATACGGTCTTATAAATATTTTTTTTCTCAAAAACTGTCCCACAGATTTAAAAAAAAAAATTCATTTAGTTAAGGCTAGGAAATGGTTGAAAAATTTAAAAAAATGGTTATTTTTGGTATCCCCCCCTGGAACCATTTTTTTGGTTTTTGATTTTCCCAAAAACGGAACAACCGATTTTGATAATTTTTCTATGCCAAAGCTCCCCAGCAGTTTATTCAAATTTTCCAAAAATTAATTTTTGGATTTTTAAAAAAAATTTCAGTTTTTTTTTTCAAAACACAATATGTGTTCGATCGAGGATAGACTGAATTAAAGTCCAATTCAAATTAAGAAAACGCTTAAATGTTTATTCCACAAAATTCAAAATAATAATAATAATGAAAACAGAAAAATTGAAAATTAAGAAAAAATATGATGACAATTGAAAATTATAGAAAAAATATCCTTAAGAATACAGTATAGGTACATTTTGCACAAGTACATGAAAATTATTTCTATTAAATCAACTGTTTTATTTCTTGAATACATTTCTTGGAAATAGATCATGTTGCATCTTCAACATACCGGCCCCGCTGATGAATCATCAGAAAGAAAAATGTGTCAAGTCAAGGGTTCAACCTTTCCATTGCTAAGTGGTTAATTCTGGCCGCCACTTACTCGGCCTGCAATGATAGGTTTTCATTCATAATTTTGGATTCAACTATATATGAGGCATTGAGAGCAGAAGTGGCGTAACCCCAATATTCACTTATTGAGAAAATCACGGTTTAAAAAGTTAACGAAAAAGAAATGTTTGTTATTGGCTTCCTATTAAAAATAATAGTTAATAAACTTCAGTTATGACATAAACTAGTGGGATATCTTGTATTTAAGACCTTAATTTTCTCTTTAAATTATTAATTACTGGATTTTATGTGGGTTACACCACTACTGCTTCTTAGATACTGGAATAAATTTAAAAAAGAAAGTTGGTTACACCAATAATTTGAAAAACAGGTTATGAAAAAAAAAATTATTATCGCTTTTAAGTACAAAATAGTTAGAGAGTTAAGTTTAAGTTTACACTACTATGATAGGTACTTTCATTCTTCTTCGTCATCTGGGTACTCAACCAGCCCAACGTCTCTGTCCATCGAAACAGTTTTCAATTTTTTATAAAAGTCGTGGTAATTCGGTGGGATAAAATTAAGTAACTCCAATAAGTTTTTCTTTTTTGCTTCACTTACGGCATTCCATTTTGAAACAATAGTTCGAGATCTGTGATGAGTGCAGGTGTTCTTTTTTTCAAAAACACAGTATCAAAAAGCACTGTACTTGTACAAAATATTGAAAGGTGTCTTTTTCAGAAATTGTAGCCATTGAATTTTAAGCCATTCCACCTTCCCTTTATTTACATTAATTTTCCGATTTGTTATATTCTTTTCCAATTTTTTTGTCAAAAACATCATAGATTCATCCATAACAATAATTTGAAATGGATTCTTCTTTCTTGCCGCTGCTATAACCGTGTGCCAATTCATAGGGCCAAAAATGTCTTTAAAATACTTTTTCCGCTTTTCGATAAGACCAAAGTCTTGGTCACAAGGTTTAAGTAAGCCTGGCCACTCATAAGAATTTTGTGATCGATTTGATTGACAAGATAGTCACTATGAGAAACAATAGGTGCGTTTTATTATCCACAAATCTATCTGGATCCGGATCGGGATCATCACTTGATAATAAAACGATACGGATCTTACTGACAGCAGTGTTATAAGCCCGTCTCTTTCTATCCTTAGGTTTGTAAATTTTAAATTATTTCTTGTCTTTTTTCTTTACACTGTAGTTTACACTACCTTATCATAAAAGCCATCTACTCGCCAGTGTAATAATTAATTTTTGGATCTTTGAAATAGATCCCGATAGAAAACAGGATCCCAAATTGTTTTTGTAATACATGTTAAAACTTAATCCAGATCCGGATCCAGATAGATTTGTGAATAATAAAACGCACCTAATATATTGGCACAAAACGGACGGTTTCTATTTTGCCCAAGTGGGTTACACCATTTCTGCTCTAGGAAAAGTTCCGTGCAGAAACAATGTTTCAGCATTTTTGTATTGATTTATGAGCAAATATAAGTAACGTCACTTCTGCGTTGAAAGAAATTTTATTTTTGACCATTGTGTATTATAAAGTCAAAATTGAAACAAATGAGGGTTACGCCACTTCTGCTCTCAATGCCTCATATGTTCAATGTTAATTGATTGATAACGCCTTAAGAAACAAAAAAATGAAGAACAATTATATAAAAAAAAATTATTTAAATGAAAGATTGAGATTCGATCTAATTGGGTCACAATCCGGTAATAAACATATTTTGCTGATAGGCCTCTTACATAACCCGCTTGATGTTTGAACTGAAACTACTCTTACAATCTTATCCAAGCCAGGATGAACTGCAACAACTCGACCTAATTGCCACTGGATTGAAGGTATCTGATCATTTTTGATTATGACCAAATCATTGATTTCAATATTTCGTTCTATTTTAAACCATTTAGGACGTGATTGTAAGCGCCCTATATATTCATGTTTCCATCGTTTAGAAAATCCTTGTTTCATCTTTTGTGTAAGATCAAAACGGTTTAAAGGACTTATAGTTTTATCTATTAAATTTAGTTCTGGTGGAGCAAGTAATTGTTCACCAATTAAAAAATGTCCAGGTGTTAAAGGTTCCAAATCGTCAGGATCATTTGTAAGTGGACATAATGGTCGTGAATTCAATACGGCTTCAATTTGGTACAACAACGTAGACATTTCTTCGAAAGTCAGAGTAGAAGATCCGATCACCCTTTTTAAATGGTATTTAATGGATTTCACTCCAGCCTCCCACAAGCCACCAAAATTAGGTGAAGCCGGAGGAATAAAATGCCAAGAAATATTTAGATTATTCAGTGTTGGTATGAGATCCTTCTGAACTGTTTTCTGAAAATCCAATTTATTGCGTTTTAGAATCTTCTCTGCACCAACAAAATTAGTCCCGTTATCACTGTAAATATTAGAACAATATCCACGGCGAGCAACGAATCGGTTGAAGGCAGCGAGGAAAGATTGCGATGTCAAGTCACTCACAGCTTCAATGTGAATCGCTTTAGTACAAAGGCATATAAAAATACATACATATCCTTTTTTTGAAGAGATCCCTCGTCCTTTAATTGGTCGAATACTGATGGGTCCAGCATAATCAATCCCGACATGTGTAAAAGGTCGGGAAAATTTTACTCTAGGAGATGGTAGATTACCCATTAATTGTTGACATGGTTTTGGATTATGGCGAAAACAGGTAAAACATTTATTTATTACAGAGCGTACAGCATTGCGACCATTCAAAATCCAATACTTTTTTCGGATGAGCGTTAGAGTTACTTGAACGCCGCCATGGAGGGTATTTACATGTGCTTGTTTTATGACTAATTCCGTGAAATGATGTCGAGCTGGTAAAATGATTGGATGTTTACGTTCAATTGATAAATTCGATCCCTGTAATCGACCTCCAACAACTAAAATATCATTAGAATCTACCTCTGGATTAAGTGTGAGGAATTGTTTATAATGCGAAAAGTTCTTTTTGGATTTCAATTGATTTAAAGCATTAGGAAACGATATTGCTTGCACCACTTTAATCCAATGGCAAGTCCAAGTTTGAATTTCTTCGGTAGATATGGGGTTTATAATTCGATTAGATTTGTATTTTTGACGAGAGTTGAAGGCAAATCGAGAACACAAAATTGATGTTTTTATGAGCTTGTTCAATGAAGAAAATCTTTCGATGAAAACATCTGAGACAATTACTGTATGGATGTGATGACTTTTTGCTTCGACCAAAATTTCACTTTCATCGATATGTTCATCGATACTGTTTAAATCTGGGATGTTAATTTCGTTTTGCATCAAAAATAATGGTCCATTCCACCAAAGTTTATAGTCAGCAAGTTCATTTGGATACATTCCCCGTGTTGCACAATCTGCTGGATTTATTGTAGTTGGAATATGTTTCCATTGCTGCACTAACGTACTTTCAAGAATATCGGAAACTCTATTGGCTACGAAAATTTTCCATCGATTGGCATCCCCATTTAACCAAGCCAATACAATTTTAGAATCTGTGTAAGCAAAAATATTCTCATCAGATATGTTGATATTCAATCCGGATCTAATATGTTTGAGTAATTTAACAAGAAGTAAAGCACCACATAATTCAAGTCTGGGTATGGATATGGGCTTTACAGGTGCAACTTTGGTTTTCGATGTTAGAAGCGATACATGAATAGAGCCATCAGATGTGATCGTTTTAAGGTAAATAACAGCTGCATAAGCGTTTGAAGATGCATCGCAAAAGGCGTGCAATTGGTGTGATCGATTGATTGAAAGAGTTTTAAGCCATCTTGGAATTTGAATAGATGGCAGTTCAATTAAACCATCAAGAAATTTTTGCCAGTCATATGATAATTCGTTGGTAATTTGTTCATCCCAATCAAGATTGAAATACCACAACCGTTTCAATATGATTTTAGCAACCACGTTTATGGGCGCAATCCAACCACTGGGATCGTACAAACGTGCAATGACAGATAAAACTGATCGTTTTGTTTTAGGTAAATCGGTAGTATCAAACTTGACATTGAATGAAAATTTATCTTCAACAGGCTGCCAATAAATACCTAGGGTTTTTACTGTTTCATTTTTGTTCAGTGATAAAAGTTGTTGAATTTCACGTACTTCAGGTGGAATTGAAGATAACACTTGAACTGAATTGCTGATCCATTTTCGCAATTCAAATCCACCTGCTTTAGAAAGGCTATTCAATTCACTTTGTAATTTAGAAGCATACCTGAAATCGTCCCCACCAGAAAAGATATCATCCACATAAATATCGGTCTTTATTACTTTTGCAGCTAACGGAAATGATTTTTTCTCATCAGATGCCAATTGATGGAGTGTTTTAATAGCTAGGTATGGTGAACAAGAACTGCCAAACATCACTGTGTTGATAGCATAGTCTTCTATTGGTTCATTTGGACTATTTCTCCAAACAATACGTTGAAAATTGGCATCAGTTGTTGGCAATTGAATTTGTCGATACATTTTAGCAATATCCGCACTAAAAGCAATTTTATGGAATCGCCAGTTGAGAATAACAATGATGACGTCATTTCGCAGTGAGGGTCCAGTAAACAAAATATCGTTTAATGAATTTCCATTCGTTGTTTTTCTAGATGCATCATAAACAACACGTAACTTGGTGGTTGAACTATCTTCTTTTATAACTGCATGATGAGGGATATAATTGCAGTTATAAAAAATAGAATCAGCAGTGAGATGTTCGATATGATCTTTTTCATCTGTAAATACCCGATGCATATGCCCTAGTTGAATATATTCAGACATGACTTCTTTATACTTCTCGTGAAGCGTAGGATTCTTGAGAAAATTTCTTTCTAGTTGTAATTGGCGATTAACTGCTCCTTCTCTTGATCTTCCTAGAACAGCAGATTTATCAACGTAAGTTTTGAAAGGCAAGCGAACAGTAAATCTTCCGTCTACATCGCGACGATATGTTTCAGCATAAAAAGATTCGCACCATTTCTCCTCTGGAGAAAGCAAACGTTTATCGGGTACACTTTCTAATTCAAAAAACTTTCGAATCATGGAATCGATGTCAGATCGTATAAGGAAGTTTGAAATGTTGACTGTTTTTGCCTTATCAAATTTTACTTGTCCGCAAATAACCCATCCAAGTTTGGTATCTTGAGCAATTGGATCACCACAGGTACCTTTTCGTAAACCATCCAATATGATTTGTGCATAAACATCTGCTCCTAATAGAATGTCAATTTTCCCGGGTGTGTGATAGGTAGGATCAGCTAATGATAGTTTTTCTAAATGTGGCCAAGAGCGAAGTGGTATTTGACAAGTTGGTATAAGACTTGTTATGCGTGGTAGTATAAAAGCATCAACGCTTAATATATATTTGTTATCGATAGGTGATAAAATGTTAAGCACAGCGCTGCTTCGAGATATTGTTGATGATGATGATACTAGGCCACTGATATTGGCATTTATTGGATTTCTAAATAATTTAAGAGATTGAGCGGCTTGCTCGGTGATGAGGGTTGCTTGAGATCCTGAATCTAGTAGAGCTCGTAAACGATGGATAGTATTGTCAAAGGATTTGACGTGGACAATGATGGTTGCTAATAATACTTCATGTTGAATTGCGATTGTTGGTTTTACATGAAGATTGACTTGAGTGTTATTAGAACTAGATGATGTTTTAGAGTTGGATGCTTCAGATAATTCATTCGCAAAATGAATAGCGGGATTGTGGAGTAATGTATTATGGCGATTATTACATTCAGTACAATTGCGGGAACTGGTACAGTTTTTTATCTGGTGGTTATACGCAAAACAGTTAAAACAGTAATTTTGTTTTCTAATTACCTTTTCTCGGTCTGGTATTGAAAGTTCGAGAAACTTCGTGCACTGACGGATTACATGGTTACCTTTGCACATACAGCACTTGATTGCCGGTTTCGTTTCTTTCTGCGTCTTCAAGTGGAAACTGTTCGGTTGTTTGGTTCTGATTGAATTGTTGAAATCTTGTGGTGAATTCTTTCTGATTGACTTCAAAGTTGATCCAGATGTTGACGTTTGCCACTGAGATTTGTTGGCTGCCATTTCTTCAATGGTATGAATTCGAATTTCAATGCAATCTGATATTTCTTTGAATGTTGAAATATCTTTTTTATGACTCGAAGATTGTACCCAAAATTCTCGTGTATCATGAGGAAGCTTTTCTGCCAGATAGAAAACCAATATAGGCTCGAAATGTTTCAAGTCATAGCCAAACGATTTCAAAACACAAATACATTCTTTGCAAACATTAAGCAAATGAGTCAAACTTGCAGCATCTTCAGATTTGATGATTGGTAAAGAAGAGAAAGATTTCATGTGTTTTGAAAAGAGGACACGTTTATTCTCGTACCTCTCACGCAACAATTCATATGCTTCTTGATAATTTTCAGCTAGCAATGGAATTTCTCCGATGATTTTCAGTGCATCACCAATCAAAGAACTTCTTAGATAATAGAATTTGTGGATATCACTGATGGATTGATTCTCATGAATCATTGATTTAAATAAACTATGGAACAAGGACCAATTACTATACGTTCCATCGAATGTTGGAATTTGAATTCTTCCAAGATTAACGTCTAATCGTGGAGCAGAGTTCAAAGCTGTTTGATTCATGAATGTATTTTGTATCCCTTGGAAATCTGGTAATGATCTTGAATCTTGAACGGGAGTGGTAATAGCTAAGAGATCTTCTTCTATTTCAGAACGTGTCTCAATATAGATTTCTTCAAATCTACTCATCCAGTCTTCATCAATGTATGTCTTGGTGACTTCATCATCTTCATCGAGAATCATTACATGATTTGTATTAAAACCATTGTAATGAGATTTCAATGTCTCTAGACGATTTTTTATTGATGATGATGTTCGTTTCTCCTGTGCGGTTTTTCTATGATTAAGAAGGCTCTTTTCGACTTGGATTAGCAATGATTTCTGCTGATTGAAAAGTTTTTCGGATACAGATTTTCTTGTAGACATTTTGAAATTAAAGATATTATTTTGAACGAAGAAAAGAAATGATTGGAAATAAACACAAGCGTTCCCGGGTTTCGGCACCAAAAATGTTCGATCGAGGATAGACTGAATTAAAGTCCAATTCAAATTAAGAAAACGCTTAAATGTTTATTCCACAAAATTCAAAATAATAATAATAATGAAAACAGAAAAATTGAAAATTAAGAAAAAATATGATGACAATTGAAAATTATAGAAAAAATATCCTTAAGAATACAGTATAGGTACATTTTGCACAAGTACATGAAAATTATTTCTATTAAATCAACTGTTTTATTTCTTGAATACATTTCTTGGAAATAGATCATGTTGCATCTTCAACAATATGTATTTCAAAAACCCCATGCTCGATTTTTTAAAACTTGATAAATAAAAGTTTCTTAATATAAATTACAAGATGTAAGAAAAAAAATTTATTTTACCTAAAAATAACGGGTCCCTCCATACAAATGTTAAAAAATGGTTTTCGAAAACGGTTCCAAGAATTTTGCTTAATTTTTTTTCTGTTGATTAATTTTTATGATCATTATTAAATTATAATAAAAACAAATTTGAAATCAAGATATTACTGACTGTACCCTACCATAGAACCATTTTTTCAAATTTAGAATTTCTCGACATAACGGATTTTAATGAAATTTTTTTATAGAGAAGCTTCTCAAAATTTTGAAAATCAGTGCATTTCAAAACTTAAAAAAAAACATTTTTTGAATTTTTGAAAAAAAAATTATTTTTTTTTGGAAAATTCCATATCTCAGAAACAGCTTAATATTTGTTTTATTTTTATCCGAAAAATAATAAAAGCTTTAAAGTACTTAGGTACTAAAATTTTGTCTTAAGAATATTATAAAAATTTTGCACATATGTAAAAGCTTATTTTTTAAAGAAACCAGTACAGACCGATAATTTTTGTTCTTGCATAAGCTAATATTTGCTTGAATCACATGGCATCTTGTTTTTATCTCCAACTACTACTGTTTTAGTCTATTAAAAAATTAATTTTATGCTCATACAAATTTTTTCTCAAATAACATTCATTTTTGAAATTCTTAGTCGTTTACATAAGAGCAAGTTCGTGCGACCCAGTCGTGCATTTTATTAAGTTTGAAAACATGATGACAACGTATAAATGCATCAAGAAGCGTAATAAAATAAAGAATCAGAACAGGATGCCACAACGTGGGAATATTTTGAAATATTCGATAAAGTCTACGGTAGAAGATTCAGTGTATCTCCCCCGCACAAGCTTCAACACAGCATGAAGCTTATAATTTGAAACACAGAAGTATGAAACCGTATATGTTGGTCAAGATGTTTAGTATGAAAGCGATTTCGTTTTTGATTGGACTGTTTTGATTATGCTCATCCTCCTCATGCTCATTAATTTCATGAAACGAAAACTTGAAATTAGCAATAAGGAACGGAAAGGGTTTTAAAAAAAGAGTTATTCTCTATTTCAATTGTATCCGACGACGTCTATACGATATGCAAAGTGAATCTATTCCAAAGTAATAATGTAGCATTAAACCATGTTTTTAAAAATAAATTTGAATAATTTACAAATCTGGCATGCGTCTATTCATGATGAATTGCCAATAAGGAGCGGAAACTTCGTTTATTTCACCAAAGCTAAGTGTACACGATTGGTAGATCTTACAATATTGTCAGATCTGTCAGTGAATAACATGCTTACAATGTCTTACAGCCGTGTAGTCTTACAATTAATTTTCAGAAAATTTGTCTGACAATTAATTGTTAGATCATTGTCTGACAATTAATTGCGAGAAATCTGACAATCATGTTTACGCTAGCTGACAATCGTGTAATCATAATTGTATACACAGACAATTTATTGTTAGGTCTGCCAATTCTTATCGTTGTCTGACGTTTCTGACAATGAAGAAATTGTAAGATGTCGGTTTTTAGCATCATAAAAATATTTCATTGTCAGACAATTTGCAGCCAAGCTTCAAATGAAGCGTTTAGTTGTGTGTGTACACGGTTGGTAGCAAATCTACCTATCTCTTACAATTAATTGGTAGGTATTTAGCCAGCTATCTGAAAATAAATTGTCAGCCAACTTCTGACAATAAATTGTAAGAGATTGGTAGATTTTCTACCAACCGTGTACACACAAAACTTAATTGTCAGCTCATTTGTAGATAATTGTCAGACATTGTAAGGTCTGACAATATTGTAAGATCTACCAATCGTGTACACTTAGCTTAAGCATATTTTTGCTTTAATGCTGATCTAAAAATATTTACTTGCGACTTATAGGTACTATAAGACAAGTTATGCATTCGTAAAAAAAATCGAACTCGAGATTTTGATCAAAGTTGACATTACGATGATAGGGAAGACCAAAAAAGTGGATCTCGCAATTCTGTCTGTCTGTCTGTCTGTCTGTCTGTCTGTCGGTTCGACTACAGCCTTAACGGCTCGGCCGATTTTCTTCAAACTTGGTAGATATGGGTTTTAATTTTTCCCCCCGGACGTTTTTTTCTGTTTTTTTTTTTAAGACCTGCCATACGATTTTGTTTCGAAATTTTATAAATATTTTTTTTCTCAAAAACTGTCCCACAGAATTAAAAAAAAAAATTTGAAAAATTTCATTTGATTAAAACTAGCTAATGGTTGAAAAAAAATTTACAAAAAATTGTTATTTTTGGTAGCCCCCCTGGGTCCATTTTTTTTGTTTTTAATTTTGTCAAAAACGGTACAGTCGATTTAAGTAATTTTTTGTATGCCAAAGCTCTTCCAAAGTTTGAATATTATTACTAGGGCTAGGATTTCCATGCAAATGCATATTTTTTTTGAGAAACTTTAGAAACACAGGAATAAAATACAAACACGAATCAATCAATTTGCTTTAAAATGGCATTTAATCGTTAGTGCATATTTTTGCATATTTTACTATAAATGCATATTTTTGCATATTTTACTATAAATGCATATTTTTGCATATTTTACTATAAATGCATATTTTTGCATATTTTACTATAAATGCAATAAATATATTACTTTTAATTGCATTTTTTCAATAATAAATGCATATTTGTGCATATTTTCGAAAAAAAAAACAAAAAAAAAATGCACATACATGGTAATGGCCGCTCGAGGAATTAAAAATTTTATATCCAAAAATGCTCATGATATAGATAGAGTGGCAGAACAGATAAGAAGTAATTTTAAAAATGTAGATTTATTAATCTTAAGGGGAAAAAAAAATATCTATTTAATTGAAATTGTTTTTTTTTTCAAAAATTACTGCAGTTGGAGGACCTTTTGGTGCAGCAATTCAAAAAAAAAAATAAAATGCACGACTGGGTCGCACGAACTTGCTCCTATGTAATCGACTGGGAATTTTAAAAACGAATGTTATTAGAGAAAACTGTTCATAAAGATAAAATTAATTTTTAAATTCTTTTAGTAGTAACAGAATGCTATGCAAATATGAATTTATGCAAGAACAAAAATTATAAGTCGTTGTAGTGGTTTCTTAAAAAAAGCTTTTATGTACAAACTTTTTAAAAGCTTTTTAAGGAAAAATTTTGGTACGCTTATTTAAAGTTTTTATTATTGTTCGAATAAAAATTAAATTTATGAAAAGAAATATTGACCCGTTTCGGAGATATCAAATTTTCAAAAAAAAAAAAAAATAGATTTTTTTTCAAAAATTCAAAAAATATTTATTTTAAAGTTTTTTTTAGACTTTTTAGAAGCTTCTCTATAAAAATTTTCATTAAGATCCGTTATGTGGATAATGAGAAATTCAAAATTCGAAAAAATGGTTCTATGGTAGGTACAAGCTGTAATATCTTAATTTCAAAATTTTTTTTATTAAATTAAAGATCGTAAAAAATAATTGAAAGAAAAAAAAATTTATCAAAATTCTAGGCACCGTTTTCGAGAAAAATACGATTTTTGAAAACCATTTTTTTTAATTTTTTAGCATTTGTACGGTAGGTACCTTTGTTTTTAGGTAAAATAAAAAATTTTGTTTCACATTTTGTAGATCATATTGAGAAACTTTTATTTATCAAGTTTAAGAAAAATCTAGCATGGGGTTTTCAAAATATTAAGTTTTGAAAAAAAATTTTTGAAGTTTTTTTTAAAAATCCAAAAAAAATTTTTTTGAAAATTTGAGTACACAATTCTATTTATATTTTTGGGGAGCTTTAGCAAAAAAAAAATGATCAAAATCGATTGAACCGTTTTTGAGAAAATCAAAAACAAAAAAAATGGTTCCATGGGGGGTACCCTCAATAACCATTTTTCGGAAATTTTTTTTCAGCCAATACCTAGATTTAATTAAATGAAATTTTTCTGTATCTTTATTTTTAAAATCTGTTGAACAGTTTTTGAGAAAAAAAAATGTTTATAAAATTTCGAAAAAAATTCGTATGGGGGGTACCGTTATTTTTGGTCTTAAAAAAAGAAAGAAAAAAACGTGTGGGGGGAAAAAATTAAAAATAATATGAACCAAGTTTAAAGAAAATCGGCCGAGTCGTTTAGCCTGTAGTCGAACAGACAGACAGACAGACAGACAGACAGACAGACAGACAGACAGACAGAATTGCGAGACCCACTTTTTTAGTCTTCGCTATCATCGTAATGTCAACTTTGATCAAAATCTCGAGTTCGATTTTTTTTACGAATGCATAACTTGCCTTATACGAGTAGTACCTATAAGTCGCAAGTAAAAAAAACTGGATGAGTTTCTTGAAAAAAATTAAGGTTTCGCAAAAATAAAAAAATATTTACAAGGAGTTTACACTGAGATGTGTCGATGAGAATTACATTGAGCCCTTAATATCTCAAGAAATATGTTCTTTAAAGAATGCTCTATTAATTTCAGTTGACGTTGAGCGATCATTCTCTATATATACACAATTTCAGAGACCGAATCGTCAAAGTTTTACGTTTGAAAATTTGAGAGAAAGCTTTATGATTTATGCGAATAAAGCATACGAAAATTTTGAAGATTAGATGTAATGCAATAATAGATGTAATTCAAGTTCTGTGCTATTTTTAATATATTTTTTTTTTGTATTTTAATTGAAATGAAGAATTTTATTTTTAGTTTTTATTGATAAAATTTTGTGTTCCTCGATAATAAAGACTGAATTTGTTATATAAACCTAAATACTATGTTTTTCCCATACAGATGGTTCGCAAGGTATATGGTTTTAAATGCATATTTTAGGTGCATATTTTACATTTTTAAGAGCATATTTTAAGCGCATATTTTGCATTTTTAAGTGCATGAAAATCCTAGCCCTAATTATTACATACATATTCAAATTTTCAATTTTTAATTTTTTGGATTTAAAAAAAAAAATTTTTTTTGGAAACTCAATATTTCGAAAACCCCATGCTCGATTTTTTTCAAACTTAGCAAATAAAAGTTTCTTAACATAATCTACACGATTTGAGAAAAAAAATTGTTTTATCTAAAACTAACGGTACCTTCCATACAAATTTTAAAAAATGTTTTCGAAAATCGCATTTTTCTCGAAAACGGTTCCGAGAATTTTGCTAATGTTTTTTTTCTTTTGATTAATCTTTACGATTTATAATTTAATAAAAAAAAATTTAAATCTAGATATTACTGACTGTACCTACCATAGAACGATTTTTTCGAATTTTGAATTTATCATTATCGACATAAAGGATTTTAATGAATTTTTTTATAAAAAAGCTCCTAAAAAGTTTAAAAAACATTGCATTTAAAAACTTAAGAAAAAATATTTTTTCAATTTTTAGAAAAAAAAGTCATTTTTTTTTTTTGAAAAATTCGATATCTCAAGAACGGCTTAGTATTTTTTTTTTGAAATAAGACTTTTATTCGTACAATAATAAAAACTTAAGGTTGGCGTACCAAAATTTTTTCTTAAAAATGTTTTAAAAATTTTGTAAATAAAAGCTTATTTTTTTAAGGAACCACTACAAAGACTTATAATTTTTGTTCTTGTATAAATTCATATTTGCATAGCATTCTGTTTTTATCTCTTACTACTTAAAGAATTTAAAAAATTCATTTTATCCTTATGAACAGTTTTCTCTAATAACATTCATTTTTAAAATTCCTAGTCTATTACATAGGAGCAAGTTCGTGCGACCCAGTCGTGCATTTTATTTTTTTTTTTACTAACTTAAGCTACCCATGTATTATTATAAATATAATGGCGCAAAATTTTAAACAGCTTAGTATTATGGTATAACATTTAAGTAGATTACTAATTCTTTCATAATTTTAAACATTTTCAAACTAGTATCGTACTAAGGCTATTTTTTACTTGCGATATAGGTACTATAGGCAAGTTCTGCATTTGGAAAAAAAATCGAACTCGAGATTTTGATCAAAGTTGACATTACGATGATAGCGAAGACGAATAAAGTGGGTCCGGCAATTCCGTCTGTCTGTCTGTCTGTCTGTCTGTCTGTCTGTATGTCTGTACCTCGATCTAGAGCCTAAGCCACTGGACCTATTTTCTTCAAACTCGGTAGTTATGGGTCTTTGGTGATTCCCTAGAGGGGAAATTGAAATTTTTTTTTTAGCTCTAAAACTAAGGGTACCCCCCATACACCCGTAATGCAAAATCTTATTTATCTCGAAAACGGCTCTAACGATTTTGATAAAAAAAATTAAGTGTGATATTATGGACATGGACTACGTTTTGGTAAAAAAAAATTTGGGGCAAAATGTTATTAACGGTACCTGTCATAGAACCGTTTTTTTGATTTTCGACTTTCTCATTAACGGCGCTAACGATTTTAACCAAAAATTTTCAGCAGGAGTCCCCCTCAGTTTAAAATAATATTGTATATAAAAATATTCGAAAAATTATTTGTTGGGTTTTTTTGAAAAAATTTTTTTTTTTGAAAAATCAATATCTTCAAAACCTATGAACGATTATTTTTGAAATTATTTCCAAAAATCAATATTATTAAATACTTAAAATTCGCATCCCACATTTTTTTCTTGAAAAATTTTAAAGAAATTTCTTATATAAAAAATTTATTTATTTAATAATAAAACGATTTTTTAAAGTTTGTTTGCATAAATTCATACTTTTCTAGAAATCAGACGGCAATTTAATTTTAAATTCATGTTTTATAATTATAAAATGTATCTTAAATTCCAAAGTACTTTTACATAAGAGCAAGTTCGTGCGATCCAGTCGTGCATTTTATTTAATAAATAGCTTCTGAACACACCTAAAGTAATGGCAGTTCATGCAAAAAACTAAGTAAACAGTCAGAGTCATATAAAGTTAGCACGATACTAAAAAAAATAAAATAAATTGGTATTCGACAATTTTGACTTTAATAAATGGGTAAGGAAAGTATGTTGCTAAACTCAATCAAAATTTGCATTATTGTCGTTTTAGTCAAGTATCATATTAAAACAGCTTTATCATCGTAATAATTCAAATTTTGCGCCAATGTTTTTATATTTAGTTGAAAAAAATATACCAATTCAAATAAAGTATAATATAATCGAAGAACATGGCATAACATTTAACGCTTCCATATAAGAGGTTGGGTCAGTAAGTCCCTGAAAAATGAGGAACTCTGTTTTTGACATAAAAACATTTATTTTTAACATAGTCCTTTTTTAGCTCGTAACACTTCATCGAACGTTTGTCCAATTTATTGATGCCCACAAAATAATACGGTTTGAGATTTGGGTCGAATGACCTGCTCGTTCGACGAAGCCATTTCATCAAGTTCAGAAACAAGAAATGGTCACATATAGCTAAATCTGAGAATACGCTGGATGAGGAAGGAGTTCGTTACCATGCTCATGCAATTTTGATCGGTTTACCCTTTTTAAGGTAAACACCTCACGCATTCCAAGACACTGTATAATAAGGCTAGTTTTTCTTGAATTTTTTGCCTAGCTTTAAGTTGAATAAGAAATAAAAAACCCATTTTGGCTTTCTTTGGCTTCGATTCACCAAGAGAAGTCCGTTGTTTTTAATATTCTTTGGTCTCTGGTGAATCCATGTTTGCGGTTACGAAACGGCTTTAAATTTCGGTGAAATTTTTGTTGAACATCACCAAACACTCCTTTGAAATTTTCAAAAAATTATGTAAAACCGAGATGATCTCATACTCGTACATGTGATAAGTATGTGGCCTCTTAAAGCTCGCGCACCTTAACTCGCCCATTGTCTTTTATCAAACAATGTAGTCCGGGAGGCAGCGACAGAAATTTCCGTCTCATTTTCGCCAGCCTTATATTTTGTGTATGAGTCATTCAAGTGGTAAGTTATAGTTACATAGACGTCTTCCACCGCACCTTTACAACGGGGGGTTACAGGAGTGTTTCAAACCCCGCAAAAAAATCATGAAAAAAATTCATAGCCGCAAACGTGAAACTTTTTCGACGCATTATCTGACACATAAGAAGTTTGAAAAATATAGTCTTCCACCTGTATCCCACAACAAAATACGTCTTCCACCCACGCAAAAACCGCAAAACTTTTTTGAAAAAAATTCATTCCCGCGAAGATGAAATTTCTATATATGCTAACTCTTAATGTAATAAACATAAAATAAATAGTCTTCCACCTATAACATACAACAAAAGTCGTCTTCCAAGGCTTTAAAGTTGCACGCCGCACTTTGGTCTTTTTTTCTTATTTTTAAATGCAACCCTCTATAAGATCAAATGAAAAAAATGAGACAGTATCAGTATTGTTGCCTCTAAATCTTTCTCTTTTGCTCTCAGAAGTATAAATTATTTGCAGCTTTATTAAATTTCTCCAACTAAAAAGAAAGCTTAGAAAATAATGATAAGAAGTGCTTCTCACTCTAACAAGGACCCCTTACGAGGGGCATTAATTGAAATGATTATTATGTATTTATAATTTCGAGAAACATATACTTGTATATTTAAAACACTACAGTTAAAAACTGTAAGTAATTTCTCCAGCCAGAGGTTCTTGACCCTTCTATGTATAATTTATATAGCGATCAGCTGTAAGATATGTCTTATAAAAGTACAGAAAGGAGTGCGAGCTTTCTTCTAAGTAAATTCAAGAATTTCAAATCACTTGCTATCAAAACTACAACTTGTTACCTCAGAAATTAAGTTAAAGTGATCGCGTATCTTAAAGTTTAAAATGTCTGGAGTTAAACCATATTGTGTTTTTTGTGCAAAAAAAAGCGGAAAGCTACAAACATTTTTTAGCAGCATCTTGAATAAGAGTGCTCATATTCTTTCAATTCGCAAGGAAAATAATTTACATTCAAATAATATAATATTGCCTGAAAAAGTTAATGAATATCAGAAATACCACTCGGCCTGTTACTCAAAGTTTACAGCAGTGCCGCAAAAATATAAAGTTGTTCCAGCAAAAGATAAGCCATCAGAATCAACTCTAAAGTTAGTATATAAGGCTGATTTTGTTTTACATACTCGTAACCTATGTAATCTTTTGAAAATTATTTTTGCTCCGAAATTGATATGATAGTCTCTGAACTTTAAAATTGAATTTACCATAATATGAGTTTATTGTTATTCTTAAAAAAATTAGCCAAATCTTAAAAATATGAGGCCCTGAGTCAATTTAAAAAAAAAGAGGCTCTTTTGACTCAAATGAGTCTACCAGTGATAACTCTTATCTATACCCACTAAACGGGGAGAGTACGATAAGTATAGCGCCAAGAATTAATGACGGATTCTTGTAGAGGGGCAATAAGCAAGCAAAAAATAGCCCCCCATACATACCTCACTGTTTATACGCCGTAATGCAATTTTTTTTATTGAATTTTATTTTTAATTTTTAAAATTTTTAATTTTTTAATTTTGATTTTTTTAATAACAGTATTTTGTAGAGAGGCCAAAAACAAACACTTTTAACTATGAAAGGTGGGAGGGGCAATTTTATTTTTTTGTATGCAAAGTTTCCTTTGCCTTTCAAGAACTCAAATTGCCCCTACCTCCTAAACGGGGGGATATAGACCCCCCCTGCTATTAGATTTTTTGCTTGTATTTTGCCCCTCTACAAGAATCCATCATTATTTTTAGGCGCCATACTTATCGTACTTGTGCCCACTAAACTGACTCTTGATAACGTTAACTGCAATTTTTAATCAAAAAATACCAAATCTTATTTCGCAGTGTAAATACGGATTCAAATGAGAGCTTTCTTGCTATCGAAGATGTACCACAATGCAGTGGTTTAGATGTGCATGTACATATAGAAAACGTTGAAGGACATGCCTCAAAAAATGTTGCTGGTGATTTTGCAGAAGAAGGAGAGAGTTCCAAAAAAACTCCACTAACTTTGCCAGAGGATATAAAAGCAAGTAATCTATGTTTTTTTTGTGATAAAGAACGAAAATTTCATAAAGGTCACTGGCAAATTTTGCGCTTGTGTGTTTCGGAAGATGCCTTAAGATCACTTGTCGAAGAAATTAACGATCATAAATTGTTTTCAAAAATTAATGATATATGTGAAAAGAAACAAATAATTTTCTATTACAAAGTTTGCAAACAAAAATATGAATATCGACTAGAATCGCAATCGGCTGAAAATAAACCAAAATCAAAGTGGCATATTTTGCGAGACATTCATAAAATTGCTTTTGATGAAGTGTGTTCCCATGTAAGAGAAAATATAATCAGCAAAAAAAACTGTTTCTTTTTAAACTTCTTTGTAAGATTGTACGTCGACACTTTAAAAAAAGAATTTGAAGAATATGGTCGAGAAGATATGTCCATAAACTTAGAAGCGAATTTTCATTTAGAAGCAAAATTATTGCAAACGTTTCCTAAAGATATCAGTATAGTAACACTAAAAAAAAAAAGTTGTAAAACCATACACTGGAGTTTTATTAAAAAATAATGATGTAGATGCATTGGAGAAACAAGATATTTTACAACGAGCAGCTCTTATTTTAAGACGTGAAATTGATAGCATTAAACGTTTGCCTTTGCCGGATCAATTAAAAACGACTGACTTGATTAAAGGAGAATGCGTCTTGCCAACGTCACTTACACGTTTTTATGAGACAGTTCTCAGTGGACCAAATTATCGCAGAAAAAGTAGTACGAATAGTAAAAGATTAAGCCAATCTTTCTCGGCTGATTTGATCTATGCAGTTAGTAATGGAAAATTAAAACCATCCAAACACATAGCATTCGGTTTAACAATAAAGGGATTGACTAACAGCAAAAAGATTGTAAGTATTTTAAACAAATATGGCCATTGTTGCAGCTACACCGTGTTAGAAGAATTAGAAACAGAAGCAACATTTGCATCAGGTAATCGACTTGAAATTTGTCCAGAAGACATTTTACGAACATCAAATTTGTGCACTGGTCTTGCTTTTAATAATTTCGACCGATTTGTAGATACACCGACTGGCAAGGATACATTACACGACACCGTTGGTATCATTTATCAAAATATAAATACTGCCGCCCAAAATAACAGCAATGTGGCAGAAAATATAGTGACAAATATACATCCTGAAGGTTCGATAAAACGAAGGCGGACTTATGACGCAGTAAGTCATGACTTAGAATCTTATTCCAAAAAACCAAGATTAGTTGAGGTTTTCAAAGATTTTGCGCATTTAGTAGACTTGCCTAAACCAGATAATTTGGACTCTTTCAAACAAATTAATTTTGCATGGATGGTTTCGCATTTCTTACAGATACAAAGTGTGCCGATGTGGGTAGGCTACAATAGTTTAATATACGATGATCAGACTTGTATGCAGAAAGTTTCTTATTTGACTACAATTAATGCCTCACCAACAAGTACTGCAGTTGTTATAGAAACTTTAAAACAAAGCCAAAAAGTCGCCAACGAATGTAATGAAACATATATGCAGGTAACTTATGATTTAGCAATTGCTAAAATCGCACTACAAATACAATGTACTGAAAAGCCTCGTTTTGATAATTTGTTTATCCATGTGGGGACATTTCATGTGATGATGGCTTTTTTTAAAGCAGTTGGAAAGTTCATTGACAACAGCGGAATAACAAATATTATGATCAATTCAGATTTGTTAGCGAGTGGTTCTGTCACTGGTTTTATTGAGGGCAAACATTTTAATCGATGCAAAAGACTGCATCCAATAGCTTCTGTCGCAATTCAAATGTTGCATTTCGAGAACTTTTTAAATGAACAAAAAATTGAAATAAACGGTGATATTAAATTATATTTGGAAGAATTTAAAAATACGCGCTCAGAAAAACCAAATATTCAACAAACTAATTTAAATCAGCTGTTCAACGAGTATGAGAAATTTAAACAAAAAACACTCCAAGGGGATCATGGAAAAACTCCCCAATTTTTTCTGATCTATATTCAACTAGTCGATTATTTTTTTATGCTAAATAACGCAATCCGCACATCAGACTTACATCTGTTCAAGTATGTGTTACCTAAAATAACTAACATTTTTTTTATATTTAACCAGCCAAACTATTCTCGTTATCTATTTAAATATCATGATAATTTAGTCAAAATTAATGTTACGCATCCAGGGTTGCAAGTTCAACTTGAGAAAGGCTCTTTTGGCGTCAAAAGGACAGAAAAAAACTTCTCTCGGCAACCAGTGGATTTGACACTAGAGCAAACCATTAATGCAGACGCGGCTAATAGATTAACGGGGATCGTTCATACCACAAATTCATTGTCAGCGCGACAGCGTTGGTGCAAAAGCCATAGCATAAGGTCCTCTATAATAAGTCACGTTATGGATGAAGTGGGATTAAGAAGACGCCAAGATATAACCGGCAACCGCTGACTTAGAAAAAAATCGAATTAAAATGAATGCATCTCAAATACAAAAATTTATTTCAAACATAAAACAAAATGTCAATCCTTTTGCTGAGGATTTAGACAAAAACAGTTTATTTAATATATCCACCGGACAGGCAGCTAAGGATGAAATCGCAGATTTTTTGCTAAATATTGACGAAAATGGCAATAAACAAAGAATTGATTTTAAAGAACAATGTTCTACAGACCCTGAAAGATTTGAAAAGAGTATAAAGAAAAATAAAATATTCAATTTTTCCAGTGGTATTGAGAAAAAAAAAGTATCTGTCTCTGGAAAAATTGTCGAGATGCGAATGCAGCGAGATTTATTTGGCAATCTTTTTCGAATATCTCTTGAAAAGACATTAGACATTGATAAAGTGTTAAAGTATCCGCTAACGCCAATCCCTTTCTCACTCTGCCATGTTGATGGTTCAATATGTAAAACTGACAAATCAGCCTTATTTAAGTTGTTGGAAAAACATATCGATAGGGATCAACCACGTTGTATTGACTGACACTATTGTTCATGATGGCTTTTTTTTATTGCATTTAATGAAAGATATTCCTCTTACTTTTGCTGGTATTTCACAGAAATTCCTGAAGATGTGTTTAACTGAGAAAACAGAAAATATTATTATAACATTCGATCAGTACATTTCTCCATCTATTAAAGACAATGAACGTTTATTGCGAGGTTCAAAAGAAGATCGCTCTTTTCATATCTACGGACCAGATCTGAGGCGCCTAGCAGACTTTTCCTCAGAATTAAAGAACGTTAATTTCAAAAAGGCATTAGTTAATTTTTTTATATCTGACTGGGAATCGAACCAGTATGCACCGTTCATTCAGAATAAAGTCGTTTATTTGAATTATGAATGTTGCTATAAGTACGAAGTTGTCCATGAAAAAGTCATTAGAACACTTGATGACAAATTAACATGTCCGCAACATGAAGAAGCCGACACTAAAATCACTTATCACATATGCAACATCGATTGTGAATCAAATGTTGTCGTCAGGTGCTCTGATACCGACATCCTAGTTGTGTTGCTGGGTAATATGGCTCACATTAGGGAGGACGTTAATGTATGGATTCATGTCGGAGTTGGGAATGCACAAAGATTTTTGAATGTAACAGAGCTGTACAAAAAGTTAGGAACAAAATTATGTAATGCGTTACCAGCTTTCCACGCCTTAACGGGCTGCGACTACAATCCATCTTTCTATCGAAAAGGCAAAAATCGTCCATTTAATATATTGAAGAACTGCGATAGGTACGTTACTGCATTTGAAAGCATAAGCGAAATTAATACCGGTGACTTGTCACATGCTTACACAGTTCTGGAAGAATTTGTTTGTCGCATGTATGGTTTAAAAAAGACAGTTGATGTGAATGAGGCTCGTGTAGCTTTATTTATGAAAACCTATAAAATAAACGAGTGTGACGAGATCTTCCGCACCAAGGCAAAAAATGTTGATGGAGCAATTCTACCACCGTGTAGGGCAGAGTTGCAGAAACAATTAAATCGAACAGCATACATCGCACATCTTTGGAGACATGCATATCTCCCACAACCAACACAATTTTCCCCCACTGACTATGGTTGGGAAATACAAGACAATAAACTTGTTTTTCAATGGTTTGAAGGAGATCAACTGCCGAGATCTATTGATGACATAGCTATTAACTTAGGAGAAAATCAAGGTGTTATAAAGAACTGCTATTATTTAATTATTATACCTATAAAGTTTGTATTTACAGATAATGAACCAAATAATGCATCAGATCTGTCAGACGAAGAAGAGGATGCTGAAAATGTAAGTTTCAATTCTACGTTTGATGAAACGGATGATTCATTTGATCAACGTGATATGGACTATATGGATGATTTCGATGAATGATGATGCAAATAATCATACTGTTGTATACCTGGAAAATGCTGAAAATTTTAAAAATAAATAATACAAAAAAATCCTTATAAAAATCAATAAATAATTTTTTCACTTTAAATTAAGTTGTTTTAATTAGAGAACACACAGAACAATATACACTTTATGCTCGATTTTCATGACAAAAGTTTAAATCAATTCATTGAAAAAATCTACATATGACGTAAAATAACAACTTTGTTATAGTCTTTCAATGAATTAAATAACAACAAGTCTTTCATGGAGTTTTGAATTTAAAAATAAGAAAAAAAGACCAAAGTGCGGCGTGCAACTTTAAAGCCTTGGAAGACGACTTTTGTTGTATGTTATAGGTGGAAGACTATTTATTTTATGTTTATTACATTAAGAGTTAGCATATATAGAAATTTCATCTTCGCGGGAATGAATTTTTTTCAAAAAAGTTTTGCGGTTTTTGCGTGGGTGGAAGACGTATTTTGTTGTGGGATACAGGTGGAAGACTATATTTTTCAAACTTCTTATGTGTCAGATAATGCGTCGAAAAAATTTCACGTTTGCGGCTATGAATTTTTTTCATGAATTTTTTGCGGGGTTTGAAACACTCCTGTAACCCCCCGTTGTACTCTTGAGATGGAAGACCATGAAATTATTGTTAGTTATAACACGAATAACTCATATACGAAAAATTAAGCTGGCGAAAATGGTGTAATGAAATCTGTCGCTGCCTCCCGGACTAATGGAACCATTACTGGTGTGGTGAACTCAATTGGGCGATCTAAAAGATCAGCGAAACTTGTGCTGGAATAACTGTACGGAAATTGAGTAAACCAGTGGTGAATGGTTCCAATCAATGATGAAGAGTCATCATAGTATTTGTGAAGCTTTTGGATGGTTTTTTCTTGTACAAAGAAGTGTTTAATGAGCACTCAAATTAACTTTTTTCATTTTAGCAAGAATGCTCGTAGGCGTCTATATTAAATGGCTGCCACATCAAAACTATTGGATAGAACTGTAAGAAATTATTGGGTGCGTTCTTTTGAAACAAACAAAATGATGCATTTAAGCTGGCAAATCCCATTTGTTTTAATTTTCAGGACTTTTTTGACCCACCTTCATATATAGATAGAGATACATATACGTATATACATATATGTATATACATAATTGTATTAAGATTTCTGGGACACAATTTAGTCTAGTCATCTATTGTCAAAAATTACAGAAGAATTTACCTACCCAAGTTAAATTTCCAAAAGGATGTCTCCAGAAATTCTTAACGAGCCCAAACAACCTTAACAGTTAATTTACCAATCTAAGTAGCAACCACCATTTCCGTAGAAAACTTTTTCGTTTCTCATCAAAAAAGACTTCCGTTCTAAATATAGTATCTTAGAAAATCTGAACAAAAATGTAACAAAACTTACCTATCCTTATACTGACTAATTTGCGGCGAATTGAATACAGCCACATTCGGTTTCCCACTTAGTTGAAGAGTTTTTCTCGATTTTCCTAACTGATTTTCCGCTACACAAGAGTAATTTCCGAAATCCTGAGGATGTACCTTACGTATAATCAACGTGTGACGTGAGCCACGATTTTCCATTATATGACGTTCGGTTGTATCTAATTGCATGGTATCCTTAAACCATATAACCTGTTCGTCCGCATTCCGGATATGAAGTACCACATCACATATACCCCAGAGTTCGTTATTATATCCCGAATAAGATTTCAGTTCAATGCCGTTGAGTGAGTTGGAAAGGTGCGGAATGTGGGAAAGGTGGTAATATAAAGTCCAGGACGCCGACGATGAATTACGAGTCGATATAGTTGTGGTTGGTCATTGAATTTATTGTGGAACAGCAGTACAGTGGTTTCAGCGGATGATGATAATGAGTGTGTTTAGACACATACATTAACGGACGTGAGTAAAATATAAAACGATAATAGAAAACACCGCAGAAAAATGCGTGGAGAGATGGCGTCAATGGGATATCCGTATCACAAATTGTGTAAACGCGCACCCGTAACATTTTTGTTGTCAAATTAAGCACACATCACGGACGTCAGTGTGGTCATCCAGGTGTGCATGAATGAGTTCAAGAGCAAGCACATATTCAGCGACATGAATGATGCACAAAGATTGGACGGCCGAACGCCCAACCAGCCAACCGACGCGACAGACGGTGTCATGATGTCCCCGAAAGTGAACGACGAATGTTATTTTTTATATTTCGTGCAGTGTCATAATTCGTTGATGTGTAAAGATGAGAAAATTCCATTAAAAAATTTGTTGACATTGGCCAGTGTTTGTTGAAAGCAAGCACATCACGGGTGACATGTGGAAAAAGAAAGTTAAGTAAAAAGAATAAAAAATATTATATTTTTGGAATAGGGTTTGCTTGATTAATGATCAAAGTTAAAGAAATGAAAAAAAAATTGTTTGATATTGAAACCAGCAAGTTAACAACTCTATAAAATTTTCATCAAAATTTGTTGAATGTTTTAAAAAAAAAATTCAATTTTATATACATACTCGTATGTATAATGTTATTAAAAAAAGCAGATATGTATCTACCAACCATCGTCAACATTAATACATTAACCTAAACAAGTACAATTGAGGTTCATTATTTACATTATGTACCTATACAGGGTGATTGGCATAAGGTGTGACAAAAAGCTAGGGCGTGTAGGTTGGACTTAGACAAGAAAAAAATCGTATGGGAGGGGGCGGTCTATTTCCCCCCGTTTAGGCGGGAGGGGCAATTTAAGAAAAAAATCACTTAAAACAGAAAAAAAATTATTAAAAAATAACGGTGATACCTACAGAGTAATGCTATAGCATTTTGAAAAACCAGAAATACATTCTTTAATTTTGTTTTTAAATAAAGTTGTTCGAGTGAATAGTTTTTGAAAAATTAATTTTCAAAATTAAAATATTGAAAAAAAAATGAATTTTTTTTTTTTAAACAATTTTTTTTTCAAAATTTTACGTAATTAAGTATTATTTTGTTATTCAATATTCAATGCTGTTATTAATTTTTGATCAAACACAAAAAACCGGATGTCAAAATGTTTTGTAGTTTTTGAGAAAATCAAAAATAACAAAAACTACTTTTGTTCTAAGAAAAGCCTTTTATTTTAGTTTTTACGTTTTTGGATTCTTATGTAGGTGAATTTACGATTGAAAGGATTGACTTTCTTTTTAATATTCTTTTAATTATCGTCCTATAAGCATACAATAATGTGACAAAGTACTGGATTAACCATATTTCACACATTTTTTCATTGAGAACACCTGCGTGAGAGCATTGGTTTAAAATTGACCTGCCACTTTTTTATTATGGTGGGGTCGGCTTGGCTTAGGTGCATTTACGAAAGAAAGGATTAACTTTTTTTGTACAATTTTTTTATTATCAGTCTTATAAGCATACAATAACACATTTTTTCATTGAGAACACCTGCGTGAGAGCATTGGATTAATATTGATCTGCGAATGTTTTTTAAATAATACAGCGTTACACGCCCTAACTAGTGACAGAAAAATGCAATTGCGAAATAAGAACAAAAATGTTCCTGAATCTTGAAATCAATTTAAATAATAAATACATGCATATTTAGATAAAATACATAATTACTGTTTATTTAAAGTTAATCCTTTCTTTCGTAAATGCACCTAAGCCAAGCCGACCCCACCATAATAAAAAAGTGGCAGGTCAATTTTAAACCAATGCTCTCACGCAGGTGTTCTCAATGAAAAAATGTGTGAAATATGGTTAATCCAGTACTTTGTCACATTATTGTATGCTTATAGGACGATAATTAAAAGAATATTAAAAAGAAAGTCAATCCTTTCAATCGTAAATTCACCTACATAAGAATCCAAAAACGTAAAAACTAAAATAAAAGGCTTTTCTTAGAACAAAAGTAGTTTTTGTTATTTTTGATTTTCTCAAAAACTACAAAACATTTTGAAATCCGGTTTTTTGTGTTTGATCAAAAATTAATAACAGCATTGAATATTGAATAAAAAAATAATACTTAATAACGTAAAATTTTGAAAAAAAATTGTTTAAAAAAAAAATTTCATTTTTTTTTTCAAAATTTTGATTTTGAAAATTAATTTTTCAAAAACTATTCACTCGAACAACTTTATTTAAAAACAAAATTAAAGAATGTATTTCTGGCTTTTCAAAATGCTATAGCATTACTCTGTAGGTATCACCGTTATTTTTAAATAATTTTTTTTCTGTTTTAAGTGATTTTTTTCTTAAATTGCCCCTCCCGCCTAAACGGGGGGAAATAGACCCCCCCTCCCATACGATTTTTTTCTTGTCTAAGTCCAACCTACACGCCCTAGCTTTTTGTCACACCTTATGCCAATCACCCTGTATAATATGTAAGTATGGGCTCTTTTTTGAATTACCTCTTAAATATTGGTTAAATTAACTTAAACAAAAAGAATTCTAAGTAATGTTTAAATATAAATTTTTCCTTTCTTAGTGACCTTTTTTTTATCAAAATGATATTTGTTTTTAGGTGGGCCCAATGCCAATAAGTTTTTATTTTATCACAAATAAAAATTTATATAAAAATATTTCTTATTTGCTAGTTTTTTTTTCTTTTTTAGAAAAAAGCCTAAAAAATTAATAAGTATCAAACCATATCTGACTGCACAATTCTCGACCCTTGAATAAATACATACACACTATATAAGAATATTTAAATTTATTTTCAAAAAAATTATTTGAATTAAAATATTGAAATCGGAAAAACTTTATTTTATTTGAAATTGATCTTAAAACAAATACGAAAGCACCAAAAGAATAAAGATAAAAAAGGAATAATTTTGATACGTCTTTTTAAAGACTAAATAAAAACACGGATACCAAAAAAAAAAAAAACAAATAAGAAATATTTGTATATAAATTACTATATTTGTTACAGTTGTAAGTGCAATCGTTTTGAATTTTGTTTTATAGGTTTTGCAAGTACAATTTGGGCTTGAGCCCACCTCAGAACAAACATTATATTCTTATGTTTAAATACATATATTAAGTTGGGTAAATTTATTTTTTGTTTAAAAATATTTTTTCCCTTGATTTGAGAGATCCGAACTTTACTCAAATCTATTTTAAGAGCTTTTTGATTTTCAGTTGATATCAATGATAAATTGCTTTCATGTCACATTGTGCTTCGCAAGTTAATTTTGATTAATGTCAGCTTCGAGAAAGATCTTTCAACTTTTGATATGGAAGAGCAGTGGATACCTCAAAGATAGTAAACGATTTCAATTAATAAATAGTAACTTTCTGAACATATTTTCTGAAACCAATATTTTTCAAAACTGTTGTCCTGACAGAAAGAAACTGAGCTGAAAACGCAAATGATACGAAACCGAATATTTTTTTAGAAAACTTTTAAGCTTTTAAGTCACTTTTTGAAGTGTTGCAAGACTTAATAAGCATTTAAAACATATTTCAGTCAAGTGAAGTTCTTCCCACGCTGTGATATAGTGTTTATCATGGGGTAGAAAATAGTAACACAGAAAAGCTTTTGAGGTCTTAAGACATTTTATGGCAATCAAAAACTTGTTGACAATTCATTACTTATCTGAAATTGTCTTCCTCTAATAAATAAAATTCATTCCTCAACTCCTTGATATTCGAGAATATGTACATTATTAGGCTCATGATGGGCAAAAAGCTTATCGGTATTTTTCGACTGCAATATCTGCGAAATAAAATCAATGCTTTCCAATATTTCATCTTGAAAACAAGTAGAAACCCAAAATCAAAAGTCTCAATTTTCTATCTTATTCCTAACATGTTGATTCTCTCAGTAGATTTTTTTTTTATTAAAGTTTCCATTTTGCTTTTAAGTACTTCACAAAATCTTTATTTCAGAGCATGAACCGCGGCGTCATATATTTCATGAAAAACGTGTCAGATTTAAGGTTTTTAAAGTGTATGCAATGCACCTTCCTTTGAAGCTTACCTCAACGGCTTATATTGTGAACTAAAAACGAATAAGCAAATTACATAGTTTCGAAGGAACACTACTTCAATTTTGCACTTCATCCTTCAAAACAAGATTCAAGTTATGAGAAGCGTAATGGACGATATTTGCCTGTAGAGTTACATCTTCATTTCAATTGACCCCACTTTCAACTGCTGCACCATCATATTCTTGGCCGACACATTTTTTCTGAAAGTGAGTAAATATCGCTGTTCTTCAGAGAATTAATCACAAGATCTTGGAGATCTGAAACTTTTTGATCTCTGACAACAGTAAAGGAAGTGAATACCTCTTGGATGTGTAAATCAATTGCCTCTCCTAAATGCATGTGTGAACTGTATGTATGTAAACTGAAGGAAATTCGAGCATTCTGAATAATATTATTGTATAACTTTTGAAACTTCATACTGCCGTACTGCTAACGCAGTTACATTACTGCGTTTCTCTTTTTAACTTTTTCATACAAAATTTTTAAATAAATCATTTTTACTGTTCTGCTTTCTTAACCCATCCAAACAATTTTTCTGCCTACATAGCCTTCAAAGAAAAAAAAAGATAAATGCACTGGGAGCTTACAATGTTTTTTCGTTTTTCGTTTCTAAATAAAAATCTGTTTCAGTTTTCATAGTGGAGTTAATTCCCACCAAAAAAGTTGACTGTTTTCCGATTCATACTTTGTTTTCATTAGAGCCAAAATGAAGTAGTTTTGTAAGAAATTGGTGTTGGGTATTGATTAGGCCAACTGATGATTCTACGTAATTCCGTCAGAACTTAACGCGGTTTTTTTGTGGACTAAGAGCACAGATAATTTAAAAAGTCAAATTAAAAAGTGCTACGTCTTCTACTTTGCTGATTTTTTAATAAGTTATATATACATAATTCAGATGTACCTTTCCTTCTAATTTGTGTTATAAATTATATATATTTTTTTTAAATAATCATCAAAGAATATACATACTTATGCACATGATTAGTTTTACTACTGTCCTGCTATGTACTGTTTTTCTTTTTCCTGGAGTTCTGCTTTTTCAAAAAAAAGAAACGACAACCCTGATTATGATCAGAATACTATTTTCCAGACAAAACGCCGACCATTCTCCCGATTATTTTGGAAAGGCCATCGTAATCGAAATGTTTTTACTGCAGGATCAGTGACTCTGTTCACTCTGCAATCTCCCATTCTACTTTTTACTTGCGACTTATATGTACTATAAGGCAAGTTATACATTCGTAAGAAAAATCGAACTCGAGATTTTGATAAAAGTTGACATTAAGATGATAGCGAAGACTAAAAAAGTGGTTCTCGCAATTCTGTCTGTCTGTCTGTCTGCCTGTCTGTCTGTCGGTTCGACTACAGTCTAAATGGCTCGGCCGATTTTCTTAAAACTTGGTAGATATCATTTTTAATTTTTTCCCCCACACTTTTTTTTTCAGAAACTTTCATTTATGAAGTTTAAAAAAAATCCAGAATGGGGTTTTCAAAATACAGAGTTTAGAAAAAAAAATTTAAATATAATCTAATCTGAATATAATCTACAAGATGTGAGAAAAAAAAAATATTTTACCTAAACTAAAGGTACCCACCATACAAATGTTAAAAAATGGTTTTTAAAAATCCTATTTTTCTCGAAAACGGTGCTGGAATTTTGATAAAAAATTTTTTCTTTCAATTAATTCTTACGATCTTTGATTTAATAAAAAAAATTGAAATTAAGATATTACAGCTTGTACCTACCATAGAACCATTTTTTCAAATTTTCAATTACTCATTATCGACATAACGGATTTTAGTGAAATTTTTTCATAGAGATGTTTCTAAAAAGTTTAAAAAACATTGCATTTCAAAACTTAAAAAAAAAAATGATTTTTTTTGGAAAATTCGATACTTTAAAAACGGCTTAGTATTTTTTTTTTTGGAAATTTAATTTTTATTCGTACAATAATAAAAACTCAAAATTGGCGTCCCAAAATTTTTTCTTAAAAATCTTTTAAAAATTTTGTATATAAAAGCTATTTTTTTTAAGAAACCACTACAACGACTTATAATTTTTGTTCTTACATAAAGTCATATTTGTATAGCATTCTGTTCTATTAATTTTATCCTTATAAACAGTTTTCTGTGATAACATTCGTTTTTAAATTCCTAGTCTATTACATAGGAGCAAGTTCGTGCGATCCAGTCGTGCATTTTATTTATAAAACGTTTACCTGCTACTGCGACGAAAACTTTTTTGTGATTGTTTTGAAAAAAAAGTCAGTTTTTTTTTTTACCAGAAAAAGTAAAAAATTATGTTAAGGCATTGCATTCCAGGTTTCTGAGATCTAGTTAATAAATATCTTCCATAGTTATGATAGTTTCTAAGCACGAATGCTTAAAAAAGGTATGTATGTACATACGAGTAGCTATATGTAGTTTAAATAAAACCAAAATCTGTCTAAGCTCGGTTTTGCGAACCGAGATAATTTCATTTACGCATGAATAGATGTGAAAATAAATTCAGATTATATTTAATAGGTAAATATTTGATGAAAATGAAAAAAAAAACAATACCTAATTTAAATGGAAGGAGATGCATTTATGTATTAAGAGTTCATAGTATGTTTCCAATTTCTAAAAATAGAACCATACAGTGATTTAAATTTGTGGCGCTTGGACGGGGCCCTCCAGCATTGCCCCAATGGGTACTTAGGCATTAATTTGCAGAAAATAAAATTCACATATGAACCGCAGTAACCTGTTCTTCTAGTTTCGTGCTAGGTTTTGAATATGTGACGATATGATGATTTAATAACATTATTGAAGAAAATTTGTGGAAAAAGTAGGTAGGTATGAAAAAGGAATTTTCGCGTATGAAAAATTATATTTTGTTTTTAATTTCTGTTTGCGAAATTTGAAGATCAGTCAAAACATTAATGGTATAATATACTTAAGAAACTTCCTATTTATATCATTCGAATATTTTTATAGAAACATGGAGCTATTATACATATATTATTCGTATAGTTATCTACGAATGAATAATATAATAGCACCTTCTATACACTTTAATAATTTTTTCCATTAAGCTTTAAAAAAGTTTTCCTTAGAATAAATTCTGCATTCAAAAATTTCAAATAATTTATTTATTTTAAATACTAAACCAACTCTTATGACGAACAATTTCTCAAGAGTCATAAAAACTACGCGAACGTGCTAGCAAAGTTAACTGATTTAAAACCAATTTAATAATGAATGAATAATAGTTGCGAATTAGCCAAATTTGTTTGTCCAAATTCTCGCTCTTTACTTTAACCCTAGAAAGGTAATCTTCGTCGATTAGACGAACATCATTTTTGCTTTTTAAAATTTCTCATAGATTCTTCATAGATCTTTAAGGAGAATAAAAAGTCACAAATTTAAAAAAATAAAATGAAAAGTGTGTTTTTATTAAAAGAAAGGTTTGATAAAAATAAATTATTAACATCTACAAGAATTTGTTAATAACTTTTCGAAAAAATTGCATTTAAATTTTACTTCGTCGATTCGACGAATGATTACCTTTAACGTACTAAAAAATATGATTACCTTTCTAGGGTTAAAGGAAGCACACGTACTCGTAGTCAAATGAAACATGTTTCTATAATAAGGACAAGACCTTGTAATCTTTGCTAAAACTCACTAAGCTACCCGCACCTGCAAAGCAGATTTTATGTTTTTTTTTTTGACCAGATAAAGTTTATTTCGTTTTCACACTTTCGTTATCATGTTCTTGCTTTCTGATCCCCTACATCCGTATCACCGTATTTTGAACAAGTTCACTATTTAAGTGAGTATTCTTTCTTCACTGTGCTCCTCATTTGGGATTTATCGGGATATTCTTATAGGAAGCTGCCCAATGTTACCAGAATGTTCATGTCCCGTACAACGTGGACATGGACATCCACTCTATAGCTGCTCCCATAAGTTCAGGAAGTTAGATTAACTAAAGTTTACTGCAAACTTACATAATATGTATAAAGACAAACACACACATGTAGATCCACTCGTATTTTTATTCCTCTTATTCTTTTCATTCGCAAAAGCAATTCAGCCTTAAACAAGCGACTATGTACCTACAAGTAAGGGTGGACAGAGGTGAGAGGTGACAACTTTATTTGACAGTCTCTTTCTCTATCCTCACATTTATAGAAGATACCACGAATACTCCATTTGGTTCCACTTTATCCTTAGTCAAATCCCTTTTTAATTAGTCCTCACGTAGAGCTAGGACTCAAAATTTCCTTTTCCACTAAATGCTTGCAATTAGTGCGGTGAAGGTGGATTGTTTGATTTGAGATAAAGGTAGAGAAATGATGTGAAAAGAAGACATGATGGTAGTTGAGTTCCTGTGAATTAACTATATTTAAGGATCGGTAGAATTAGCTTTGGCTAACATTTGTGAATAGTAGTTGAGAATAATGTTTACTGAGCTTTGCAAATTAACAAGGTTTGTTATACAAAAAATGTTCAAATTAAGAAACTCATTGACAGTTTCTTGGCGTGTACTAAATTTGTGTATTGTTTGGTTTAAGTTGATTTAACTAAGCCCAATCAACAATTGGAGTACATAATTGGTAATCTTTATCCTCAACCGTTTGAATACCCTTAATATATGTGAGCACAGTGCGAGCGTTTAGGAAAATTGAATATCTGGTCAGGCTTTCCATATTCCGTGTATAGTAATTTTTAAGAAAGAATTTCTGAATTTACCAGTGTATAACGGTTAAATTGTTTAAGGGGAGGAATGCAACTGCTGGCGAAAAAGTAATTTTAATAGCAAATGCAGATACGTTTGCGAAAATGGGAAACATATTGTTGCTGAATTTCACTTGCATTTGCTTAATCTGTATTTTGTATCTTCTTTTCAAATCCTGCGTTAAGGAATCTTGCAGATATAAACCAAAAAGTATATTTAACTCATAGAACGTCTTCTCTGTTTTCTAATACTGGTGGTTTTTTAGCTGAGAGCCCGTAAAGTAGCAAAGCGACATTTCACATAGTAAACCATTCAGTCAACAGCCATTAATCAATCTTAATAATTTGTATTTCTTTTTTGTTTTTTATAAAACGATAAGAGGAAGTAATTTCAATTTATTTTTCCATTTACCATGAACAATAAATGAGAATATAAAATTTGTATGAATCAACTCTCTAAGCCACATGTTAAATCATTAAGGCATGTCGTTTTTTTTCCTTACAGCAAAAATTGAAAAATGAAGGCATGTCACATTAATATCAATACTTTTGCTTTCCTTTACATGTATGTAAGTATATGCATCTATTATATTAATGAATGAGATGATTAATCTTTCGAAACACAATTTAAAATAAAGAAGATGTATGTATTAGTGTTAGAAAGCATAATGTACATACATGCATATATGGATCGCAACATTATTATTACAAGTAAAGAGAAAGAAATTCTTAGAGACCAAAAACAGATTAAATTGACATGTAAGAACGTGGAAATAAAATGTGTACTCGATAATTATGAAATTTTTTGACAAATACAGGGTGCGTCAACATCATTTCTTTTTTTGAAAGGAAGTCATTTAGTTTGTTGGGATCGTAGTGGGGTAGGTGGAAGGGCTTTGAGCCGACAGCCGTGGTCTTAAGTGTTCCCTTTAAGATAAGTCGCCATCAAGACCTAATTTGGAAAAAGGGCTGAAGTTTTGAAGAATTAAGTTATTTTGAAACACCTTGTCCTTTTGCATTCCAATTCATCCTAATTCCTAATACTTTTGCTGAGAGGACAGCGAATAATATTAATAATATTATTAAAAAACTAAGGTTAGGCCATTAAGGCCATTAAGTATTCTCCATTTAAATTTTCCATTTATTCACTCCTCTTTAGTTAAATACTTGTTTTTAATAAGACATTTAAATTTAAATGTTTGTTATAAAAAATCCCAGGGATTTTTACGTTTTTGTAAATACACAACCGCCAACAGTTTGAATATTTATAATAATTTGAAATTGATATATTATTAAAATGTCGACAAAACCCGAAAGGACTTCAAATTTTACAGAATTGGAAGAAAATATTCTCCTTGAATTCATCTTACGACGTTATAAAGTAATAGAAAATAAAATAAAATGCACGACTGGGTCGCACGAACTTGCTCCTATGTAATAGACTAGGAATTTTAAAAACGAATGCTATTAGAGAAAACTGTTTAAGGTATAAAATTAATTTTTTAAATTCTTTTAAAGCAAGAGACGAAAACAGAATGCTATGCAAATATGAATTTATGCAAGAACAAAAATTATAAGTCGTTTTAGTGGTTTCTTAAAAAAAAGCTTTTAGAAACAAAATTTTTAAAAAACTTTTAAGAAAAAATGTTGGTAGGTACGCCAATTTAAAGTTTTTATTATTGTTCGAATAAAAATTAAATTTAAAACAAAAATATTGAGCCGTTTCTGAGATATCGAATTTTCAAAAAAAGAAAAAAATAGTCTTTTTTTTCAAAAATTCAAAAAATATTTATTTTAAAGTTTTGAAATGCAATGTGTTTTAGACTTTTTAGAAGCTTCTCTATAAAAAATTTCATTAAGAACCGTTATGTGGATAATGAGAAATTCAAAATTCGAAAAAATGGTTCTATGGTAGGTACAAGCTGTAATATCTTAATTTCAAAATTTTTTTTAATAAATTAAAGATCATAAAAATTAATTGAAGGAAAAAAAATTTTATCAAAATTCTAGGTGCCGTTTTCGAGAAAAATACGATTTTTGAAAACCATTGTTTTTAATTTTTTAACATTTGTATGGTGGGTACCTTTATTTTAAAGTAAAATAAATTTTTTTTTCTCACATCTTGTAGATTATATTAAAAAAACTATTATTTATCAAGTTTAAAAAAAATCTAGCATGACGTTTTCGAAATATTGAATTTTGAAAAAAAAAATTTGAAGTTTTTTTTTAAAATCCAAAAAATATGGTACCGTTTTTGAGAAAATCAAAAACAAAAAAATGGTTCCATGGGGGGTACCCTCAATAACCATTTTTCGGAAAAATTTTTTCAACCATTACTTAGCTTTAACTAAATGAAATTTTTTTGTGTTTTTATTTTTTAAATCTGTGCAGCAGTTTTTGAGAAAAAAAATATTTACAAAATTTCGAAAAGTATGGCAGGTACCGTTATTTTTGGTCTTAAAAAAAAAGAAAAAAAACGTGTGGGGGAAAAAATCAAAACCCATATCTACCAAGCTTAAAGAAAATCGGCCGAGCCATTTAGGCTGTAGTCGAACCGACAGACAGACAGACAGAATTGCCAGACCCACTTTTTTAGTCTTCGCTATCATCGTAATGCCAACTTTGATCAAAATCTCAAGTTCGATTTTTTTTACAAATGCATAACTTGCCTTACAGTACCTATAAGTCGTAGGTAAAAACCGACGCATGCACACTGAAAGAAAAACAGCGCGTTTGGTAGGAAATTGTGTATAGAACTTCTCACTAGCTTTAGTCATTTCCAACGTTGTGCGATTGCAGAAGTATACCGTGACACAAAACAAATTTTACTGAAATGCTATCTTAATTTAACATTTTTAACATTGTCCACCTTTCAAAAGAGTACTCCACATATGGTCGAATAATTTCAAGGACCTTAACCACTGTTTGGTTGGTAAGAAGAAACCTTTGGAAGAAATCTTCATCATCCCATTTTCCCATGTTAATTCTATCAGTTATTCTATACTGCCATCGTTCGGGTGCAAGCAAATTTTCGTCGTTTTCTTAACTTATGTACATATATCCAACAAATATTCTAGATTATTATCCATTTTCAATTGTTTTTATTAAACACCGATGACAATTTATTTTTGCACAAAATAAACAAAACCTGATTTTCAGAGATAATTGAGAATGAATAAATAGAAACACTTCAGTTAAATCCTATTAGCGCTCAAAATCGCTCTTAAAAGGTGTATTTTGTCGTTTTAGTAAAACAAGTATTAAGATTAAATGTATAATTAGTTAATGAAGGAAACGTCAATTTAAATCGTTAAATGTGGGTGAATAAACTATATTTTTTTATATCGATAAATTTCTCATTGTTAATGATAGAATTAAATTTAATTGAGGTTCAATAAATTGGCCCTAAGTGAATAAAGGGTAGACTTTATTTTTAACTACATATATTTATAAATGGTTTTGGCATTCGGGGGACCTATATACAAAGAATAGAAGAAAAGTCCTTTCGAAACAAATAATTATTATCAAAAACGCTGACATTCCAAGAATCAGAAAAATGAACATCGTAGCCCATAAAATCCGATATTAAACTACACAAGAATAGCATACTTACAAGGTAACTTATATCTAAATACATATTTTTTGCATTTGAACCTGTGTCATAGTTTAAAAGGAGGTTCTACACAATTCTCTTGTGGTTGATAGATACCACATGGTTTATTGAAGAAGACAAAATCTCCTTCTTTGAGTGAATTTTAAAAATTTTAAAAGTTTAAAATTCAGAACTACTTCTTACAACTTTTAAAACTTGATCAAATATTTATTTTACATTTTTCAATTTCTTGAATAAATTATGCATTTTAAAAAAATGAACATGCGTTTTAACACTTCTTGTCTAATAAACTAAAACATTTTTGGTGATGAGAGAAAATGTACTCTTCATTCTCGAAGATGTCCTAACTAAAAATTTATAAGTTTTTAGAGAGTAAGGTTTTTGCGAATTCAGTAAAGCAGGTGCCCTACTCCGTATTTCGTTCCGAAAGTCAATCCTATTCGAAAGTGCTTTGCAATTCGCTTTTGATTTTGTACTCTTATCTGTAAAGCATTCGAAAAGAAAAAAAAATATTACTTAATACTTTTCCCTTTACGAATTATTTTTTTTCGAGTGTCGAATTATTTCTCATGAGATCTGTCAATTTAAGAAATCAAAACAAATTACAAGCAAGGCGGATAAGAACAAATTGTGTAATTTAAAGAAATGATTTAATACAGATTAAAAAAAGTAGATTCCGTTGCTGTTTAAGATGAACAGCAGTTCCAACCATCCTGAAATTAGCTGTAAATTGAAAGATTTTAGTGCAAAGAGGCTATCAGCACCAAAAAGCACACGACTATTCCGTTGGCATATCACAACAAGTCACATAAAATTCTATTGCAGAAGTCTGCAGTGCGATAGAAAAAATATTTTGTCCGAAACACATACATACATTTATGTACATTTTAAATTGAGTTAAAAAAAAGACGAGAAGTTTGATGTTTGCTTGGCGTCGGGGTTTTAAAATGCCCCTTGTCCCCTTCTGGTAACAATTCCCTGTAATCAAATTTTTTGCTTAAATTGTTATTATAACTAAGATTTTCTAAAAAAAAACATACATTTTAATAAATTCCTTGTTAGTTTAGTTATCACATTTGTTGTAAAAACAAATTTTCCGTATTAAAATGCTTTTGACATTCGGAAACGTATTACTTGGTACGGATTTCATTCCACTTTAGAAATGAATAGTACCAAATATACGTTTTCGGAACGAATTACGGAGTAGGGCCCCAGGCAGGGATGGAAAATGAGATTTTTCAATCGTACTGAAAACTGGAATAAAATTGTACTGAAATGATGTCAATTGTACCAAAAACGAATTTTGTATGAAAAAAAAATTAATAACTCAGAGAAAAAAATACTATCTTCATTTTAAAAGTATGTATATACATTATACATAACTATTGTAAGTTAATATACAAAATAAGCTTGGCAGGGGCTCGATACAGTATTTATCATTTTGACAGCACAATCGATATAAGGAATGCACTCAGGGCTGTTTGTAAACCTAAGTGTATGTACACGATTGGTGGATCTTACAATATTGTCAGACCTGAAAATGTCTGACAATTAAGTTGTGTGCGTACACGGTTGGTAGAAAATCTACCAATCTCTTACAATTTATTGTCAGAAGTTGGCTGACAATTTAATTTAATTTAACTTAATTAATTGTAAGAGATTGGTAGTTTTTGTTGGTTATGGAAACTTCTTCATTTGAACTTTGGCTGCAAATTGTCTGACAATGAAAATATTGTATGATGCTAAAAAACGTACACCTTAAAATTTCTTCATTGTCAGAAACGTCAGGCAACGATAAAAATTGACAGGGCTAATTAGGGTTGCCAGATTTTTCTTGCACCTCGGCGGGACAAGTGGCTTAAATAATGAAATTAAAAATGTAAGCTTTTATATACAAAATTTTTAAATCATTTTTAAGATAAAATGTTGGTAAGTCAATTTGAAGTTTTTGATTTTGTTCGAATAAAAATTAAATTTACAAAAAAATATAATGAACCATTTTTGAGGTATCGAATTTTCAAAAAAAAATTGATTTTTTAAAAATTTAAAAAAATATTTTTTTTTTTAAGTTTTGAAATGGAATGTTTTTTAAACTTTTTAGAAGCTTCTCTTTACAAAAATTTATTAAAATCCGTTATTCTGATAATTACACTGAGAAAAATATCAAACATATTCATATTTAAATCAAACTCAAACACATACGATTTGGCATGGAATCGATATCTATTTAATTTGAATAGAAACGTATTTACCCATGTTTGACCCGATTTGAACATGATTTGGTTTAAATTTACCACGTTTTCTATTTGATTTAAACATGCTTATCTTTGTTTTCATTAACTTTATGTGATGTTGTTTCAAATAGAATCATATTAATTTTTTGTTACTTCAGATTTTTCAGAAATTCAGAAATAAAAAAAATACTCAACACAAATACAAATTAATAAGTACCTACATTATGTATGTATTTATATTTTTATTTTATTTATTTACATTTTTCCAAAAAAGTCATTAAATTGTTGTGGAGCGCTTTAAGATCTCATCTTTGTCACATCTTGAGAACATCTTCAAATTCTGGTTCATATAATTCGTCTTCTGGAATTTGCTTCTTTTTTTACGTCTTTCGTCGTGCTCTAGTCGTCCTGTGGCAAGAATATATAGAAGTCAAATGATAGTTAATTATAAAACATACTTATTAATCAGTATTTTTTTAAATAAAACTATATAAATAAACAGATTTTGAAACAAATATTTTTTTTATACTTACAATAGAGAGCAGGGAACAATGGTATTAACTTCCACTCCTCGAATAATCTTATGGTTTATATTTTTGCTTGAAACAGAACTTCAGTTATGTAACATTATAATGGTAATCAAATATTTCTTTATTATTTTATAAATTATTCACTTTAGTAAGATCACAAACACACGCGGAACATAAACACACTCCATGACTTTCGATGCCAAAAAGAAGAAAAGTTGTATTTAGCTACTTCATTTTTATTCAATTCAAACTCGTTCGTGATTAAATTTAACATTTATGTTTAATCTCTTACTCATGTAAATATTTTAACTTCGTTTATATTTCAAACAAACTCGTTCATGTTCATTGTATGTTACAATTTTTAAGTTAGTAAAACAATTAAACCTGCATTTTAAAAATCAAACTAAAACTAATTTGAATACATATAAAAAATGAAGTGCAGATCTTAATGAAATTCCTAAACATGAATGAGTTTGATTTAAACATATTTTACTGTAAAATAATAGTATTTTCGAATCTAAACAGATTCGAGCTTAGTTATAAACGAATTCTATTTGTCCTTATTTAAACATGCAGTTAAACATGTTTCTATTTAAATAACTCATAGTACAGTTTTCTCAGTGTAGAAATTCAAAATTCGAATAAATCGTTCTGTCGTAGGTACAGTCAGTTATATCTTGCTTTAAATTTTTTTTTATTAAATTATAGAATGCTTATATAAATTATAGAATTTGAATACACAATAATATTTAAAATGATCAAAATCGGTCGTAAAATTACCATTAACCATTACCTAGCTTTAACTAAATGAAATTTGAGAAAAAAAATATTTATAAAATTTCGAAAAAAAATTGTATGGCAGGTATCATTATTTTCGGTCTTTAAAAAAAAGAAAAAATAATTGGGGGAAAAAATTTTCGTTAAACTGAGTACCTAGATATCGCAAGTTTAATGAAAATCGGCCGAGCCTTTTAGGCTGTAGTTGAACAGACAAACAGACAGACAGAATTGTGAGACCCACTTTTTCGTCTTCGCTATCATCGTAATGTCAACTTTGATCAAAATCTCGAGTTCGATTTTTTACGAATGCATAACTTGCCTTATAGTTCCTATAAGTCGCAAGTAAAAATCATATAATGCGTGTAGATCAAAGTAAATAAATTCTTTTATTTATTACTATAATTAAATGACTTTTTCGTCATTTATCATTTGCAAATATTTTTCTTTTGTCAATTTTAATGACAGATGTCAGTTTACAAAACTAAATTTTTCCTTAAGTTAGGTTTGTTTGATTGAAATTTTAAAAGTAATTTCTTAAGGTTAAATCGCAATGTACACTGAACCAAAAAGGTACATGATTCCAAGGAAAAACTGCATGAATCGAGTTCATTAAAAAAAAAGAAACCGTAAACATGCGTTTTATGAATTGTTCATATTTCAAATGTAAAGTTTTCTACTTGGAATTCGCAACAAAAAAATGTTTATGAATGTGGTTTCATGCATTTAATGATATTTTGCATGTAAAAAATGTATAGTTTCAAGAATTTAAAGTAATTTTTCATAAAATGTCACTTGCTCATGTTGATGAATGTGGTTTCATATAATCAGTCACTTTGTTCCTACAATAAAAGAACAGTTTCAAGCATTTTATGAAATTTTTCATAAAACTCTACAATAAAATTTGTGTGAATTGTTCATATTTCAAATGTAAAATATCATACTTTGATTTTCCAACAACAATTCTATTGCTTTGGATTTTATGAATAGTTTTTCATAAAAATCATGACTTGGTCATAAAACAAAAATTAATTTTTATGAATTCGTGCATTATTCGTATAAATATTCTTTAAAAATTAATGATTTTGGCTGAATAATCGCCATTCATAAAAAGAATGTACAAAAATTTTTTCAGTGTAGTGATTGTTCCTTATCACTGAAAGACATTTAAGTACATTAGGCATTATTTTTTGAGTTTTAGTCCCAACCCGGGAAAAAAGCTGTCCCGGCGGGACAGATGAATTTATGTCTGAAATCCGGGATGTCCCGGGTAAACCGGGACCTCTGGCAACGCTAGGGCTAATATATAAATTTTGTGTGCACACGATTATCAAAAACCTTACAATTTACTGGCTTTACAATTAATTGTCAGATACATTTTCTGACAATTAATTGCAAGATTACACGATTGTCACCTAGCGTACACATGATTTTCAGATTTCTTAAAATTAATTGTCAGACAATGATCTGACAATGAATTGTCAGACAAATTTTCACAATTAATTGTTAGAATACACGGCTGTAAGATATTGTAAGCATCTTTTTCACTGACAGATCTGACAATATTGTAAGATCTATCAATCGTGTACACTTAGCTTAAAACTAAAAAGAATAAATTAGATGACGATATGATATGATATATTGAAATTGTACTGAATTGAGACAAATTGTACTTTTGTACTCAATTGTATCGAATTCGGTACAATTGTACCGAATTTTCCATCCCTGGCCCCCGGCATAGTATTACATACATATATTTAAAAAAGTATATATCGGAAACGCAACATTGGATGGAAAATATTTAAAACTAACTTTAAAGGAAAATACATATTAGTATTTCAGAAATGTCATAAAACATTTCTTGTAGAAAATGTGAATCACCTTTTATAACTAATAAAAAAAAAATGTAAAAACTTCTCATCAATTTACCCAAGGAATGATTCACTGAATCTTGTTCGCCTAAAAATAAAAACGTTCTGTAGACATTTAAGTAAAAGATGAAGCTGATTAATAATATGTATTTTTGATTAAATCTATGTTGATTTTAGGTTAAGTCTGGAATTCTTTTATGTGAATCCCTTCAAACTCAACATACTTCAAACCATTTTTAATTAAAAAACTTTCAATTCACCAGCTTATTTCATGTTTTAAGGCATCTAGTATACCATGGAAAATATTGTAAAGAAATTTTGTGTAATAAAAATTCAACTTGGTTATACACTTAAATATCTGAAATACCGCGTTCCACCACAAGATGTGCTTTAATTGGTCTGAGTTCTCTACGAAATCGTCGGCTTGTAAATTGTGTTATGTTTGTTTATGATATATTGTCTTACCATATTATATGTCCCGATTTATTAAATCTCTTAAATATTTATGTTCCAAGAAGAAATATTCGTAGCAAACAGTTATTTTATATTCCTTTACACAGGTGTAATTATGGTTCAAATGAACCATTCTCAAGATGTATGAGATTGTTTAATGAATTAAAATTAAATTTAGATATGTCTTGAAAGAAATGTATTTAAATTTTTATTGATTGAAAATGTAAATATTCATATAAGTTAAGTTAAGCAATCTGTAAGAGAAAACTCGACAGATGAAATAAATAAATAAATAAATATATAAGAAATAAGAAGGGCAGAACTTATGCCCTTTGAAAAGCTTTAGAATGCTAGTATTGTGGAAAAGAGCTTTCCCTGCTGTTTCAAAATCTAAAATTAAACATTTTTTATAAGCAATACATATAAAAATAAAATTTGCCTTCTTTAGATTGTTCATTTTAAAACTTTTAATATTGTGCTGATGCTTTAATATTCTTTTAATAAATTAAATATTGCTGCTGCATCTAAAAATTTTAAGACTATTGTGTAAGAAATTAATGTTCGAATTAATTTGAATTCTAAAAAAATAACATTCAAAATACTATTAGCATAATAGGAGGACGCCTTATTAAAAACAACGCGCCGTAACTCTACCTCGGTGGTGTTGTGGAAAAGAGTTTGAACTGTCTCTTTAAATTTCATAATGAACATAATCAAATTTGAAAATTTTCAAACGTGAGTAAATTTCTTTTTTTTTTTTTAATTTTCGCAGGATATTGGCCATTTTGACAGGTTATATTTCCTACAGTTTGTGTGGCACATAAAATTTAAATATACCAAAATGTAGCAAATAAAGTGATCTACTAGTATAAAAAACAACTCAATTCTTTTTTCGATCAGATGAACAAGAGGCGAGATAAACGTTAAAAACCATTTTTCACTTCAAAATCTCGACAGTTTTTCGTCGATAACTTTTTTTTGGAAAGAGGTTTCAAATTTTTTTTCAACAAAAGTTAAAGAAGATGTTTTAACGTACAAACCTAAAAAAAAAATACAGCTCTATATATGATAGGAGCCGAGAAAACCGAGTTCAAGCTTTCCAAAGCCTTTTCAAAATGGCGGACAACGCATGGGCATTTTTTGTTCGAACTTTTTGGATTTACAATCTCCAATAGGTACTCTTTAAGAAATAAGAAAAAAAATCGACGCAGTATTTTTTGTAGATATTTCGAATTAATTAATTTAATTTGACTGGACTACTAATTGACAGGAAAAAAGAGTATGATAGTCAAATCCCCGGTAAATATATATTTTTGGTATAGAATTCCAAACTGGTATGTACTCGTATATTCAAAATACAATAAAGTATGTAAATGTACGATATATCAATTACATTAAGCTGAATCAAATAAAATGCACGACAAGGTCGCACGAACTTGCTCTTTTCAAAAAAACTAAGAATTTCAAAAATGAATGTTATTAGAGAAAAACTGCTCATAACCATAAAATTCATTTTTTAAATGACTAAAACAACTCCTTTAGTAGTTGCAGCTAAACAGAGGATGCCATGTGTTTAAAGCAAATATTAGTTTATGCAAGAACAAAAACTACAATTTATTGTAGTGGTTTCTTAAAAAAATAAGCTTTATATACAAAATTTTTAAAAAAATTTTAAGAAAGAATTTTGGTACGCCAATTTAAAGTTTTTATTATTGTTCGAATAAAAAATATTGAGCCATTTTTGAAATATCGAATTTTCAACAAAAAAATTTTTTTTTTTTTTTTTCAAAAATTCAAAAAACATTTTTGTTTTTAAGTTTTGAAATGTAAAAATGATTTTCAAACTTTTTAGAAGCTTCTTTGTAAAAAAAAATTCATTAAAATCCGTTTTGCCAATAATGAGAACTTCAAAATTCGATAAAATCATTCTATGGTAGGTACAGTCAGTAATATCTTGATTTCAACATTTTTTTTATTAAATTGTAGATATTGAAAATTAATTTTTTGTACTTTTTTAAAAAAAAATCTGTGGGACAGTTTTTGAAAAAAAAAAAACAAAAATATTTATAAAGTTTCGAAAAAAAATCGTATGGCAGGTACCGTTATTTTTGGTCTTAAAAAAAAGTGTGGGGGGAAAAATTTAAAATTTAACGAAAATCGGGCCAGCCGTTTAGGCTGTAGTCGAACCAGACAGACAGAGAGACAGAATTTCAAGACCCACCCTTTTCGTCTTCGCTATCATCGTAATGTCAACTTTTACCAAATTCTACGAATGCATAACTTGCCTTATAGTACCTATAAATCGCAAGTTAAAAACCCTCTTAATCAGTTGCTGAAATAGTTACTGCTAAAAAATAATACAGCAATACCTACAGAACTGAACAAGTTTGATAGAATAAGTAAAATCAAGGATAGTCTGAGGAGTTTGTAAGCGAATGGGTTTAACTGATTGCTGGTTGGATTCTGCTTAAGCTGATAAAAAGGTAAAGGATTATTTTAATACATACTATAATTTTATTGTCAATCCAAATAAATGATCACATGTAATTTAATTCAAACAAAAGTCTATTATAACTGTTTTCTGTTTTTGTGCCCTTTTTTTAATTAAATATATTGACCTCAAGCACACCTTATTAGTTTATTATAACTGCTCAATATTAAAATTATTAGCTTAATTTTTTTTTGATTTATTTAAAAAAATATTTTAAAATTCATTTCCTAAAAAGTGTTTAAAAATTAAAAACATAGGTTCACAAGGATTAAACTATTGAAACTTAAAATCATAATTCTAAGAAACTATTTCGGAAACAAAAATTTGTTTACAGTCATCTCAATAAATAAAATTGTAGAATAATTTAAAGCTAAAAGTGCTAAGGTCATACAAGAAATAAATTAGAGTTTCGTAAAAGAGATACTTTGATAACATTTTAATAACACTTTATTAGTTTACGTATTTTAATTGCAGTCCTCACTTCCAATATTCTGAATGAAAATTAAACTAAGCTCAATTAAATTTTGTTTGATTTTAAAGTTATACCACCGAATTCCCCGATGAAAATTTAATGGTTTTCAAACCTTCTGACCGGTGACCACGTCATAATGATAGGCCAAAGAAATCTCAAAGCTAAACAATACAATTACGAAGCAGCCACGCGAAGTCCTTTAACAACGAAGGCTGTTGGTTGATAAAAAAAACAACGAACCATTTAATTAAAATGCACAATGCAATGGTGAAAACCACGAAATATTTTTTGTGGTGGCCTTTCGGTACAATTCATACTCTATCTACATAGAAACTCCAAAGATATTATATAGCTTGAACAGTGGAACCTCTAAGATAGGCTATGGCTGTAGCGTGTCAGACAAAATAGCATTGGTGTGACCATTTCCAACAATTCTATTGCAAACTTAAAATGTAAGTACTTGACCTCATGTGTAATGTAATACAAAAACATACTTGCATATGTTTTATAAGTAATGACTTGTAAGTACTTTCTCAAAAAATCGTTCAAGGACATATGTATGTAATTAATAAAGTTACAATATCATTAAGTCTGTAGCTATTTGTATATAAACTTTTTCTACAATTATACTTTTTACTAAAAATGTCACATTTTTATTCAGTAAAAGGGTATATTAGATAATTAATTATTATCAAACATATGTATTTTCATCTTTAAATTATATATTTACGTTTAATCAGATTTATTTAACCCCAATAGTTTAATAAGATAAAAGTAATATTGAAATTTTACATTCTCAAAGCTTTTAAAAACAATAAAGAGAAAGTAGAACAAAGCTGGTCACTTCGTTTGCACCGAAAGTCCTTTCACGAAACCGCTTCCAAAAAATCTCCGCGTAAAATTGTGCACATTAAAATGATTCAATGAGCACGTTGCATGCCAAAAACGATTCTCTTTCCCAGGAACTTTTTACGATACTCCCTTAAATTTCTCTCTCCAAACAATAATAAGAAGGAAGGGATAGATCCCTGAAATATTGTTACAGTATTATAGCCCTCGAGTGACGGGAAAACAACGATTTTAATTTGAAAAACAAAAAATACCAAAAGTTTGTATGTATGTGAGTATATACTAAGCTAAACTTATTTTACAATCGTACGAATTATTACAGAATATCTAATATTAAATTTAGAAAACTGCACAAAAAACTTGAGTTGAAGTGCAAATTCCTGATGGAGACTACGCTCACTTAGGATTCTGCATCGCAACCAATGCGTTGAATAATAAAAACCATCTAGAGTAGCTTTTTGTTGAGTTCTGGCATCGGACTCTTAATTTAAATTTACGAGTATCTTCTCCAGTCTTGAATGAGTTGACAAATAAACAAATAGAATGAAAATTAAAAAAAAGAAAAGTCCATCAACAGGAGTAGCAATTGTGGTATTCGGGTTCAGTGGACGTTGCGTTGCCCAGACAATTGGATGGTTATATTTGCATTAACATGGATAATAATGTTAAGTACATGTTACACTCAGAAACAATCAAGGAAAATTTGCTGTGTTACAGTTGTGACCTGTGATAGGAAAACAAATTTCAAAATGAAAAGAAATTCTATTTTCAAATGTTTGAAGGGGTTGTCAACCTGAGGTTTAAACGGCAGAATAGTGTCTGTTCAAGGACTATGAAACCAAATTTATTGTTGAACTGAAGTTTAAACCAAAAGTGGGGCTTAAACTTCATAATGCCGAGTTTTATGTGCAATGGTGGAAGTTTTACGTTTTGTTTTTCCACGAGTGCTTTTTCAGCAACGTTGCTCTTTCCTACTACATGATGTTCACGAAGTGGCCAATTTCGTTGGATGGAATGTTTTTCATCTGCTCTGCTATCCCAAAAACACAGAAAACATCAGCAGTATTTTTTGTAGCCACCCTGCAGGCCAGTACGTGACTACTGCTGGATGCAGCTCCGCGAAGATTCAACGCCACATAAAAGAAGAAGTGTTAGCAATACGTCATATCTACAATAAAAATTATGAAAAAAAAGACAAAAAATGAAATGGTCTGCCTTCACATAATGTTTCATAACTTCCACATTTATTATTCAATTTCATTGATCTTGTGCGTTTTAGCTTTGTAAAAAGAATATCTCCCAAGTGAGATCTTAAAAGTATTTTAAATATTTTTTTTCTTTCCTTACGGAATGATTTAAAACAAGCGATTTTCAAAAAACGGTGAAAAATTGTGTTTTTTGAAACTTTGAACGGCTTTTTCTTGATGATTGTTAGGCCGATTTACACAAGTCGTATACTGTTGTAAAGACAAAAAAAATATCTGTTCAAAAATATAAAGTATAAGTATATTAATTAGTTCGGCCGTTTTTGAGAATTAGGCTTATACAACATGGAAAAGGAGCAGAAAAACACGTTTTTTGGTCATATCTCGAAAATGCTTCTTTGGAAAAATAAATGATTGCCGTTTTCGTGTTCAGAGAGCCAAAATTAATCTAGAAAATACTTTTTTTTGAGGTACTCGCCAAAACCCGAAAATTTGTAAACTAGTGTAATTATGTTACATGTTCCACTCAGAAATTTGAAATCTTCTCTTAAAAAGTCCCTTCCCTTTTGCTTCACATTCAGACAAAGAACCATTCTGCGGAAGACTGCCTCTTATCCATATCCACACTGCGGGTAAGATAAGGTGTGTTTTATTCATTACTGCATAGCCAGCGCAGCATTCAAGTGCGAATAAAACGATCAAACTCACTCCATAAGTCAATTTCAATTTATATTTCAATGTTGGCCATTATTATGGAAAATATCAAAATCTAATGTCAAATCATGTATGTACATTATGTTTAATGGCATAGCGCCATTTCACATTTCAATAACTTAAAGTTCTATCACCAGCACAACTGCCATTTTTTTACTGGCTTCTGTTTCGTCAGCAATCAAATTGTTGTTGTTTGTCGAGGGAAATTTTGCTGCGCTAGCTATGCAGCAGTGAATAAGACACACCTATAGTTTGTTGTGCCGGGAAATTCGGATTTCATTAAGAACACGACTATACATGCAAGTTGATGGTCCCGCTGAATTTACACTTTTACACACTTTTCAGCGAAACGTTTTGAAGTTCATGTTCAAGTATAATGTAAGTATGTATCTAAATAAATACGAGTAACAGAACCTTGTAACTTATAATGAGTCGCAAACATCCTTGTGTGCATATTGTTAGTGGAAAAGCCAAAGATGGGAGACACATTTCATTGACAAGAAATATTCTTCTAAAGCGGCAAATACACACGACACTTGTGTGCACACCGGTGTCGGTGTACGGAAATGTGTCCCGTCTGTGGGCTGGTGCGCACACCGATTTTCGGTGTCCGACACCGTGTGGGTAAAATCAAAAGTTTTTGATTTTTGGTGTCGGTGTCTCGATCGGTGTCATGTGTATTGCGATGTGCGCGCACATTTGCTATTCAGTATTCACTATTCAGTTGCAGGCGAATCGTTGTGCGGTAAAGCACGTCGAAAATTTCCTTGCGACTTATAGGTTATATAAGATAAGTTATGCATTCGGAAAAAAAATCGAACTCGAAATTTTGACATTACGATGATAGCGAAGACTAAAAAAGGGGGTTTCGAAATTCTATCTATATGTTTGTTTGACTATAGCTTAAACGGCTGGGCCGATTTACTTTGAACTATGGTAGATATCATTTTTAATTTTCCCCCCACAGGTTTTTTTCTTTTTTCTTAAGACCAAAAATAACAGTACCTTCTATACGATTTTTTTTTCGAAATTTTATAAATATTTGTTCTTATTTTCCCAAAAATGGTTATTGAGAGTACCCGCCATGGAACAATTTTTTTTTATTTTTGATTTTATCAAAAACAGTACCACCGATTTTGATAATTTTTTTTTTGCTAAGTCTTGAAAAGTATTGCGTATTTAAATTTTCAATATAATCTACAAGATGTGAGAAATAAATGTATTTTACCTAAAAAAAAAGGTACCCAACATAGAAATGCTAAAAAATGTTTTGAAAAATCGTATTTTTCTCGAAAAGGGGCGCCTAGAATTTTGATAACATTTTTTTCTTTCAATAAATTTTTATGATCTTTAATTAAATAAAAAACATTTAAATTAAGATACGAGTATAACAGGTTGTACCTACCATAGGACCATTTTTTCAAATTTGGAATTACTTATTCTTATCGACATCATTAACGCGCCAACCTCATCGTCTAATGGACGACGTCCATATAACTTATGGTTAGATCTCTCCAGTATGAGATCTCTTGCACAACTAAAGTGTGCACGATTCGGTGTGCCGTGTGTGGTGGAATGCTACACCGGTGTCTGGTGTAGGCACACCGGTGTGCACACAAGTGTCGTGTGTATTTGCCGCTTAAGAGACAGTTTCACTGAAGCAGCATTTATGTATATTTTTAAGTGGCATAAAGCTAAGTGTACACGATTGGTAGATCTTACAATATTGTCAGATCTGTCAGTGAAAAACATGCTTACAATGTATTTACCACCGTGCAGTCTTACAATTAATTTTCAGACAATGATCTAACAATTAATTGTCAGACAAATTTTCTGAAAATTAATTGTAACACTACACGGTTGTAAGACTACACCGTTGTAAGAAATCTGACAATCATGTGTACACTAGCTGACAATCGTGTAATCTTGCAATTAGTTGTCAGAAAATGTATCTGACAATTAATTGTAAGGCTGTAAATTGTAAGGTAATCGTGTATACAAACAATTTGTTGACAGGCCTGCCAATTTTTATCGTTTTCTGACGTTTCTGACAATGAAGAAATTGTAAGATGTACGTTTTTTAGCTGCATACAATTTTTTCATTGTCAGACAATTGGTAGCCAAGGTTCAAATGAAGCAGTTTCCATAACCAACAAAAACTGACAATTAGTTGTGTGTGTACATGGATGGTAGAATTCTACCTAACTCTTACAATTAATTGGTAGGTATTTAGCCAGCTATCTGGAAATAAATTGTCATCCAACTTCCGACAGTAAATTGTAAGAGATTGGTAGATTTTCTTGTGTGTACAACTTAATTGTTAGCTCATTGGTAGATAATTGTCGGAAGTTGTCAGGTCTGACAATATTGTAAGATCTACCAATCGTCTACACTTAGCTTAAGTTGTGGTTCGTTCCCTTATAACACAGGTGGCGTAACAAACTAAGCGTAAGCAAGTACGCCAAAGGGTGTAACGGGTATCAATTTTATTACAAACTTATTTTCTTAAAACAGGTCTTTTATTAGATGTTAGTAAGAGTAATTAATTTATAATTAAAGCAGAAGTATGCCTAACATCATTAACTCGTGGCTCTAAGGCCATACATTTGCCATAGAAATTCGGCAGTTAATTTTTCTTCTCAGGATTTTTCTGCTGTTTTTTTTTGTATAAGCAAATAATAAAGACTATTGCTGTAATTAACCACTGTTAACTTTGAACTTTGTTTTCAAATAAAAAAACTAATAATAAGGTTATAACGATATCTAAAAGAATATACCTCAGGTTGCGTTTCTCCATGGACTATACACACCAACATTGCCTCATGTCCTTCTCCAGAAAACACTGTAGGTCTTTCAACGGATATTTCTGGTGGATCTAAAAATTTAAAAAATAGATAAAACTATACTTATGCACTCATTTCAGTCAAACAAAATCGGATATCGAAAATTTTTCCAGGACATATCCTTTCGTTTTTATAGAAAATCGGATAAAACCAACTATTCTTCAAAAACGGGTTTTCGTTTATTAGATTTGATTAATATAATTTATTCATATGGTGTCATTTAAACATTTAAGTCCCGAAAAAGTTTGTAATATATTCTAATTTTTGGATTGAAAAATTAATTGTTTTTTATACTTACATAAAACATGAAGAACAACCTGACTGGACGCTGGTTGTCCAACGCCATTATTGGCGGTACAAATGTAAACACCTCCTTTATGCCTGTCAACATTTTCTATCGATAATATATGCGAATGAAGTCTTTCTTCCCCTATTACAAAAAAAGAACAAATTGTATTTAATTAATGTCAACAAAAAATTCTCATTCTAAGGGTTTTTCAATAAAACAAATTATTAAATTATACATATAAATAATCTCCCTCAACATCATTAAGGTTTTTTATTGTCAGATATGAGTGGTATGTACTGTTCAACTGGTATGCAAGTAAAAAGAAAGCCACAAATAAATATTAAACGATACGTCAGCGATGAGGAAAGGAGGGAAGACGACAAGGTGTCGTTTGACGATTCAGCAGGAACAGACCAAAACAACTTCATTTTGCGAATGGAAGTCATTTAGCAAGCCTTTAACTTGCCACATATCAGATTTCTTGTCTCCCGCAAAAGCAAAAGTCTTCTTCATGATTCGTGTTGTTTGTAGGAAAGGAGATGAATTTCATGTCGGCCTCCAAGGCTATGAGTTTGCAGTTTCAAGTAGCAGTATGAACTTCTAACTACTACACCACAAATAGAGAAGGCGCTCCTTAAAGTGATATATCTACATTATTCTCATTCATAAGGGTGGCCATATCTTACGAGTACGTATCTTATTTTAGTATTATTGAGCCAATAATTGCACTTAGATTCTGATGAAACCTTGAAGAATAGTTATTCTAATTGCAATTTTGTAATTTGGATATATTCAATAGTAAATACAAACTACTAATGATTCTAGAACGGGTGGGGCACAGGGTGATTGCCTATACGAACTCCTACAAAGTGCTTTAAACAAGCTTACTACCTGGGCAGATCAATGTGGACTCGGTATCAACCCCCACAAAACTGAACTTGTCCTATTCACTAGGAAATATAAAATCCCACACGTAGACCCTCCCCACATCAAAGGTATAACGCTTACATTTTCAGACAAAGCAAAATATCTGGGTCTTATTTTGGACAAGAAATTAAGCTGGAAGCCCAATATCCAAGAGAGAATCAACAAAACCAACATAGCTCTATTCTCTTGCAAAAAAGCCGTAGGTAACAAATGGGGCTACAAACTCATATTACACACTGGCTATACATCTCAGTCATTAGACCGATACTTGCATATGTAAAAAACAGTATGGTGAACTGCGCTGGAAACAGCAACAAACCGCGATAAGCTCAGCAAAGTCCAACGAAGGGCCTGCTTAATCATGAGTGCAGCTCTCCGCTCAACTCCCTCCGCTGCACTTGATGTTCTGTTTCATCTCATACCGCTAGATATATTTTGTAAACAATTGGCCGCTAGCACAGCCATTCGGCTTAAAGCCTCCTCGCAGTGGATCAATAACGATATTGGCCACTCTACTATACTGAACTCGTTCAGATCCCTACCTAGTAACGTCGATTACACCACCGATCATCCAAAATTTAATAAAAACTTTCAAGTGTCCATCCCTTCCAGGTCTACCTGGGCAAATGAGTCACTGTTGGTAGACGAAGCGATTCATTTCTACACAGGTGGATCTAAAACCGATGACACGGTCGGTGGAGGCGTATACTCCGAAAGATAAAATCTTTGTCTATCTTTTCGTCTTCCCAATCACTGTAGCGTGTTCCAGACAGAGCTTCTAGCAATAAAAGAAGTCCTCTCTTGGCTCAAAGAAAACGTTATATCGACTACTGATACACGTATTTTCTCAGACAGTCAAGCTGCCATAAAGTCACTGGACTCTGTCTCCATTAACTCACTAACAGCCCAAAATTGTCGATCATCTCTGGTGGAGATGTCAAAACAGTGTAACATTCACCTTATGTGGGTGCCGGGGCATAGAGACATTCGAACCTGCAAAAAACGGAACAATCTTACCTTTGTTGGATAGCAAATCCAACATCGGTATACCCTTAGCTACTTGTAAACTGATGCTAAAGCATGATACCATAAAGAAAGCTAACCAAAGATGGACCAGCACCCCAACTTGCCGTTCTACTAAACTAATTTGGCCGTTGTTTGATGCTAAACGCTCAAAACAACTAATTTCTATTGGTAGATTGCATATTAGCTCCGTTAGAGATGTCCTTACTGGACACTACCTAATAGAAAGACATGCTTTCCGTCTTGGACTTTCTGCAAATGATTTTTGCAGAAGCTGTTTGGATGAGGAGTCAGTTCCTCACCTTCTATGTTCTTGTCCTGCCCTAGCACAAAGACGTAGACTCCACCTAGGACACTACTACTATAACGATCCTAGTGATCTAAATAACTCCGACATTCACTGCCTTAAACGCTTCATTGCTAGCTCAAAATGGTTTAACGAGTAAGGGTGATTTTTGAAATCCTGTGGTATCACAACGGACCAAATATTGGTCTAAGTGTGTTGGCCTTTTCCGGTCAGCAGCCACCTTAACCTAACCTAACCTAAATACAAACTGACTTCAATACATACATTTGTCATACCCATAACCGCATGATATTAATTACATAGTTGTTGTATTACTAAAAAACTAGGTTGTGTGTACTGACGTACGCGCGGTAGAAGTAAAACTTCTTTTCCCCAAGCAATGCCTCTGTAAGATTCTAACCTATAAACTTACAATTATTTTGTATTCTAAAAACATGTGGCTGTCTTTGACTGATAACGTGTCGTTTTGACATTTCACTGACAGCTGAATAGAACATTTTGTACCCCCAAGGCCGAAAAAGAAGTTTTACTTAAAAAAAAAAAAATTATTTCAAGCGGATATATTGTGGTCGACAAGCAGAAACAAGTTTATTATGGTATGTCATCAGACGAAATATCATTGCATTTAAAACATCTGCCGAGGTCGGTTCAAAGTCTATGTAACTCTTGTTACAAGTTGACATTTCAAAATATTTCAGTTTTAATTAATTTTCGTTTATTTTGCTTGTAGATATGGGATAAACAATGAATAGAATTTTGATCGGATGGAACATTTATGTTACTGACCATGTGGATTCAGTAGCTTAATAACTTGATAAGTTTGAAAACAACTTTGTATAGGTTCTAAATTCAATCCTAGGGAAGGGAAAGTTTTTCAATTAAAATGACTGTTCAGTCTAACGCCACCAAAGAAGTGTGATGCTTCTGTGAAATAACTAGACTGCGACCTATAATCTTAAAATTGTTTAAATTCAAAACTATCAAGAAATATTTTGTATTTATAATTATATTTATATGAAGTTAAAGTATCTGTTTGTAATTTATTTACCAAACAATCTTTTTATTTCACCCAAAATGGTATCCCTAATAATTGCCATCTGCACAATTGGAAAAACGTTCAAAGACAAGGAATACACTCTTGCTACCTTTCTAGACATTGAAGGAGCTTTTAACAATGTCCGAGACGAAGCCGTGGAAGGAGCGCTCGTAAATCTTAATGTGCATACTGCCATCATCAGCTGGATAAATGTGCAGGTTAAAAAACAGACAGATCAACTCGAAGCTAGGACGAGTACAGATCAAAGTATCTACATACTTCTAGAGGGACTCCACAAGGTAGAGTTCTTTCTCTGCTTCTCTGGACACTCGTGATGAACTCAGTTCATCTCAAGTCTATACATTGAAGTCTCAGTGAGACTTAAATATAGTGGAATCCAAGGAATTTTATAGGCTGATGATCAAGCATTACTAGCGACAGGTAAATTTACCTCAACAAATTAACGAACAAATAGAGAATGCCTTATCAATACATGGACTTTTAAAATTCCCTTGATTGGAGGGACCCAACTGAAAATCTCCGACAGAAAAAAACGGGAAAAAGGGTATGTACTGATTACATAACACACCGCTTAGACTATTACAAGCCGTTCGAGGGCAGCTTTCCTAGCAGAGGAGATTGGTAGATAAACGAGTCATCAACCTGCGAGTCGATGATAGCATATAACGACGAGCGACGAGCGACGCGCGACGGTTCCAAGATGGAATCTGATGCTGGTGGAGGATTGTTTTCAGAAACTCTTCGACTAGCCAGTTCATTCAGACTTTTTGATTACAGCAGTGTCTTTTAAACTGAGGTCCTGAATATGACAAAAGCTGTTAGGCAAGTCTCAATGATAACTTGTTCATTGATAGCCAAGTGGCAATAAACAGAATGGGCATCTGAATTATTCAGTTAATTTAAATTTAAGCGATTAGCGAATGGATTGAATCCAGCACCGGAAATTTTACAGTTCTACACCATGAAAGCATTTTCAGATTTGTCGGAAACTGAAGTACACATATGTATACATATAAATGACCTAGTTATAACAGGAAAAGGTAAAGCAGACATTAATGCTAATCTAAAACTAATTTTAGAGCCAACAAATTAAATGTTAAATTTATCTACAACAAATTTAAAGCAAGATTCTGAGAGGTATCTTGTTCAAGTTTTGTCAGAGGAGGGGATAACACCAGATACCTATAGGATTGTCACACTTGTAAATTTACAAAGTCCTAGAAAAAAGAAATGCCTTCAATCTATTTTAGGTATGATTAATTTTGTGAAAGTTCACATCCCTTATCTACTAATTTCAGAAGTATGCAGAATTTATAAAAACATAATTCTGAATTTTGTTGACTTTCATTGCAAGAGGAAAAATTTTTTAAGGTCAAAAAAATTTTTTTCAGAGTCAATCATTTTGAAAAACCTTGATGAGAGTGTGGAATTCATAATTCAATGCGATGCATCGCAGTATAGGCTGGTGCCTTTTAACTTCAAGCAAATGGGCCTGTTTTTTGTATGTTAAAGAGTCTTAGCTGAACTGAACAAAAATAGTTTCAATTACCTTCGCTGTTTCAAAATGGACACTCTATGCGACAAGGCTTGGAAGAACTACTACTACTGCCTAAATATATTTTGGATGTTAAATATCTTCCAGGGATATTTATGCATATTACAGCAATACGATAATCGTTGGATAGGAAGAAATGGAGCGGTTAACTGATCATGCACTGCTCTGCGCTACATCATCTGAGAAACAGGTATATAGGGTGACGCTTCTTCAATGACTCGGAAAACCTCTCTGACATTCCAACATATGGAAATTTACTAACGATCCCAAATGCCTTGAAAATTCCTAAACTTTATCTACCAGCCGACCACGAGGCTGGAAATCGCCTCAAACTCACAGTTAAAAAACCTTAAAAGAGTCACAGACGATAATGATATAGTACGAACGAAAACGACTCAACGATGCAAGTGTTTCTATCAAACGGATAATGGGCATTTCACCTCTTCACCAGCGGTTGCCACTCCTCAGGTGAACACAGAAGTCAGTGAGTTGATGTGGCCAGGCCACCTCTCTCTAAGACTGGTAAAATCATCTTGAGGAAAGGGACAGCCCTTCGACTTAATCAGCAATACTGACCAAACACTGATCTATTAAACCCACTACTAGCATTGTTAGCAGCCATATGCTCCTTCTGGCCTGTTGGATGGAAGATTCTTCAAGTGGAGGTAAAGGAAACCATCACTCCCTTAAAAGGCGTATACCTCTACTCAACCAGGTAATTATGTGACGACAGACATTTTTTCAATGGGCCTTACTAATAATCAAACGCTTATGTCGACTATTAGTTAACTGAAAGATTAAAACAAAGTGCTGAGCTTTTACAAAATGCTACCAATAAACAATTTAATCCTCCCACTAACTAATCTCCAGATTTTCTATTAAATCTATTACAAAATCTACAACAAATGAGAAAAAATAAAATGCACGACTGGGTCGCACGAACTTGCTCCTATGTAATAGACTAGGAATTTTAAAAACGAATGTTATTAGAGAAAACTGTTCATAAGGATAAAATCAATTTTTTTTTAATTCTTTAAGTAGTAAGAGATAAAAACAGGATGATATGCAAATATGAATTTATGCAGGAACAAAAATTATAAGTCTTTGTAGTGGTTCCTTAAAAAAATAAGCTTTTATGTACAAAATTTTTAAAACATTTTTAAGAAAAAATTTTGGTACGCCAACCTTAAGTTTTTATTATTGTACGAATAAAAGTCTAATTTCCAAAAAAAATACTAAGCCGTTCTTGAGATATCGAATTTTTCAAAAAAAAAAATTACTTTTTTTTCTAAAAATTGAAAAAATATTTTTTCTTAAGTTTTTAAATGCAATGTTTTTTAAACTTTTTAGGAGCTTTTTTATAAAAAATTTCATTAAAATCCGTTAAGTCGATAATGAGAAATTCAAAATTCGAAAAAATCGTTCTATGGTAGGTACAGTCAGTAATATCTAGATTTAAAATTTTTTTTTATTAAATTATAAATTGTAAAGATTAATCAAAAGAAAAAAAATTTTAGCAAAATTCTCGGAACCGTTTTCGAGAAAAATGCGATTTTCGAAAACCATTTTTTAAAATTTGTATGGAAGGTACCGTTTGTTTTAAATAAAACAAAATTTTTTTTCTCAAATCTTGTAGATTATATTAAGAAACTTTTATTTGCCAAGTTTGAAAAAAATCGAGCTTGGGGTTTTCGAAATATTGAGATTCCAAAAAAAAATTTTGAATTTTTTTTTAAAAATCCAAAAAATTAAAAATTGAAAATTTGAATATGTAATAATATTCAAACTTTGGAGGAGCTTTGGCATAAAAAAAAATATTAAAATCGGGTGTACCGTTTTCGAGAAAATCAAAAACAAAAAAAATGGACCCAGGGGGGCAACCGAAAATAACAATTTTTTGTAAAATTTTTTTCAACCATTAGCTAGTTTTTACCAAATGAAATTTTTGGAATTTTTTTTAAAAAATTCTGTGGGACAGTTTTTGAGAAAAAAAAATATTTATAAAATTTCGAAAAAAAATCGTATGGCAGGTACCGTTATTTTTGGTCTTAAAAAAAAATAGAAAAAAACGTCCGGGGGTAAAAAATTAAAACCCATATCTACCAGGTTTGAAGAAAATCGGCCGAGCCGTTTAGGCTGTAGTCGAACCGACAGACAGACAGACAGACAGACAGACAGACAGACAGAATTGCGAGACCCACTTTTTTGGTCTTCGCTATCATCGTAATGTCAACTTTGATCAAAATCTCGAGTTCGATTTTTTTTACGAATGCATAACTTGCCTTATAGTACCTATAAGTCGCAAGTAAAAATGTAATGAACTGTCAGAATTTTCACCAAGGTCTGTCAAAGTTCAGGAGCTGTCATAATTTGCCCTATACCTTCAAAGTTAAGTACTGCCGTACTCTTTTTTAACAGAAAGCATTAAATTACTTATAGTACGTCAATTGATTTAAAGTGTCGGAGCAAATTTCCAATTGTTTTTTTAAATTAGAACACCATATTTTTTAACAAGGAAACATATTTCTTTATTTATTTTATATTATTTTGATATTTTTCATTCGCAATATGTACATATAGGTACCAAAATAAGAAAATCTCAAGCTTAAAATATTTTTAAACTTTAATTAGTGAACTGGCATATATTGTGTGAGAATATTGTTGTTTTTGTTTAGGTTTTCTATTGATAATCCATGATTATTTCAACTCGTAACAAAAAATTCAATTAATTTCAGTTAATTTGGTGTCGCCAGCAACAAGAAAAGCAACAAATATGTGTAAGTATGTGTGGAGTGTTTGAAGGATACCAATATGTCTTGTTGCTGGCGACACCAAAATTACAAGCTACAAGGTCAAAATACTAAATTGTAAGCTTTCCTAAATTTTTAAATCATGAATATCTTGGCTCCCGTTTGTCGTAATGAACTAATTTTTTTTTAATTTGAAGAAAATTAGCAGGACTATAAAACAAAAATCCAAAACTGAAAAGTATTTACCGTGAAATACAGGTTTTTTCTCAATAACTATAAAAAAAAGGTATTAAAAACAAGAAAAAAAACGTTGAAACCAACGGTAACTTTTTATGTTTTTGCTCAAACATATTAAATTAAATGCAAGTTGATAGAAAATATTGTTATTAGCAATACAGTTTTTTATTTTCACTTTGCGATATACTGGGGCTGAGATAATAATTAAAACATAAAATCATAAAATGCGTGGGTGCGCTGACTTACCTATGTTCAATAATTTATTACTCGGCTTTCATTCATCGCAGGGTGTTGAATTTTTTTTCAAATTGTAGGGAATTACAAGAACTTTAATAATAAAATATAAAAATTTCATCGTTAAATGAGCTTTTTTCTTAATAATCACCAAAAAGTGATTTTTAAACAACAAAAAATTTGTTTAACTTTTTATAACTTTTTTTTTCATTTGTTTAAACAAATGTTTTTTTTAGAACATAATAGATAATGTTATTAGGAATAAATACATGTTTAATTTTTGTTTGTACGAGATAGTGGAGCCGAGATATTCGCAAATGACCAAAAAATCACACAAAACACATTTTTACCAATAACTTTGGTAAAAAAAGTTTTCATGTGGTGCAAATTTGGTCTTAAGCTTTTCTCATAAGCACCTATCGATCCATGAAAAAAAAATTGACCATGCCTCTGCGCGCAAGGTCAAATGACGCTTTGACTGGACTATAAAGAAAGATCATCCCGCTATAAATTTGTAAATTTGTTTTTGTAAGATAGGTTTTTCAAGTTCATCTAACTCTAATGAATGTGGTTCAAATGTTATTTTTGTTTTCAAAATAAATAGTTTTTGAAAAACTCGAAATTTTTTCTAAATTATTGGAAAGCGGGTAGTCCTTCGATACACACAATTTTACCAATACAACAACAGACAAAAATAATGTTAAATTGATTCCCTTTCAACACAAAAATTACTTTTTTAGATGTACGTAATTATGTAAATACATAAAATGTAATCAACAAATTAACCACGTATTTTAAGTAAAATCCAGACGTACTAAATATTTATGAAAAAAATAAATAATCTATTCCTGTTGCACATAAACATACAAAAAAAAACAAATAAAGTACTTCCTTTTCACTTTAAACAAAACTCTGAAAAATCGACCAGATAACATGGGAGTATATTTAAGTATTAAATACAAATTTAGGTACCATAAAACAGCACTAAGGCAACACTACTCATTTAGTGTTCGACTTTAATCATGGATTTCCGTGTATTAAATTTTGACATATAACTAACGACTAAACTGGAGATTAAATAAGTTATTGTTATGGGGATTTTCTAAAATCTGGAGATTTTCTTTTAACCTTAACACTAAATTTGATTATTAGTAAGGCCCAATGACTTAGAAGTACCCTCCGACATTCGCTGAAACTCAACACAATTTAATTTATATTAACAAGCTTGATTGCCTCTAGCTGATTGCTTTAAAATATTAAAAAATTTTTGGGGAACATCCAAAAAGTTCTACAGACTAAGCTTCAAGAAAATCGGCTCAGCCGCTTAGACTAAAGCTGAACGTATTGATATACAGTCAAAAGTCAATCGAATATATTTAATGGCGAGAAGCACTTTTATCTCTTTCCGTATCATCAAGTTTGATCAAACTTCAAATTCTTCTTACAAATGCAAATCTTACCATACAACTAACCTATGTATATCGTAAGCATGTACATCAGTGGCGTGGCGTCCATATAACCCGATTCCTATCGGGTTACCTTTTAAATTTTCTTCTAAACAACAATATTTACTAAATAACAACGACCTTGCTGCACAAGAATGTTTACTAAATAACGACCAACATAAAACCCACTTCATATACTAAATACGTATCTATTCATTAACCTCCACAAGCTGCACACTCCACCAACTCAATTGAACTTTATTCTCATTTTTCATTCAAATACCCACCACACCAGCACAACACAAGTTAGGTATTATCATGGAGTAATTTCTTCCACACTCTCTGCCCACAACCACAAACCAAAGCAAAAGTAACCCGAAATATATCGGGTTATAAGATCTCTCGCTGGATAGAACAATGTTAGTTTTCTTTCTCTGTTTTACTTATGGTTTTTGTGAGTTTGGGTCGACTCTGTCTAACGCCCGCTGTCTTATGCAAAGAAGTAAGACGCTTTTCTTCGACTTCTTTTTTGGTGAATGTTGTGTTGTGAGGTGAGTATACCCGATTCCAAAACCAAGTCACTTGGTGAATGGTGTGTTGCGCAGATAGAGCAAAAAAATGGTGCGCAAGAAATTTAACTAGTAAAGAACTGAAGATGAAGGAGGTTATTTGTATTTGTTAAATTTTGTTTTATTTATTTATTTTAATTACAATGTAAAATCGTAAAGATAATAAAAAAAAGGAAAGCATTAACAGTAAACCCATCAACCTAAATTTTGTTTTATAAGTACACTTCTTTTTCTCTGCTTATGCAAAAAATAACTCGCTCTTCACCGACTTATTTGCTGAATTGTGTGAGTTTTTTCTACCCCTGTACTTTCTTGGATTAATTGAGTAGGTCATTCATTCATTCATACATATTTAATGAATTCTCAGTGAGAAGACTGAGAAGACAGGCTTTCCGATTTAGCACTTATTTCCACAGAAAAGCGACTCTTTTAAAAATAAGGAATAGACCTGACTTTTATGAAAGAGTTTTAGCAGATTTTATAAAAAAAAGATCGTAGAATAGCTTTAGAATATATGTAAATAAGAGAAGTTTTTTAAGTATAACACTTTTCATAGTTTCTTATTTGTTTAGAAACGCGAACTTTTGCTATTTATTTTTAATATTTATTGTAGCCAAAAATATTACATTTCTTATACTTAAACCTATATGGCACAATTTACAGAGATTGGTAACATACATACATACTCGTAAATCATCTATTTGTAAACTTTTGTACATAACTATTTATTCTTAATTGATATTTTTTATATCATGATATTGAATTACTTCAAAAATTTAATTGATTTAGTTGCGTATTTATCTCATACTTAAATACTCGTAAATATACTTTTGTTTTGAAGTTCCTTATTTTTAATTTTTTTTACAACATTACCTTAAATTTTTCTTAATGTACATGCAATGCTTTTGCATTTGCCAGAAACGGTTTCTTTCGAAGCCAATTTTATTATGCTTTAAGATTATTTATAATTTATAAATTAATGATTTGAAGTATACAAAATTGGCATGAATTGCTTCGCTTGTTTGTTTTGGAAATCAGAACTGCAATACCTTTTTTAATTTAGGATACACATCGATATTAGAATTAATTATCGTTTGCAGGTAATTAGTCTAAGCTTCGAGTTACCATTTGAAATTTTTTACGCTACGCCACTGATGTACATTAATGTAAATGACTCAAAAAACCTTGGAAGATATCCAGCAAACAAAAAGTCCAAATTTAACGAAAATAAAATTGTTTTGATATTGTTGGATAGCAATAAAACTAAAAGTATAATACTAAGAAATGGAAGGAGGTTACTCTGAACATTTTTGTATGTATACTTACCACTTGGTAGAATGTTATTTTTCCTACTCCATGTAACGTTTGGTGTAGGATTACCCGATGCTGAACATTCAATTCTAACCGAAGAACCTTTTTTGACTTGCAAATGTCCTCCCGTACTGATGTGATGAATCCTTGGAGGTACTGCAAAAAGAAAAAAAACATCGTTGATAAGAAAATTCCAAACTTATGGTTTAGAAAAGAATAAGAACAAATTTAATGTAGCGCCAGATCCTACTACCTACTTCGATGGCAGAAAATATTTAAGTTCATTGGCAAAATAATGATGATATCATTTATGCAATCAAAATTTCTTAGCGACTCTGATAGAAAAAAAGAACAATCATTGATAGACATTTATTTTTATGTAAGGTAAGAGAGTGCCTCTTTCTTTAAGATTTGTAGATTGTGCGAAATGGATTCAATGAACCGAATGGCAGTGAAGAATAAATTGAATGAAAACTGCGATAGTTATCGAAAAATATCATTTGCTTTGAACAAATTAGTTTTTGAAATGTAGTTTTGTTAAGATGTAGAGTTTTGAAGAATTTACCTATTTGGGGCTCATTATTTTTCACGCACCATGGTCTCGTCATATATATTAAGATTGATGTTACATACCAACTTCACCCGAAATACAGTTTGTGTTCCGAATAATTTTGTCCCGAGTAGAACTAAATCTATTAAATGTCATGGTTTTATTCAATCCGTAAGGAAGCTATTAAGATCAGAATACTTAATTTTCCGAACTAATAAAGCCGACCTAACTAAGGTAAAAAAGTTACATACTTATCCGGCAACAGATCCATGGAGGGTCTCTGCCTGAGATATTGCGGTCTTCCATCGGTTGCGATCCCTCGCGAGCTCCCTGCAGTAGTCGAGACTAAGCGCTCTTGCGTCTGTAACCGCCTGGTCCCTGTGGCGGAGGTTCGGTATTCCTCGTCGTCTCGAACCTGGGGGCTGGGATCCGAAGATTTTCTTGGCTGGAGCATTGTTGTCGATTCGCTCGATGTGACCGAGCGACTTGTAGTAGTCGACTCGTTTTGGCCCTTTATACTAAATCGACATCTTGGTACAGCTCGTATAATTCACGATTGAATCTTCTCCTCCATTCGCCCTCGTCGCATATAGGATCAAATATCCGCCGAAGAATTTTTCTCTCGAAAGTGCCCAGTATCAATTCCCTTTTTTTACTTATCGTCCAGCACTCGGCGCCGTAGAGTAGGACTGGTAAAATTAGGGTTTTGTATAGCGTGCACTTAGTCTTTCGAGAAAGGAGTTTTGAACCCATTTGTTGCCAAACCGAAGAAGCAGCGGTTCGCTAGGGTAATTCTTTGTCCGATTTCCACTAAGATGTCGTTCGTGGGATTGATGTTTGTTCCGAGGTAGGTAAACTCCTTGACTACCTCGAAATTACTGCTACCAACAGTAACGTTTTGTCCTAGACGATGGGCAGCTGAGGCTTTGTTTGTTAATAGCATATACTTTGTTTTATCCTGATTAACTTCAAGACTAACGCTTTTCGCCTATTCATCAATAGCTGCAAACGCTTGGAGCCGCCGATGGTGTCGATGTCGTCCGCATAGCCATGTAGTTGGGAAGACCTGTTGAAGATAGTGCCTTCCAGGTTAACACCACTCTTGCGCACTATCTGCTCCAGAACTAGGTTGAAGAAATCACATCTTCTTGTCTGAACGAATAGCTCGGATGAGCGGTTACCCATTTTCACGTTGCACCGCGTATTTTTTAACGTGTTGTGCGGTATAGCTGGATCAGTTTTTTCGGGATCCCGAGTTCAGACATCGCCAATAGAAGCTCTTGTCAACTTATGCTGTCATATGCGGCTTTGAAGCCGATGAAAAGATAGTGGGTCTCGACTTGAAATGCGTTGGTATTTTCCAGGATTTGCCTCAATGTGAAGATTTGGTCTATCGTTGATCTGTCTGGATTGAAGCCACACTGGTACGTGCCGATCAGAGTGTTGCCGAAAAATTTTAGACGCTCACATAGTACGGTGGATAAGATCTTGTAGGCAACATTAAGCAGAGGTATGCCTCTGTAGTTTTTGCAGGACATAGGATCGGCTTCTTTGTAGATTGGGTATAAAGAGCTATTTGACCAATCGTTGGGCATACTTTCCTCCTCCCAGACTTGGTTGATGAGCTGATGCATGCAACCTATCAGGACAGCTCCTCCATACTTCAAGAGTTCCGCAGGTAGACCATCCTAGCCTGCGGATTTGTTGTTCTTAAGCTTGTGGCTTGCTTTCTTAACCTCTTCAGTACTGGGTGCTGGGACTGGATTTTCTTTGACGACTGGTCTTATGCTCCTTTGCTCTCATGTTATTATTATTATTATTATAAGCTTTATTTACCTTTTAGTTCTTTGAATTACATTTCGTGTATATAACATAATGATAATTTAAAGTTACATATTTTCATTTTTGTTCGTCTTTTTTCTTTTACAATATATATATTTTATGATTTTTGTCTACAATATTATTCTTTATTTTCCATTTCTATCTTTTATATTTTTTTTTAACCTTTAATTTAAATAAATAATATAATTTTCATCAAATTTTTCGTTTAGGTATTTTGTTTTCGATTTAAGTCAGTCTGGTATAAGCCTCCCCCATTGTTGTCCATATAACTCTATTTTTTGCGTCATTATACCAGTTATTGTTGAATTGTGTTAGATCGTCCATCCATCTCTTTCTTGGTCTTCCTCTTGGTCTTACTTCGTGTGGTGGAGTCCATTTCGTTACTATTTTTGTCCAACGGTTGTCTTGTAATCTTGAGATGTGACCTGCCCAGCTCCATTTCAACTGTTTTATTCTTTGAATTGCGTCTGTAATATTTGTTCGTCTTCTTATTTCATCGTTTCTTATTCGTTGCACAGTTCTTATGTTAAGTAGTCGCCTTTCTATTTTTGCTTGACATATCCTGATGCTCTCAAGAGATTTTGAAGTAAGTCCTATAGTTTGCAAACCGTATGTCATTACCGGAAGTATTGTTGAGTCTAAGATGTGTTTTTGCGTGTCTTTGCCAAGTTTTGAGTCGAGAATTTGTTTAATGTTCCAATACTGCTTCCAGCTATTAGTTATTCGTCTTTTTATTTCTTTGTCTTCTTGCTGCGTGAAAGATTTCAGTTGTCCAAGGTAGATATAGTCATCAACATAGTCTATTTTTTCATTTTGAAACAAGATGTCTTTCCTTATATGGTTCGTCATTGCTTTGGTTTTGTTGAGATTTAATGAAAGTCCGTGTATTTTACATTCAGTAGAAAGGTCGATTAACATCTGTTGTAAATCGTCTGGTGTATCGGAAATCAAAACAATATCATCTGCAAATCTTAGGTTGTTGAGTCTCTCTCCCCATATATTGATTCCATATTTCTGTGTCCAATTGAGATTTCGGAAAATTTCTTCCAATACTGCAGAGAACAGCGGTGGAGAAATGGGGTCTCCTTGTCTTACTCCTCTTTCGATGTTAAAATCTCGTCCGATTTTGTCCGTTTTTACTTTCGCCTTGTTGTTTTTGTATATGTTTCTAATTGTCTGTATGAATGTCGAATTAATATTTTGGTTCTTCAATGCTGTCCATATACTTTTGTGCTCTACAGTGTCGAACGCTTTGCTAAAATCGATGAATAAGAGGTAGAGGGGTTTTTCATATTCGTTATATTTTTCTATTAATTGATTTATTGTCTGTAGGTGGTCAGTTGTTGAGAAGCCCTCTCTGAAGCCGGCTTGTTCCCTTGGTTGTTGGAAATTTAGTGAGATTTTTACTTTTTTGAATAGTTTATATATTGTCGAAATTAAGCTGATTGGTCTATAATTGTTAATATCTTCTTTGTCTCCTTTTTTATGTAACAGTATAATGATACTTTTTTTCCATTGTGTTGGTATTTTTTGCGTCCTGATGACAGCGTTAAAAATCTTTGTCAGTATTGGCGTAAGTGTTTCTTTTCCGAATTTGAGAGCTTCAGCTTCTATCCCGTCACTTCCAGCACTTTTTTCCTGATCCAAGTCATCTATAGTGTATGCTATATCCGTATCATTGAAAATTATTAAAGAGTCGTCATCAAAATTATTGTTAGATTCCTCATTTTCAGCTGTTTTGGCCGTTGATGTAAACAGTGATTCAAAAAAGTCTGTTGCTGTTTTATTGATGTCTAGCCTTTTTGTTTTTCGTTTCGTGTCTTTATTTATAGATACAATCCATTCTTTTTCGTCATATAGGAATTGTTTTGCTTTTTTAATCGATTTTGTATGTTTAATTATTTCTTTAATTTTTGTATCGTTGTAAGTTTGAATGTCTACTTCTGCTTTAGCTTTTATGATTTTTCTTAATTCGCTTAGTTCTTTCTTCTCATTTTCAGATAAATTTTCTTTATTTCTCAAGTTCTCTCTTTTTTCTATCAATATTTTTGTGTTCTGTGAAATTTTGTCAGGCTTTTTGTTTTTCTGTTTCATGATTGTGTTTCTTGCTGAATTCTTTATGATATTTTCAAGAATGTCATAATTGTTTTGGATGTTTTCTCTTGTGAAATTTGTGTCTATGTGTCCTATAATTTGACTGCCAAGTTGTTCGTTGTATGATATTTTTTGTTCAGTAGTTATTTCCTTGGGCGTAAAATATTTTTGTTGATTTCTGTTTATTGTGCTGTGATTAAGTTTAATTTTCGCACGTATCATTCTATGGTCACTGTCAAATTTTATCGTGGTTAATGTTGAAACGTCCATTACTGTTTTTATTTTATTTGTCAATATAAGATCATATTCGCTTCTTGTTTTTCTATCTGGCGACAACCATGTCCATTTGAATTTGTCCTTTTTCTTAAAAAATGAATTTGCAAAAACTAAGTTCATTTCTTGTAGCCAGTTAAGTAGTTTTTCTCCTCTTTTGTTTCTTTGTCCATAGCCGAATCGTCCAATAATATGTTCTTCTCCATCTTCTTTTAAGCCTAGTCTAGCGTTAAAGTCACCAATCACATACATTACTTCTGTTTTTATCGATTGGTATGCTTTTTCAAGTTTATCATAGAATGAGTTAATTTCATCGTCTGTAGAATTTTGTGTCGGGGCATATATTTGTATAATAGTCAGTTTTGTGTTGTTTATTTTCAGAGTAACACTGCACATCCTTTCATTAAATAACTGTATATCAATTATGGATTTTTTGAGTTCCTTTTTTATTAAAAAGCCAACTCCGTGAAGTCCCTTGGTTTCTCCTATGTGGCAAAATATACCAGTGTCACTCTCCAATATTTTTTTTCCATATATTTTTGTCTCTGATAATCCAATAATGTCCCAATCAATGTTAGATATTGCTTGTCTTAGTTGTTCCATTTTGTCGTCTGTAGATAATGTTCTAACATTAAATGAACATATATTTATGGTTTTTTTTGTTGGTGTTATTATTTGTTTCGTTAAGGTTTTTGGGGGGTTTAAGCCTACGTCCCTCACGGTGGCAAACCGGCTTGAGAGAGTAATATTTTTGTTAAGTTCGTTTATATCATGTTCTTTCAAGGTGGTGGGTAATTGGTCAGATACTCGTATATTTTGTTGCTATTCTTTGTTGTTTGCTGACGTCAATGATTCATTTCGTACATTTCTGAAAAAATTGTTTATTCCCGTCTGTAGTTTCCCATCTTTTCGTATGTCATTTTCTTTTATTTTCTTGTTTGTTGAACAAGAGGCCTTTGAATCTGTCATATTTTTGTCTTCTTCTTGGTTTCTTGTTCTTTTTTGTGTTTTTTTGAAGTTTGGATTGTTGGTTTGTCTCTCGTTTATGATACGTTCCTCATCATTATGTGTTTTTGGTACTTGTTCTCTAACTGTATTGTTCATGTCACTTTTTAATTTATCGTCTTTAATATATATGATGGCATTCTTAAAATCTCTCAATTTCAATTTATTTTTCATTATTTTATCCTTTTTGATTTGTGTTGTTAACCCTACAAGAAGTGGCCTGGGTTTTTCACCCTTTTTTCCTAATCGTCTTGTGAAATCTATCTCTTCTATTTTTGTTTCTATTTCTAATATTTCGTTAATAATTTTTAAAATGTAGTTTTGTTGATCTTCAATAGTTTCCTCGTCTGTTTCTTCTATGTTGTAAATTACCATATTTTTACGTTTTAATGTTCGTTCTATATATTTAATTTTTCCTTCCAGATAGTCCTGTCTTTCCTCAATTGCATTCGTTGTTTTCACTATTGCATCCAACTTGCATGATAATTGTTCGGTCTGTTGTTTTATGTCTTTCTTTATATCAGTGTGTAGTGTAGACAACACTGCGAGAATATTGTCAAGTTTATCTTTTTCTGCCATCGTGTTTTTTTGCTTCGATGTAAGAAAACTATTTATTTTTGTATGTCAGTGTTATTTTTGGCTTGAACTGTCAGTGTCAATGTTTGTTTATATTAATTTCTGTGTCGGATTCTTTTTTGTTTCTCGTGTCGCGTCTTTTTTTTTATTTGGGATTATGTGTTGTGTTTTGTTTTTCTTATTTTAATTAGTAATAAGTTATTTTTGATGTTTATTAATAAAATAAAATCAGCAAAATGTTGTCTACTGTTCTTTTTTTTTTCAACTGAGCGACAAAATTTCCTACTCACCAGAACAGTGCTTTTCCAAGCAGGAGGAGAGTTGTTGAATTTCTCTTTGCAGAATTAGAAGTAAAAATCCAAGTAAATGGTTCAATTTCCACTCAAACAAATTAAATCGCAATTTATAATTTTTTCTTTTTTTCTTCTTTTTATATTGACAATTTCTCGGATCTTTATTATAAATTGACCAACCTTCTCCACTTTACCAATAAAGCATCGACTTAACTTTGTTTTGCTATTTTTCTGTTTGTTTTTTATCGCTTCCTGACATTTAATTTAATCAAACTTTCTAGAGCCTCCTTAAACACTTTGTTCACGACAAACCTCACTCGCTCTCATGTGGCTTCCTCTAAATAATGCCCACTAAGCAGCTGCTGGAAATGCTGCTTAAACACGTCTACAATTTCCTGTGCTTCGGTGACTAGGTTCTCTTCGCTGTTTCGAAGAACTTGCGTGCCGGTCCTATAACCTAATGCCAGTTGCTTGGCTGTTTTGTAGAACGGGCGGGTGTTGGTGGCGGTGCTAGACTCCTCGAGATACTTGAGCTGAGAAGCTGCGGATGCACTTCTATTTTGTCTTTCCTTCTTTTTTCACGGTACTCCTTTTTTGCTGCTCTTGTTTTCCGTTCCAGCATTTGCATTCGTGCATTTTCCGTCTCCTGCATCAATACCGCGCATTCATTATCATACCGCGGATTATTTCTCCTAGGTGGTTGATAGCTTATGGTGGTCTCGGCTACCTCCTTAATGATGTCGCGATACTGGTTCCACTGGTTGTTGACGCTTGTGGCTGGGGGTACGGCAGAGAGTTTCCCGGTCAATTGCTCACTGTAGTTTCTGACTTTCTCAAGTGTGCTAAGGCATGCAATATTGAATTTCTTACTTTGGGCGGTCCTGGCTTTCTTTTCGTTGGACAGTCGGGCACTAAACTTTGTCACAATAAGAAAGTGGTCAGAGTCCACGTTTGCACGCCGGAAAGTTCGCACTTCCAAGATGTTCGAAGCGTGCCTTGCGCCAATTATCACGTGGTCGATTTGGTTGGCGGGCGGTTCGACCGTCTGGAGATCGCCAGGTTGCTGTGTGTATCCTCGGCTTGGGAAACCTAGTTCTACTTATCACCGTATGTCGAGCTGCAGCAAAGTCTATTAGTCGGAAACCGTTATCTGTTGTCGTTTCGTAGAGGCTGTGCTTTCCAACTAATCCGCCAAATATGTTTTTCTTCCCGACTTTAGTATTGAAGTCTCCGAGCACAACTTTGACATCGTACTCTGAACAGGCGCCGTATAGGCTCCGCCGAGGAGGTCGTAAAACTCCTCCTTGTTAGACTCCTCAGCTTCATTGGTAGATGCGTGTGAACATATTAGGCTGATGTTTTGAAAAGTAGCTTTGATGCGGATCACAGCCAGGCGATCGCTAATCGGCTTAAAATCGATGACTTTCGGTCTGAGTCGATTTCTCACGACAAATCCGCATCTTAACATGTGCAATCTTTGATGACAGCTGTAATAAATGTCGCAATCTTTTCTTTTCGCTATTCCTGATCCTAGCCATCGTATTTCCTGCCCCTGGATCCCGGTAATGTCTGCCTTGTACTGCGAGAGAACATATTCAAGTTTCTTAGTAGAAGCTGTCGTGTAAAGTGTTCTTACATTCCAGGTGCACTCGTAAATCGTAGTAATGAGACATTCAAAACTCGAAAAAATAGTTCTATGGCATGTACGAGTATATAGTCAGTTATATCTTAATTTTGAAATTTTGTATTGAATTATAGATAGTAAAAATTAATCGAAAGAAAAATTTTGTTTTATCAAAATTCGAAAACCATTTTTGAAAATTTGTATGAAATAAGTAGATACATTTTTTTTTCTCACGTATTGTAGATTGTCTTAAAAAACTTTTAACTGTCAAGTTTTAAGAAAATCGAGGGGCTTACGAAATATTTAGTTTAAAAAAATTTTTTTTTTTTAATCCAAAAAGAATTTGTTTTTAATTTTATTGCACAATGTTATGCAAACTTTTTGGTAGATTGAATTCCTCAAAACAAAACATATTTTAAGGGTAGGTATTATTAATAATCATTTTCCTGAATTTTTTTCAGGCATTACCTAGATTTAACTAAATGAAACTTTTTATTTTTTTAAATGTGGAACAAGTTTTGAGAAAAAAAAATATTTTTTAAAATTTCGAAAAAGTTCGTATGTCAGGTACCGTTACTTTTGTTCTTAAAAAAAAAGAAAAAATGTGTGGAGGCGGAGGGTAAAGAAATTCGGCCGCTCCGTTTAGGGAGTCGAACAAACAAACAGAATTGCGAGACCTACTTTTATCGCCTTCTGCATCTGCGTAGTGTTAAGTCCGATCAAAATCTGCATAATGCATAACTCCCCCTATGGTACCTTAATGTCGCAAGTAAAAATGACCATGATTAAAAAACGTTGGTAAGGATGAAAAAATAGTTCTAAAATTTATCTCTTTAACATTTCCTATTCCAATCAATTTAAAAATATAACGAAGCCATTAAAGACATGCTTAACAATAAAATAGCAAAAAAAAAAAACAGGCCGAACAAAAATAAACTGAGGACACAAATATAATAGCTTTACGGTTTATTATCCTTATTGCTGGAAAGAAAACTTTTTAAAATTTCATTATAGGCACTCATTGTCCTCGATCTTTGCTATCTCATTTCAGAATGTTGCCATCTTAACTTCTAAGCTTGAGAAATTTTCATGTTTTTCTTTTCTCCGCATTATCTGCTTTTAACCATTTTCGGCTTCCGCTTTAAAAAACTGATACAAAAGCATTAGGGACTCATTGGAGGAAAGATTTTTTTTGTGGATTCAATAGATTTTTTTCTTTTCGACTTTATTCTTTTTTTGTGTGCTGTTTGCAAAACTCACTTTATTTTATGATAACTGCCATTTTGACTTTAGTTCTTTTACATAAGGGAAACATTTCAATTTGAATAGAGTAAAGTTGGTGAAAAGGGAACGAGAAATATTTATGTCGACAAAAAAATTCTACTATTGTAGTGGTTAATTCACGCACAACAGACGACTCCATTTGAATGCGGAAACGTTCCAAAGTCAAATGAAAAGTTTGTCACTACAGACTTATTTACGAAGTAGAAAGTTTGATGAACTTTTAACTGTCATGTGGGAAACGTGTCGAATGCGTAAATCAATTCATATCTATACCTAATGTACATAAGTTTGCTTTTATCCGAAAGAAAGATTTAAAGTTTTCCGGTGAAAGTATTTTTTGTTGACTTATTTTAATTTATTTGTTTATTGGAATATTAATGAATTTTATTTAATAGTACAAACGGAAACATAGAACCGAAAGTTTTAAAGTGAAACATTAGTTTTTGGTATTTAGCCTTCCTCAACCCCTACTTATCGAGTTCAGTTGAAGCAAAAGTGATTAAAAGATTCGCCGGTTTTCAAAAAAAGTAACACTCGGTAAGCTATTTAAAGGTTCGCCGGTTAGTATCCAAACAGTATCTACAAGTTATGCTCTCGTAAGGTGGTCCAGACTCCAGAACTACCCGCAATATTTTTATGTTAAATCACGATTTTGTAAGCCGGTCAAATTATAAAGTTCTATTCTCTGTTCAATTTCAATTTTCAGTACAATCTTTTTCAAAAATACTGGTGCTTGTATGGCAATAATCTAGGGAAAAATGGCCACTGAAATAAAATATAGAAATATAAGACCACAGAGTAACATCGAATTTGAAATTTTTTTTATAATCTTAACTCAACCTTGGTACAACGCATTATACTGTATAACTGCTTTAACCTGAAATCAGATTGATCGGGATCGCCAAAATTCCATCAACCCTTATTGTGTTACTTAAAAATAAGCATATTGCATCAGACCTACCATTCCATTATTTTTGTGCTGTGTTGATACATATAAACATCAACAAAGTTGTTAGAAAGACACAGATGCAAAAAAAAGCAGGAAATCGTTGACGCAGCCAGAAAATTTTACGACCTATTGATTTTTAGAACAGATAAATTCGATTTATTTCGCTCACATTTTGTGTATATGTTAATCTACTGTTGGTAACCCTCCTGATATTTATTACAGATTTGCTGCAATTTATATTGCTTACTACGGCAACCCTGTAAGAGCTTTAAAATTACGAGAGCTTATTAAAATCCGTAATAGTCACCTTATCTTCGCTGTACTGAAAATACAAATTGGATAGAAAAAAGTAGTTGGTGTCCTCATTGTACGAGTAGAATAACCTACCAAAACAAAATTTTTAATTATTATTAATTACATTATGTCCTTATTTGAACATATACACATATACCTGCTATTCAACATAATCTTTGGATTATTCAAAAGGATTAATTTTATTATACACTTCTACAGTTTTCTTATTATTATTGGAGTCACAGCAGGATATTATGAAGGAACACAAATAATAACTCTATGAAAAATGTATGTATGTTTTGAATCAATTTGTTAAGTTAACATTCTGAAGAAGGATTTTGCATAAAATTACCCTAACCTTATTTCAAATACTTTGCCTAAAACATTTCAACATCATGTGTGGCATCGTAATTATAATTCCGGGGATTAATGAAACAGCAGCATGAACGAAAATAAGGAACACTTTACTGTCTCGAAATGTTACCTAAAAATATTCGTACACGTTAATAAACCCAAGCAGTGCTGTGTAAAATAGTGAGTCAAACCTGAAACTTTAATGAGATTTAAATTCTATGTCATAGTAATAGTTAACATCATGTAAATTTCTAATCGGTAGATATGTTATTTTCTTTTTTTCATAATTTATTTACCTTTGGGCGATTCCGCTATAGACGATTTTTGACACCAATTTTTGAACTACAATATTTTTTACTTTTTTTGATAAATATTCAAAGTAGAAATATACTATATTTAATAATAAAACAAAAACTGAGACCTAACTTATAGAGAACATTTTTGTTTGCGCTTGGCAACATTATCATACGAAGAGTCGGTACGAACTGCAATTATTATAACTGGTAACATACGCTCAAAATAGCTACGTATATCCGATAGTTTTAAGTTATGCTTTACTCAATAGACGTATGAAGCAACATGCTATTTAATCGTTTGCATAAAAACATGTACGAATTTGTTATTATATTTTTAGCATTATTGATTGCAAATAGCCATTGTAAATTTGTTGCACCCGCGATATAAAAGATAGAAAAATTTACTTTTTTGGCAGAAATAAAGTGCTAGCGTTTTAAAACTTTCTAAAAGTAAGAAGAAAACAAAACTTAAATTAAATCAGTCGTTATTAGGAATATATTGTACGTTGAACGACAGAAAACGTTGATTTAAATTGGTTGCACCCGCGATCCCAATATTAAGATCGCGGGTGCAACTTATTGACTACTAACATTATAACGTGATTTATTGTATTTTATTGATAAAATATGCTTTAAATAATAATTTCTAGTGTTCAAGTTTTTTTTTAACTATGTAATATAATATTTTGTTCTTTTTTATATAAAAATATATGGTTAAATGGAAGTAAAACAAGAAAAAGAGACTGCTTTACAGAAAATTGACAAAAAAATAACAATATTTGTGAGCTTCATGCAGAAAAAGAACGTAGAAATTTAATGTGGAGAGATGTATTGAAAGGGAAAATGAAGGCAGATACAAATTTTAAAATTCTGACCAGAATCAGACAAAACGAAAAAATGCAGGCAACACAAAAAAAGGCGGGCTCTCATTACATCAGTCCCTGTAGACTGAAAAAGTCGCACAAGTAAAACGTAATCGCCCAAGGAGTCCCGCTAACGTAGTTGAAGAGGTCAAAAATGTATCATAAAAAAAAAATGATTCCACCAAAGCAATGCCTACAAAACTGAAGGATGACAGCTGATTTCTATAAAAGGGATAATATTAGCAGACAAGTGCCGGGTATAAAAGATGTGAAATCGATTAAGTCGGAAGTTAAGAATCGAGAAGAGCACAATGACCATGACCATTCATGAAGTTAAGTTTTCCATGTTTTTATTGAGTCAGAAGACGAAGCATTAAATTCTCAATCTCCAACAGGGTCTTTTGAACCCCCTATATTACCAGTAGATCCATGTTCTAAAATACCGTTCGGTTTTTACAGCAGCAGTATTGCCAAAAGTTATTTCCGCAGGTTTGTACGTTCTTGTACTGGTAGGCTGCAATATCACAATATCGTTATGTGTGGTTATCCTTAACCGATATCGATGAAGCTGGAGTACTTCTAACATACATAACATATGTATTTTCGAAAAAATGTTGGAGTATTTGAAAAAAAAAATTAAAATTAATAGAGAAGGGTACTGACTTGTAACATATGTGCGTTATTTTATTTTAATTAATTTAAGTTAGACGCGTTGCACCCGCGATAATTTGATGTTGCATCCGCGATTGATTTAAAAGTTAATATTTCGTTGCTTACATTTGTTTTCTATCTTTATTGAAGTAAAACTTCTTTTCCGGCGTTGGGGGTAAAAAAATTTCTATGCAGCTGTCAGTGACATGTCAAACCGTCACGCCATCCGTCAAAGACAGCGACATGTTTTTAGAATACAAAGTAATTATAACATGAAGTTGGATACGATTTAGAATTTACATATTTCAAATGGCTGCATTCAAAGATAAACATAAAACTATAGATTCAGACGCGCAATGGCTATGCAACACGAATAATTATTGACAAGCATATTGCAATCCAAATAAATTTTACCAACACCTAACCCTCGCATACAAAGTACTGGCCAAAAAGTTGGGTATATCCACTACCATTTGTATTCTTGCTGTCATAGACGGCATGCCATATGACCATCAGGTTGCCTGAAAGTTTTGAAATTATACTTTTTAATAATATTTATTCGCTTAATCGCACACGCCACCGACATTTCTTTAGGTATTTATAAATTTGAACGTCACCTGACTAATCAATCAAATACTTTAATAATTAATTTTACAAGAGTGCTGCTGTCAGTGTACTTGCTTTCCAAGTTGCCTGGATACTGAATTAATGCCAGGTGACTACTAAGTTGCTCGGGTTTGTACGGGTTAATAAGAAATGCTTGTGTACATTACAAGATTACAACATGCTTGCCAATACAATACTTGCACGTGCAGCCCTAGGGTAATACAAACAAAGCGAGGCAACTTGCTTGTCAAGTGGCATGGGAGTTTTGTACTTTTCTTCTCGATTTCATTTAAGGCTAGGCGCGCACATTCAATTTTTTGAAGTAAAACTTCTTTTCCGGCGTTGGGGGTAAAAAAATGTCTATGCAGCTGTCAGTGACATGTCAAAACGTCACATTATCCGTCAAAGACAGCGACATGTTTTTATAATACAAAATGTTTGTTTGTAGGTTATAATCTTACAGAAGCTTTGCTTGAGGAAAAAGAAGTTTTACTTCAACCGCGCGTACGTCAGTACACACAATCTTTTTTTTTTTATTTATTTGGTTAATTGAATCAACATCGTTCAATATATGTAAGAATAGCATGATAAATATTTCACAATTAACAGAATTTGTGTTTTTTGTACTATGATCTAGAAAAGTCGGGCCAATTCTGTTGCACCCGCGATCGCACTTTGAAACCATTTTTCTGCCAAATTATTTATTATATTTTAGAATTCCAAATGGATTAAAAATAAATAGCTGAAAATGTATCCCTTCAAGTAAAAATGTCATTAAATATTTTGCTTATTTTATTATTAAATGTACTTCAAATGAGTCTAAATGTTGCACCCGCTATAATGGAATCGCCCCTTTACAAATAATAAAAGGTTTAAAGTGTTTGAAATTGTTTATCAGAAAATATTTTTTTCGAATTAACATTTCTGTATTTATAGAAAGGCGTTATAAACATATGTATTTATCTTGTTTGTGGACATTTTTATTTATGCGTTACTTTACTCTGTTCAACAAAAATTGTCAGTACAGGGAAGATAGGACGTTTGCCTCTCACTCTGGTTTCATTGGCTTGCATAAGTGTGGCGCCTTTGAAAGCTCTCACAGGGTTTCCCTAGTTTACATTATAAATCGCCAACAGCCAACATACTCAACTTCATAACACTTGTTCTCAAAAGCTTCAAATCCGAAAAGCTCCTTAATAAAATCCACAGAATAAGCTCCTTTTCTGTAATTTAGAATGATAATGGTAACTCTGTTCTGATGTACATAACAAGCGCACGATAGTATTCATTTGACATTTGACAGCAGGGTTCGAACCTCATTTTTAAAATTTCGGAGGAAATTTGAAAAAAAAGTGGAGCAAATGCAAGATTTCCGGAGTAGATTTGAAATAAAAAGAAAATTCTTGCTTTTCAGGAAAATTAAAACATTATTTTCAAAAATTGTTTTCTGCAAATAAACAAATCACAAATTCAGAAAGAATTTTTAACAAAGGTTCAATGGTTTATTTCAACGATGACATATTTGTATATAAATTAGACATTTTGTCTGTGTGGAAAAAGTGGAGTATATCTCGAAAAATCGGAGCGTTGGAGTAGTAGGGTTGGAGCAATTTTGCTCCGAACGGAGCAATGTTCGAACCCTGCTTGACAGTATTTCTTCAGTGGGATTCAACGGTCACGTTGGGGTGTACAACTTTTTGCGAAGAATTACAACAACAATTCTTTAAGGAAAGTCAGTGGCTGCTCTTTTTTAAGTGGCATTTTTCCCAACGTAGTGTAGTGATAAGTGCATCAGGCGCCACTGCTTTGGAAAAAGCTCTCCCATAAGGCCTGCACTGACAATTTTTGTTGAACAGAGTATCAGTAGATGAACCAACAGACGTTGTTTTGTCCAAATTTGAATAAATTTGTTTTTTTTGGTTTTGTGAATTAGTGAAAAAGCTTTCAGAAAATTTTAGAATTGAGAAAAACAAACGTATTTAAGAATATCATTGAATCCAAAGCAACTAAATTTGAGAAGGAGTGCGCATTCTGAAGAAAGATAATAGGGAAAATGTACTTGCGAGAGAAAGGAATTCTATAATTTTATATAATACTCCGAATGTGTGATGTGTCTGGAATGCGATCGCGTTTAATTGAGACGGTCAATATTCAATCTCAAGTTGTATTGGTTTTGAAGTTTTTCCGCTTAAATTCTTAAAACCAACATGTTATAATTAAATAATTTCATAATATTTGACCATTTGTAAGGTCGTATATAAGGAATTTTTAATTTAAAAAGGAGACAAAAAACAGAATACAAAAAATATACACAGAAATGGAGGTTTTTTCGGGTCAACACAATTTTGATTACAATCTTTATGGTTGCGCGGATAGGAAGCACTTTCCTTGGTCTGTTTAAAAAAATTTCGCCAGATAAATTTTTGTTCCAAATGCCCAAAAAAAAAATAATTTTTATAAACTGAAACTTTGGCAAAAATAGTTTTTAATATTAATATTTTTAGTTTTTTATTTTCTTCTTTAAATGGCTTCTCTGGAGTTGAAGTACTAACAATTTCAATTATAAATTTTTTTGAAATATTTTACCACATTGACTGGCAATATAAGAAATTATAAGTAAGAATCCAATAATAAGCACCGTAAATTGAAGACTAAAAACTACCAGTTGCAAATTGTTATAAGGACAAAAGCGATTGGCAAATTCACTTTTTGGCAGTTCTCCTATTCATACATTTTATAGTCAATATCATAAACAAAATTTACAATGCCTACAAACGTTAAACTGCCTATTATTTTTTAAAGCGCGAGAGACTTCTTGTGAACAAGTCTCAATAAAATTAAGTTTTATGAATTGCACTGCTTTTTGTATGATATTTGGTTCTCTCATAAACCTACTGATTATTCTTATAAAATGCTCTGCAAACGTTTTTTTTGTATAATGCATAAACAACTCACGCAGAGAATTAGCTGGTCTCCATACCCGCAAGGAAAACCCCTGGCAATATTAATATACATATGTATGTACATGTAACATTTTTTGCACAGTAGGTACATACTCGTACTTAACGACTATAGTGAAAAACGACAAACCTACACATATATTTGTACTTGTGTACATATTTATAAAAAAATATCTTAGCGCAGTATGTTGAATATCACCAAAATTAATTTTGAATAGAGTTTAATTAATATTCAGTGCCTAGGGAGATATTATTTAATAAACATCCAAAACTGATTTCACTGCATGCGACATAAATGAGTGAAATAAAATATGCGTATCGGTCTTTCTGCATTAACAGTTGAAATATGGTTAAAGGATTAAATTAATTTATCGATTAAGTTTCTAGAAATTGATTTACCAAAAACTGACATAGTAAAAGAGAAAAAAGCGAAGTTATATACTTAAAACCTTTGTGTATCTTAAATATTAAATACATTTTGAAAAGTATGCAATATTAATTGCACTATTTGTTTATTGCGTGCATCATTTTTATAAAAAAAAATCAATATTGGAAATAGTTAAGGAACAACAGAACTTTACTCCTAAATCCGGGAATACAACTTATAATAAAATAAAAAAAAATCAATGTATTATGGACTTATTAGTAAAAGCAAACATTCCCATTAATTATGGAATACAACGTGTCGTTCAAGTGGGTGCCTCGGCTGGCTTCGCTGTACCGCATTCGGGACCTTATAAGCAAATAATCTGTTTCTAACACGATATTCATATATTTCATGAATAGACGAATAATTTCCGTACTTACGCCCCTATTATTAAAGTTTTATTTTTTTAAAACCCCTGATTTTAGCCTTATGTCCTATCGGGTATGTAAATTTAAAGTCAAAAAGGATACTGAAATGAAAAAATGTAATACAATTTTTTTGATCAATACGTCCTGGTTGCATGCATGAAATACAAAGAATTTTGTTGTGGTCCTTATAATTAGTTCAGGTTAAAAATATTTTGTATATCCTTTTCATAATAAGCACTCTTGCTGCTTTGTGATCCCTAAAGTGGTCGTTTAACCAGAAAGGAACACCAACTTGCAACATCATTAAAAACTGAACCATATCTACAATCCTTAAGACATGCAAGATCATCATTTGGGACGAATGCACAAGAGGAAATCGCTTGAAGCGCTTGACCTGAGGATTTCCGCAAAATCCTGTTATCAGAAGAGAATCACGCTATCAACGAACTTGCGTTGCATTTGCTGCAAGACCCGAATAATTTTTGAACATCGGAAATTCAATTGATTATACCACGAATGATATTTTCTAATAGCCGAACTTCTTTCAAATGCAACTGAATATTCAAGCCGTTGTCGGCAAGGTTTTCCCAAGTATAACAGCTTCTTAACTACAAAAATTCCGATTTGCTGTGCGAACGTACAATTTTAGTACCACAAAATTTGTGATGTGAAAAGGCTCAATGAGCAAATTAAATCGAAATATCCGGCGAAATAGTCAACTACAAATCGATCGACATAAGTCGTCAATTATACGACCACTCCGGTGATGCTTATTCGAAACTTGAACATCATCAAGAAAATTCTTCCTTGGGGTCTAAGGAATTTTCCAACCCCGACGTTACCAAATCTCTATACAGAATGAATCTATATCTCCTTTTAAGTCATTCAATCTCTAAGAATTGAAGCAGTGCAGCAAGGATTCCTTCAATTCGTACTGCGCAAATATGTCTTCGGCTAATTCCCTTCATCTTAACCCCTTATGAAGATCGTTTGACTTTCAGAGCCTTTCCATCTTATCACTGGTATCATTGGCTCTCTGGTGTTGCTAGAATTAATATTTATTGATACCAATCCACGTTACTTAAGATCTTCCACTTAGTTCCTAATCCTTCAGAAGAATTTTGTACTCCTCCTCACCCTAAACTTTCCATATTATATTTTATTACATACATAATTGTTTTTTTTTGCAAATCTCCTTGGAATGAACTAATAAATAAATATAATTCTTAAATAAGATAACACACATTTTTGTAACGAATTTGTTTGAACTTGAAAAAAAAATTTGTTGAAAAAATGCTTGTTACAATCTATCAAGATGGTGTAATGGGCCACTGGCCATCCGAAATTGGTTTTGGAAAATGTCATTCGAAAATTCCTTGTTTTATTTAAGGAAATTCGTATTTTTTTTTTGAAATACCTAAGCATTGAAAAACATTTCCCTACTTCTTCTTTTTTTTGTACAAATATGAACTTATTTGTACTTATTTCCACAATATGTTACAAAATATATTTTTACCTAAATCATTAAAACATGGCCTGTGTCGTCTGTCTGATTGACATTAAATAAGTAATGAATATACTTATATAAGCTTGTATTGTAGTAATGTCATTTACAAGATGAATATTAGTATAATAATAATTGTTGTGAAATTAAAAATTTTCATTTATAATAATATTTCTGTAAGTTATTGCTTTTTTGTAATAGTTAAGAAGTAGCTTAACATCTGATTTGACTCATATTCGGATTAAGCATCACTGCCTGAATAAGATCTATGAGTTTCTTTAGGAATAGGATCAATAAACGAACAACATCTTCTCTCTTCGAGAGGTTACAACGGCTGCAATAGATCGCTAAGTCAGAACGACGTTGTATCTAATTTAACTACTCGAGTTTTCATCTCTTTTTGGAGATGGCGGATATTAGTTCTTGGCGGTTGTGCTTACTTAGTAATAATTTCTTTCATAAATATTGTGATTGACCGGTGAACGGAGTTCATAAGTGCAATCTTTGTTGTCTATGCCCTCCCTTAAATTTATTTAAAAAACTTTTAAGAACACAGTTCTTTATTTTTTTTAAATTATTTTATTTAGCTCACCAGATTTTGTGACAGGTAAAAATTATTAAGATTTATTAGTCACAGTTTCAGAAATCGGGAATTGAATGTTTCTTATTTTTATTTTGAAAGTTCATATTCATTAGAACTTCGATCATTAAACAAATTATTTACAGTTATAATCTCCAAGGCTATCCTACCTTTCAATCTAAAACCAACCATACACATTCACAAAATTTTATTGAAATCGGTTAAGCTGTTTCGGAAATGAAGGTAAATTCTTTAAAGTTTAAAGATAAAGTTCGTGGAATATCTCATCGGCCATAAGGGAATTGAAACGTAAAAAGTGCAGAGGGAAAGCAATGGTAGCAGAGTTATTCGCTTGTGATTGTTAAAGCATTCAATTTTTAACTCATTAGCATATTTTAATCTTTTTTCTTTGTAAAATTCTATGATATCATATAATTCTTCCAAAGAATTATCAAATCAAAGATTTTCTACCAAATAACCAAAAAACAAAACTGCGAAAATTTCATTTTTTTCCATGGTGAAGAGGAGAAAAAAGGAAGTTAAAAGAATGCGAAATAATCAGGATCAACGAGACCGTTAAAGTAAGCTATGATTTTCTGTTCGTTTCTATCTTAGGGGTCATTAAGTTCAGGCAACTTCAGCCGAAGAGAAAAAATCTACATCTTCATAAGACATTTACATACAAACCGACTTCGTTTAAAGGACAGGGAGCAACGAAACCACAAAAGAAGACAGGACATGCAAAAATTTAAAAAAAAAAATGGAAAATGGATATTCAAAACGATAAAAATGTAATAGATAGATTTACCCATTCGCAAATTGCGATAGTCTTCCTTGCTTTCTTGCATTCAAGTCGCTGCAATTTTCTTATTTTTTAAATATTTTTTTCTTCTTGTCGATATGAATTCCTTTGATAGAGCTTGCGATTCTCATGGCGCCACCGCCTCCGTTGGGGTGGAATAATAATTTTCAGACTAACTTCATAAACGTCTTACAAATTGTTTGATAAGCCCATGGTCGGATTTTCTACTGCATAGGTAAACATAGGTATTCGTAAGGTCGTAAGCCTAGATGAAATAAATCTCTAAAAGGAAATTCTTGTTTCTAAAATCTTCTAGAGGGTCATGTATTATTAAAAAATATTTTTTACGCGAGGAGTTGGATGCACTTAAATGTTTGTTTGTTCTTTTCTGTTCTGTTCTTTTCTTTTCTTCCCTTTTATTTATTAATTTATAACTTTATTAGAGCTAAAAAAAAATCATAAGAAAACAAGCTAATTTATTAATAGCTTACAACTAACTTGTAGTACCCCTTGGCATAATGGTTAGTGCGTCAGACTGTCATGCGGAAGGTCTCGAGTTCGATTCTCAGCCGCTGCAAAGTTTTTTTCAGGGGTGTACTGCCTCTTGCGAGGAATTGACAAATTCTCCAAGAGTATCTCTTGTCATGGAAAGTGCTGCTCATTAGCCGTTCGGAATCCGCAGAAAATTGTAGGTTCCCTCCGTTCCTGGTAACACGCACACAGGAATGGTTGAGAGTTGTAAGTCACTAGGTCCTGGTTCACTCCGAGCTGTTGCACCACCAAATTTATTTATTTATTTTACAACTAACTTACTGGCCCAATATCAAAGCTTAACCACCAGAATTGGTTCTCCTGTCTTACCCTATATCTATTCGACCAGATCGGATCGGATACAGTCCCACTGAACCGAAGTCCCTGTGCGTCTCGACGTGCTAGGTTAGCGGAACCGCCCCATTCTCACAAATTGTCTAAGAAGAAGAATGCATGGGACGGCATCACGGCATAGATGTTGGTCGAGGACATCGCTCTTGCAATGTGACCCCGAATCAGTTTTAATAAATAATCATCTATTCTGTTTAAGTTAGCTCTGTTTTCTAGATCTTGGTTGGAATAAACGTGGTTGTAAACAGAAAAGTTTCTGGTTTTTGAGTGTTAATTTTCAAGTTCCAATCATCGCAATATTGCTGCAAGAGAATTCTGATAACCTAGAATTTTGGAGATCAGATCGCTGGTGCAAATGCTGAAAGAAACGGCGAATTGACCGCTCCCTTCTGAACACCATTTTTAATATCGAAGATTGTGATGGAAGTTTCGTTGCTATGTACTTTTGATAACAAACTTTCTACCATTTAGTATGTTATGAAGCATATACAATAGTGGTTTACTTATGCCGAGTCTAATCAGCTTTAGACAAGTACTCCAGTATTCTTAGTTGATATAAGCAGATATTGGAAATTTTTTGCAAAAATACTTTACTAAAAGGAAATTTCCAAAACATCGCTACCCAAAAAATTCTCGTTCATATAGATATTTTTTTCATTACCGCATATTATTTCCACCAACATCACATTGAATTCCCTTATAGGCGAGGAACTTTGAAAAAACGATTGTCTTGCCGTTTTTAGGCGATAACCCCATGCATATTTTTAACATGAATGAATGCTTTCTTTCACAGCTACCAGGGGCCTTAAGCACATTACATAAAGTGCTTGTTAAACAAGTGAAATACAACAACTTTGTTAAATTTGTGTAACATTGAACAACAAGTCTAGGAGAACTAAAACAATTGTTTTGGCTTCTTTAAAAAAGTGGTAAATTTCAAAATTTCACTGTTTCTGTAACTGAAAGCAACAACAAGCTTATTTACTAACTCGTTTTAGCAACGGAGTAAAGTTACTTCGACTTTACAACGGCTCTAATCCTGAAAACCCTATTTATAATGAAAATGCACGAGGAATAGCGGTGGAATAAGCTAAAACTGGTTCATAGGAGGTTTAAGGCCGTTTTAGTATCTAAATGTTATTTTGAGACGACATCTTGTGAAATTTACAAAAAGGAGTGTAAGCAATTTTTTTTTCGTTTCTTACTAAGACAAAAAGGATAGATATTTTGCAATAATAAATTATTTGTATTTTCCAAACGCTCTAACAGTTGTATGGTATTGGGAACGCAATGTGGTTGGTAAATTCATTTATTGGATTTGAACTTTATACAATCCAATTTTAAATGTATCCAATTTCCAATATGCATTAAATGATAATAAAATGAATAATAATGGAAATCAGCTGGGGTTTGATTTAGGTGTATAATAACCAGAGTTTTAGATTTGTCACTTTTTTCCCAGTATATTCCCAGTATATGTATATTTGACATAAGGAAGGCGTAGCTAAAACGGCTAAGAAAAGGTTTGAGGCACTACCGATGGTATTTTGATTAATTTTGATGAACCTTCAAAGCAGCTTTTGTGGATCGGCATGATAAGAATACGCTTAACTGTATGTGGATCATACCTAAGATTTTACTATGCAAGTGGTAACTAGCCGGGCAGTTTTCATGATGTTACAAGTAAGTACTGCAATTTAGTACGTTGTATCAAAAAATGGAAAATGAATGAAGGCCCTTTCCCAATACCGTAATTTTAGGTGACAGTGCTTACCTTTTAAGAACATGTTTAATGACACCTTCAACATGAAATAGTAACACAATATCTGTTTCCCGTTATAACAAGGCCTACAAAAAAAAAATCGACGTTTGATTGAGTGTACCATCGGAGTCTGAAAAGAAAAGATCTCACGCCCTTATCAAACGCGATTTGGGCCCAAATGCTTCAAATATATTTCAACTCTGTCTTACTACTCTATGCAAACGAAGAAGATGCTTAACAGTTAGAGAAAATAAATAACGAAGCCAATATTTTGTTCCCATAACCTTCCCAAGATGCACATATTAGGTAACTGCAGCTTTTGAATTAGCAATAATAACATACGAGTATCTACATACTATGAATAAAGCTATACAAAGGAGATATTTATTCAATTAATACATTTGTACTGTAAGAAATAAAATTTAATTTTGAATTAAAAGTCAACTTAACCTTCTATATCGTCTTAAGGATAAAACAGTGTCACGATCTTCATTATCGTTGCCTATGTCTTTTTCACTTGACATATCATCCTGAACAGCACCTTTATCAGCAGCATCATCCACTAAAAATTGGAAAAATTTGAGGGAGCATAATCCAATTAATTTTTCAAGCAAACACGCCCAAGCCTTGTCTTGAAATTGATCAGCTCTAAATGTTCCAACGCTAGCTTTTGTTTTTTTAAAACAATTTTTCTACGGAAATCTTACGAATAATCTTCAACTGATTCAACAAGTTTGAAAGAAAATCGTTTTTATAGACAATTTGTTATTGTGTTACAGAAATGATTTTCATTTGTTGAACAAATATGTATAGTTCAACAATTAATTGCTGACTAGTTCACTTGTTGTTCTCTGTTATAAGCCCCAGGTATTTTTAGACTCTTTTCTGGGACTGTTAAACTAACAGAAGAATTCCTTTCCATGCATCCGTTCATACAGTCGATTCTTTTAATCGTAAAATAATATCAAAATTCTACATTAAATTGAGATCATAATCCGATATTCAACGCCTCATAATTTAATGAAAAACTGTGTTTGAAATTAGATAATCCTAAAATTTAATTCAACTCAGTTTCAAGGGTTTTAAGTCAAGTAAATCTATGCCTGACCCCAAACAATCAATTTACACATTAGTTTAGCTGATAATTGAACTGAAAACTTATGGGAATTTCATCAGTTTCAATTAAGCGCTTCAGTTTTTGCATTTAGAAAAAATAATTTTTTTTCTCATGAAATGAAACGTTCCTAGAATAGACATAAATTGACATAAACATGTTTTGTATCAATGAGATATTATGTGCTTATGATCTATTAACTTATGAAGTTAACAGAAAGCAATTTCGCTTTTGATTTGTAATTTTGTATACTTATATGTTGTGACACTAGTGCCTCTAATATGGAAGGATTTGTTTTTCATAAAATGCATATGCAAATGCAACTTTATCCGCTGATTTAGACTTTTGAAATTGAGTTTTAATAAATATCTTAAACTTTGTCCCTTGAACATCTTCTATCAAAAAATGTGTTCTCCAATACTTTTTTATTCGGTTAACATGAACGACATTTTGAAAACTAATTTTTAATGGATTTCTTGGCTTATTCATTTGCAAAAAACAAGTTAATATTTGAAAATTAGATAGGTATTTCAGTTAATTATAACTAAGCAATTACACAACAAAAGTATATAGCCTGTATTTCCCTGTCTTTATTACTTCTTGACGGGTTTTCATATAGTTGAACCATCATAAAATATTTCAACAGGAACACACTTTACCACAGAAAAAGTTCCAAACTTTTTTCTTCTCTTCTTTTGTTTGATTATTTTATGAAAAAAAAAAATCCCGAAGTACTAATAAAATTTTGTTAATGGAAAAAGGAGAGCTAGATTTATTTATATTTTTCCTTTTTTTTAACGGGTATGACCAGACATAAATTTTTCATCATTTTGTTAGTAATAAAATTTATAGAGTAAAATCCATAAAAAGCATTTATCCATTCTGGTGTTTTTTATTTTATACTTTATCCCTCAAAAAATAATTTTGTTTGTGTATTTGGTTTTTTAGAGTTTTGGACTTTGGCAAAGTTCAATATTCAGTGAAATGTTCCAAGCCATTATTTACCAACCGAAGTGTATAATAAACACATAAAAACTTCGCCTTTGTATTTGGAAAAATCTGCAGAAGACTTTGGAATTGGCAGATGTGCGAGTTTGTTGTTGAGGAGGAGGGGAGAAAAGTTTGATTTCGCAATCAAAAAAAATAGTATCAAAGACAGCGAAATCAAGCAATATATTAGGTAAATATATTGCGGTGGCAGTGATGACTGACTTTTTCAAAGTGCTTACCACATGATTGTTAAATTATTTGGAACATTTGACATTTTAGAATTGTATTATTCTATTATAATCAAAGTTGAAGCATTTCTATATTATGTTTTCTTGTCATGGAACCATGGAATCAACTAGAATCTAGCTTAAATTTGGTGCACTTTTAAAAAATAATTACACAATCGTGTAAGTCTTGTATTGGCGTTCATTTCATTTAAGGTCAATTTTGAAAATATAGGGAGAAGCAGTTAAATTGGTTTTTCAACTATATGGCTAAAGGAAGGGAATAAATTGTTTCTGGATCTGCTTGACCTACTTCTCTTTCCTTGTCTGAATTAAATTCTTGGATAATATACTCATCAGTTTGGATCGATAGCAAAGGAATGTAAAAGGGCATACAATCCAAATGCTCAAGTTGACCGACATTCACAGTTGCATTCGTTTTGGTGTTTTTAATATCTCATTTTCCCTATTGTTTTATTTTTAACTTGAATAGTTATATGCAATAGGTAATACTTTACGGGGCTACTTCGTAATAAAAGATGACTGTAATAGTAATTGTATTTTATACATAATGTACGAGTATGTACATATTTTTTGCTATAATACTTACAGACCACATCAAAACATCGACTTCTCGCAATTGTTCATTCAATAAGAAAATATATCATCAAAATTTTCCGAAATTGTTTTATGTGGTGACATTAACTACAATTTACTTAACAGAGAAATGTCAAGATCCATATTATGAGAAGATGAACAGCCTAGGTCTCAAGACGAATTATTATAATAACCCTACTCATTTTACAAACAATGGCGCTACTCTATTAGATTCATTCTTTATCGCTTACTTTTACTGCTTACTCTAAGCATGATGTTATATTTGCGCAACTTTTAACATTATTCCTCGGATAATGACTACGATATTTGAATATCGCGATTTCATTAACTTGGCTCAGTTGGAAGAAGATATCTACCAGATTCACTGGCAACACATTTATTCTATGTTTTCCGCCTACGAACACGTCACGTTTCTACAAAATTTAATTCGCAATTTATTTGAAAAACGTGTTAAGTTACACATCAAAGATTATCAGAATTCGTAATTATCCAATACAGACATTGACTAAAAAAAGGGAAACGCTTTCGATTACCAGATTTTCACAACACATTTCGCGATTTTCGAAACAAAGTGAATATAAAAAAAAGAGAAGCCAAAATACAAGTTTACTCTTACCACCTAAGTAAAGATCTGCCCTCAAAAACGCTTTGGAAAAATATTCGCGGTCTCGGTGTTGGTCGCTCAGGAGAAAAATAAAACATAAAATCCAAAGCCAAAGGTTTTGATGAAATCCATCCCTTGTTTATTAAGATGATTCCACCGCATATAAAGGGTGGTTAAATTTTAAGGGCCGATGTTGAATGTGAACCACACCTAAACGTCAAGTTTTTTTCTGCATTTCATTTGACATCTCTCAATTTCAGACTAACTCAATTTGAACTATCGAAAGATACACAAACGAGCAATGCGTTAAAGTTATTCAGGATTATTATGAAAATGAGCGTTTAACTAAAAATGCATATCGTGCACTTCGTGAAAATCGTGCAAAAACTTGAGCAAACCGGGTCTATAGGAGATGTGAAAACACCAGTGCATGCTCGTACAGCTCGTACTGCAGAAAATATTGCTGCTGTTCGCGATAGTGTGGCTGAAGAGCCGTCCACCTCAACTCGTCGTCGTGCCCAACAATTGCACCTCTCACGCTCGTCGTTGATGAACATTATCCATAAAGACTTACATTTACACGCTTACAAGGTGCAATTGACTCAAGAACTAAAGCTTCTTGACCATTTCAAGCGTCGTCAATGGTCAGAATGGCGGCAAGAAATGGCAACAGTGGATGATCAATTTTCGAAGAAAATCATCTTCAGTGATGAGGCACAATTTCACCTCAGTGGATTCGTCAATAAGCAGAATTGCCGCATTTGGGCGAATGATAATCAAAGAGTGATTGTCGAAAAACAAATGCACCCACAAAGAGTGACTGTTTGGTGCGGTTTATGGGCTCTCGGTATCATCGGACCGTATTTTTCCCAAAATGAGGCCGGTCAGGCAGTTACTGTGAATGGTGTTTGCTATCGTGAGATGATAACGAACTTTTTATGGCCCGAATTGGAAGATATGGATGTGGACGATATGTGGTTTCAACAGGACGGTGCCATACAGCTAACGAAACAATGGCTCTTTTGCGCGACAAATTCAATGGCCGTGTTATCTCACGTGGTCGCGATGTCAATTGGCCGCCAAGATCATGTGATTTGACACCGTTGGACTTCTTTCTTTAGAGTTATTTGAAAGAAAAGGTGTACGTCGATAAGCCAGCAACTATTCAAGAGCTAAATGCTGATATAATTCGGCACATTAACGGCCATTTGGCCGATATTTTGTTCCATACATAATTGAACTATACCAATATTATCATAATAAAAAAAATGAAAATAATTTCCTAAATAATTTGTGTTTTATTCAAAATCAACATCGGCCCTTAAAATTTAACCACCCTTTAATTCCCATTCTCACACACATTTTGAACACCGCTATTATGACTAGGTCTTTCCCCGTCACATGGAAATCCACCAAAGTTATTCTTATTATACAAAACAAGCAACACGCTTATTGCCAACCGAATACAGGCCTATTTCGATCCTTCCGTTTTTATCAATCAAATCACTATTTATTTAAAAAATAACAATCTATTATGTGTAAATCAATCAGGTTTCCGAAAAAATCACAGTCTGCTGTACTTAAAGTAACGGATGATCTTAGGTGTGCTATGGATAAGGCGTTTGTATCATTCTTTAACCATTCGTCAACCATAGTATCCTTATTTCAAAAATGAAATGTCAATTTCAGTTTTCTGACTCAGCTCCGAATTTTATGCTCTCTTACCTCTCCGGGAGAATACAAGATGTAGTAGTTGGAAAGCATATCTCTGGTTTCTTGGATCTTTTTCTGGTGTCCCCCATGGGTCGATACTTGGACCTTTGCTATTTTCCATGTGCATAAATGACCTCCCTATGCAGGTTCAGCATTTTTCTATTGTTTTATGTGCAGATGATGCACAGATTCGTCTTAGTTGTAAATTGGGTATGATTGAAAATGGAGTTCACTTGCGAAATAATAATCTTGAAAGTATTTTACGCTGGTCTGAAGAAAATAATATGAGATTGAATCCAAAAAAATAAAAATGTTTAATTATCTATAAGCAAAAACTTGATCTCAGTTATTTTCCTCCAATACGCATTTTAAATCAGGATATAGAATATGTCGAAAAGGCAAAGAACTTAGGAATTTGGTTTGATTCCACACTTGGTTGGGGCTACCATAACAACGTATCGTAAGCAGCATATATGGATGGCTCCGTAGTCTTTCCTTTACAAAGCAATACACTCCACTGAATATAAGACTTTGCTTAGCAAAAACTTTAACAATGCCAATAATCACTTATGGTTGTCAGATATTTTACAGTCACAGCTCGGAATCTAAACGAAATTCAAATGTTGCCTTCAACAACATAATCCGCTACGTATATAATCTGAAACGTTTTGATCATGTATCTAATTACAACAAAAAATTACTAGGAAGTTCCTTAAACGGATACTTAAATTTCATCACGCTAAAGACTTTGAACAGTATCATAATAAAGAAAGAACCATCATATCTATACAACAAAATCGTGTTCTCCTGTTCGAATCGACCTTTTGTATTTATTCAACCATTTTTTACTTGCCTGCTACTGAGGTTACTCTGAGTATATATGGAACTCCCTACCTTTGGACATTCGAAAACTACGATGAAATTTGCTTTTAATTAGTGTTCTAGCTATTTAGGTATTTGGCTGAAAATTATTGAAAATTTCTAATATTATTTATTTTTTTTTTCTTTGAAATTTAGCGTTGAAAATACTCAATAGTTACTGCCAGTAATACTCGTACATTTTACTATAAACTTAAATGGACGACATCTTTGAACAGGGAAAATACATTTCTATATTCTTGAAGGATATTAAAAATTGGAGATGATTTTTATTCTATATGAAATATGATCATTTATACCACATGGGAACATTCAACTTTTATATTCGAGCATTTAGTTACTTATCATGCCGCCTCTTTTTATGTCGCTATCACTTTATTTCCTCTACCAAATGCAGACTGTTTATTGTTTATCTCCCAGAAGTGAAATATTTGTTTTTACGATAGTTATTAGGGGAACGTTATAATATCAAATCCCTTGAGATATGACATAAATACAAAAAAAAAATTATCGGAAAAATATTTATCGGAAAAGGAAGTACATTTCCGACGCAAACATGCGTTTTATGCTTTTGACTGTAGTGCCAACAAAGTTAATACCCTCGTCGATAAAAAATATGTTAGAATTTCTTCAAATTATAAATTATAATGCGTTTTTTTTTTGAAGCTGTATGTCAAATCCGGAAAAGCATGTAGCAATAAAAAATAATTTTTTTTAATGTGTAAAGGAAATTTAATATACAGGGTGTCCGGTAATTCGTGTGCCATACTTTGGGATGTGATTCTTGGTCATATTTTAAGAAAAAAAAAATTGTTCTAAGTAAAGCCTGGTTTTCGACTTAGGTATAGGTAAAAAACCGAATTTTGGGTTTTTTACCTACTTTTATTGCAGCACTTGGCAATTGGAGTGGTTTTCCAAGAATTGATAGTTTTCAGGTAATTTTTAAGACTGTGCACTCATAAAAAGGGTTAAAATTTTACTTATGCCTACTTGACTTGCTGTCAAAGCCCTAATTACCTTACCTATTCTCAGGGAGAGTTGAATTTGGGTTATGAATGTTTAGTGGGTAAATTAACTAAATAAGTGGTATAGAAAAACAAATTCATTCATCAAAATTCATCAGATTACCAAGTTAAGTCACGATTGCAGTTGCCCAGTAGGAAATTTCCAAAAATTCACTAATGAAGAAGTAGGTGTTTCATCATGGAAAAGGAGCTGCACCCATGAATTTCCTACGGAATCCTATGAGGAATTTAACACAGGCTTGTCATTGGAAGGAGGTACACACTTTCTCGATGCATATTTTGTTGTGAAATCACTATGCTCACGGCATCTTCGATTTCATGGGTAATTTTTGTGTATGAAAAAACTGGTTCTATTGATGTGATGCTTTCCTCAATGGTAATAAATTAATGAAAAGTGAATCAACATTTAATCAATTGCCTCAGGGAAAGAATCATTGAAAATACTAATTATTCACTACAGAATTGTGTACATATTTGAAGCTCGTTTTTTCAGTTTTGAAAAAAGGAATGCATTTAGGCGATGTTTTATTAAGAGAAGGAATATGAATGAAATCATTATCCATTTCTTTTCGTATTTCATCAATAAAAGAAGCGCCTGAAATGTAGGCAAATTTATCGCTTGAATGAAAAAACAAATTAAATTTGTGTTATGTACGTATCTATTTTATTAACTATTATAATACATTTTAAAGAAGTTAGTAGATATATATGTCTCACATTGTCTTGTCTTGTTGTAAGACGTAACACAAACAGCTGGTCGAAAAACTCTCCTTTGACTCTTGGTAGCATTTGGGGATTAATCATCTTCATTCTCCTGTTCATTTGAGATCTAAGAAAAAGACGAATATGTAATTACTTTTTGCAAATCATTCAAAAGAATATGGGGAATTTACCGTTGGTGAATTGTTTTCCTTCTCGATAATTGTTATTTAATCTTGAATAAATTGATTGAAAACACAGAAAACCCCGCACAACCGTTTTCTTTGATCACAAAATTGACACTAAATCATTCCAAAACAAAAGAAATAACTCATGACAAAAAAACACCTATTGAGCGTCGCGGACCCATCGCGGGAAAAACCCAAAAAAAAAGGGATTGTTTATTGCAGGTCAAAATTTCTCTCTCTCTTTTTCCTCTCAGCTCGCAGACTATTTTGCCCAAAAAACGAAGTTCATGAAAAAATACATTCCTTTTCCCTAGCGATATCACCTGATCACCATAGTTTTGCTCTATTGAAAGGTTGTTTACTGCTTTTCAATTCCAAAGAAAAGAAACGGTTGTTTTCTCTTTCACATCGCAGGCATTAAACACTCAATTGTGGATTACAATAACCACTGAAAAGATGCAGGAATAATTACAACGTGTTCAGCATTGTATTCATTAACATTAAGGATGTGTAAAAAGGATATTGCTTTGTTTCATGTTTTCTTTACCTTCTTTCGAGAACAAAGCACAAGATGCAACTGGGATTGCAAACTACTGACTCATTGCATGACTTTCGATGAATGAAACCAATGCAGACCTTCTACTCAATGAAAGTGCCTCGTGATTTCTACGAGGAATTCAACTTTATTTTTCCTTGAGGAGCAAATTTCCTACTGGGTGGATAAGAGCGCTTTTTGAAATGCCTTCATTTACGAGAGAAGAATACGCAGACATTTTATTCGTTTATGGTTTGCGCAATGGAAATTTCCGCCGATGAAAAAATACTGGCAGCTGTTGAAATCGATCCTTCCATCAGCATAAGAAACTTCGCGTTACAGTTTAATGTTTCCAAACACAGAATTTTCAGTATACTGCATGGAGAAAATATGTATCCATATTATCATACACCTGTGCAAGAACTGCTTCCCGATGATTTTGAAAAGAGACTCGAATTTTTTAACTGGTTGCTAGAGGGAAGCTCGGATGACAACTAGTTTATAAACAGAATTCTTCGGACAGAGGAATCTCCATTCACAAGAGATGGTATTACGGATTTCCATAATCTCCATACATGGGTTTCTAGTAATCCACATTCAAAACGGCAAAGACTACTTCAGCACACATTCAGTGTCAATATGTGGGCAGGTGTAGTTGTAAATAAATTAATCGGGAATTTCAAATTACCACCCCAACTTAATTTTATTAACTATCAGGAGTTTTTACAAAATAATCTACCAGACCTATTGGAGGATTTTCCACTGCTTCAACTTGCTTCATTATTTTCCAACTCAGGCTCACTGTGGTCGTAAAGTTAAGGATTGGCTGGATAGGCAGAAATGTACCAATTCACTGGCCTACAAGATCGCCCGATCTCACTGTACTGGGTTTTTTTGTATGGATCGAATAAAAAAAGTCGTTTACTCATCTGAAATAACAGCTTTAACTAAATTGGAACACCGTATTTCCAAAGGATCACTAAAAGCAAGGCAAGAGTTATCGAGAATAAGCATTCAACAATAACATTCAATATTCTAGTATGCATTCAAAACACAGGAGGGTACTTTGAGCACTTATTACGACTGTATTTGTGTGTACATAAAATAAAAAATTACTTAAAACTACACAAAATATTGTTTTATTCAAACCTATTTACACCTCAGGGAAAAAAATATTTTTTTTTAATTTTATCTGTTTTAGATTTTCCCACACTTATTCATGAGTTTTTTTTTTATTATTTTTTTGTTCATCAGGTAAAAAAAAAACTTTATGTTTGCTACGCATTTTATTGAAAAAAATTATTTACCTCAAAGTCAAAATTTTGCTCGGGCAAAAAAAAAATTACCACCATTTAAAATTCAATATCTGGCAACCCTAAAAATATATCAGCCCAATTTAAACGTAGTTTTAGAGGTCAGTATTTCGACTAAAAAAAGCCCAAAATGAGGTCCCTACCATTAATACTGACAGAGAAATTGTCCTTAACATGGGTCAGGGTACACCAAAGTTAGCCTTTTCTTACATCGTCAAAAAGTCATGTCAAAGTTGAAAATCAGACTTTACTTAGAACAATTTTTTTTAAGAATATGACCAAGAATTACATCCCAAAATATGGCACACGAATTACCGGACACCCTGTATACAAAATAACGTTTAATAAAAGCGTTCTACCGATTTTTAATTGGTTTTGCAATCTCGTTTTTAGCTCCAATGAGTTTCATATCCATCCATTTTTATCACTCGAATGCATTAATATTAAACCGTTATGAAAGTTTTTATAATGCAAAATCTTTATAGGTACTACTGAAATAAATCAGCCAAGTAGAAGACTTAGCACTACTATTATTGGACTTATTGATTACAGATTATTGATTCAAAATAGCTTTTAGTCCTTTAGTCCACAAAAATTTGCGTTTCGTCGATGTAAGATGATCTGAATTTACCAAAATTGCGTATTGACAAGGCCCTCACAATCAACTGATGAGTCCATGTGACACCGCCGGGATGAAACGCCAATTTGTGTTGACTAAATATTAAACCTTTATAATCCGAAGAATAAATCACTTGTACTACTAATTCGTTATTTTTTAGAAGATTTACATATCTTTACTTATGCTGACAGAGAATCAAGGCGCGCAATCTTTGACTTAACAAATTTCAAGAGGATATCCAAATTATTCATACTTTAACTGAACCTTAAGTCATCAAAATATATTATTTTACGTTCCGTTCCTCCCACTTTCACCTGACTTACTTGTATATTCCGCAAAACAGACTCATATCATCACTGGAATGAAATTTAGAATACCTACATATTATAAGGCTGTATCTGAAGAGTGATTAATATCCTTTTGTGCCTAAGCCTCATGATAAAAAAACTTCATTTAAACTAAGGACTAAATAGATAATGTAGTAACCTAATAACAACATTGGTAGCCGTGCAATTTAATTTGCTAGCAAATTCTTCCCAATTTTCTCATTTAAATCTCTCTGCTTAAAAACGATAGCTACTTTTTTCCTTTTTTTTTAAGCAATGTGTTTCAAAAAATAAATCTTCCAAATCATATGCAAATTATTCATCAATTCTTATTAGAACTTTCTTGGATAACGACTTTCCCAAAAAAAAAAAAAACAATCGAAAATATATACGAGTACCTAATATAAGACCCTTGGTGAAAGGAGAGTTTACCCCTGTTAATTCTTCCCTTTTCAGTCAAACATGAGTGCAAATCCCTCAGTTACATAGAAAAGATAACAAAGTTCACTTGATTGCCAGTTGAAAAAAGTATTTTTTTTTATTTTTTCTTGAAACAGGGCCAGGGGAGATATCTACTTATCATATTTATGGGAATTCCTTGTGAAGGAATATTTCATTTCGCTTGCCCTTCTTAGCACACAATAACTATCTGGTGAGGATATTAAACCGAAACCAATGTAAAAAGGATCAATGCTTGGGATGTTGTATGGGCATAATGAGAAAAAGTTTGTTTTTATCTTATATTTTTGTTGACTGTTCTGCTTCAAGCCAGCACCCTTTAAAAAAAAATCGTATAATGCGAGATCTTTTGTGGTCATATTTTATGTTAATATTTTTATAGGTTGGAAGATTCTCCCAAAAGTATCAGTATCAACAATTGGGTTATGCTGGTTATACAGTAGCATTTGTAATGGAATTTAACTTAGGGATATGTTCGAAAAACCCATATCAGATATATTTTCATATTTTTTTTCTATCAGATCTTGATAACATAGGCATGGAAATCAGTTAATAAAAACCAGAGATGTTAAAAATCAGAAGGCGTTTTCTTTAACAGACAAAGAATTATTATTTATGAATTCACTGAGAAAATGATAATCGACAAATCGAGGGCGATTGAGTGACTTGGTTGAATTAAAATAGGCATGATTCTAGTCACTTCTGTGTGCAGGGTATGTAATTGTGATTTTCAGTTTGCGATATATAGGGACTATATGACTGACATAATACGAGAGGAAAGGTCTTGAAGGCGATGTCTGAACATCGCCCGATCAATGACGAGGTTCCACTTATCAGGTATGCCTTTCCCCACCCATATTTTGCAGAAGAGCTGCCATTTTACAGTTTCAGCAGCTTTATTGGACTTAAGTTAATATACATAATCAACCATATTAATAAAGATGGTTTAGTGGAGGTTTATCGTTAAGTCCTGGGCTAAGTGCGAAATTTCATTAATAAAACAAATTTTCTGCTAAGTGACGTTTACTAACTATGATTAAACTTAACCACCGAAGTATGTAGGTAGTTTAGCGAAGGAATAAGAAATAGAATTGTCAAACTTGTTTTGTTTTATCAAAAAATTTAAACAAATGTGCGAAGTGCGTGCCTTCACGAGTTGTCGAAGCAATTGCTTTGAAAGCAAAGCACTTTTATAAAATGAGAACTACGAAAGGATTAAAGGTCATACGTGAATTTCGACAAGTCATAGGTGCATTTGACTGCACCCATATTATATATAAAAGCCAAGAGAAAACGGTCAATAATATATGTAAATAGGAAAGGGTATTACTTCAATAATAATGTGCAAGTAAGGACAGCTTACTAAAAATTGTATATATGTATATTAGACTGGGCCAAAAAAATTGACTATTTTTTTTTTTGAAAGATATATCGAGAATATCATTCAGAATGACAAAAAAAAATGTTCGTAAAAGTTTGAGCCCTTAATATCAATTTTAAGAGGGCTATCATCGCTAATTTTGATTTTTAGTCATAATTTCATGTTTTGCGTCAGAACTGACAAAACATTGAAGTAAAAAAAAATCATTTTGACTTACTTTTATATAAAATTAAATTCCCCACAAAAAAGGTCTAATTGAAAATTTTCGTCGATCGATGTTATTTTTCTTCGATTTTACTTTTTTAATTTGGAATTTTGTAACTAACGAAAAATAACAATTTATTAAGCTTAATTACTCAAAAACGGCTTGTCTGACGAAAATTTTCAATTAGACCTTTTTTGTAGGGAATTTAATTTTATATAAAAGTAAGTCAAAATAAATTTTTTTTACTTCAATGTTTTGTCAGTTCTGACGCAAAACATGAAATTATGACTAAAAATCAAAATTAGCGATGATAGCCCTCTTAAAATTGATATTAAGGGCTCAAACTTTTACGAAAATTTTTTTTTGTCTTCTGAATGATATTCTCGATATATCTTTCAAAACAAAAAATAGTCAATTTTTTTGGCCCAGTCTAATGTATATATCCAAATATGTTTTTGATTTTGTTTCCTTATCTTTTTATCATCTGTATATATGAAGTTTGTGACGTCAATTTTAAAATAAGGGACATAGTTTGTCACTGGCGTGAAAGCACGCATGATTCCCGGATATATAAAAGACGGACATTAATATACAAGCAAATGACAATCAATTAAAGCATGGCTTACTTGTTGTAGTAGATTTTTTTAAAGGAGTTTTGATAAATGTCACTTAACTATTCCTAAAACATTTCGTTTTAATTAATGTGAAAATTTAAGCCAAGACATAAGTCCTATTCCATGGTTTAGTAAAACCGTGAAGTACAGGTGGAATAAGCCTTTTTCAATAATATGGCTGAATATGTACAGTTATCTTCACTTTGCCGCTCTCTGGTGGACGGGATTTTTGACCCGCGTGGTCTGGTTTTAATGGTACAATCTGCCTTACGTTGAAATTCAATTAGCCACGTAACTAAAATTGCACGTATAGATCCGAAGTTTATTAAATTTTTCTTTTAAAATAATTGTATGAAAGAATTATAGAATAAATAAAATGCACGACTGGATCACAAGAACTTGCTCTTATGTAATAGATTATGAATTTTAAAAATGAATAATATTAGAGAAAACGGCTCATAAGCGTTAGATTAATTCTATTTTAACTCTTTAATTTAAATTTATAAAAAAAATCAATTTTGTTTTGGAAAATTGGATATCTCAAAAACGGCTCAATAGTTTTTTTGGAAATTTATTTTTATTCGTACAATAATATAAACCTTAAGATGGCGTATACTAATATTTGGTTTACAAATGTTTTAAGAATTTTGTAACGTCTTATTTTTTTTAAGAAACTACTACAACGACTTATATAATTTATGTTCTTGCATAAACCTATATTTGCTTGAATTACATGACATCCTGTTTTTAGCTCCGACTGCTAAAGAAGTTAGTTTTTTTCATTTTATAAATGAATTTTATGCTTATCAACAGTTTTTCTCTAATAACATTCAATTTTGAAATTCTTATTGTTTTACATAAGAGTAAGTTCGTGCCACCCAGTCGTGCATTTTATTTTTATTTTTTTCCGTTATTCTCTTGGTCTTACATATATGGTTTTTTTCTCTAAATATAAACTTCACTTCACAATTTTTAAAAGAAATGATAGGGTTAACATTTTTTTTAAATAATTCTTATAGGAATAAGAAACAGAATTCGATTAATAATAAGATTAATATATTTTTAAACCTGAAAAAACATATTTATATTTAGCTATTTTTGGCAAAAAATTACAGGCCACATTATTAACGTGTTCGAATATTTAAACGAACATGCGAAACTTCGCACATACTCGTAGTACTAATGAATCACAATTAAAATAAAGGCTAAGTTTTGAAGCACAGAATGTTTTAAAAATGGTATTCATTGCATTTGGCCATTTGTAAAAAAAAATTACGAAATACTACTTTATATTCTGTTCCGACACTCGTCCTCAATGACATTAAGATTCCTTATGTCACCTCAGCGAGTTTACTTGCAGCATAGTTTGCTGTTAATTCCACACTGCCATTGTTTTCAAAGTCTATGGATCTTTAAAATCCACGGAATTTCGTTTTAGAAAACCTAACATGGAATTTGACTTTGAAACAATATATAAAACATGTGACTCAAAATTTAGTTTGTCATCAAAAACTACGCCGAGATCTTTTATTTCACGTACTCTGGATAATTTGTACCCTTCCAGAAAATAATCAAAAACTATATGGCTCGATAAATGACTGTAAGTCATGACAGAGCACTTTGACAGATTAAGCTGAAGGTCATTTTGTCTACACCAATGCTCAAAGTTTGAAATATCTTTTTGGAATGCAACACAATCATTATAATTATTTATAACTTTGCACATTTGAATGTCATCTGCGAAAATTAAACACTCAGACCTAGATAAGACTGTTGGAAAATCATTGATAAACAAATCGAACAAAGGTGGACCTAAATGGCTTCCTTCGGGAACACCAGAATGTACCATTATCGAATTAGATTCCAGATCACCAATTTTAACAACTTGTTTCCTGCCAATAAGGTATAAACTAAACCAATTTAGTAGGCTGCCATCAAAACTATATAATTTTAATTTTTTAATTAAAATTAGGTGATTAACCCTACTGAAAGCTTCAACGAAATCGGTATAAACCACGCCCATTTGACATCGCTTTTCCACTGCTTTGAAACACCCTTGAGCCTAACGCTCGTACTCTCGCACGCTCTTTAGAATACTTTGCCAAACTCGATTTTAACCACTCATTGTGATACACAAGCCTTCAAGACCAATGTGCATCGACTCTCCTATTTAATCATTCCTAATCATAATTCACCAATCTTACTATAATATAAAAAGTTTTGACACAAAAAGCTTTATATAAATATATTATAAATATTTTCAGATCACTAAATTTCAATATGTAATTCAAGCCATTTCTAGAGACCTCTATGTTTAAATTACAGAATGAAATACCTAAGCTTCTGATGGAATACAAAAGAAACACGTCAAATAATTTAGGAACCAACTATAAGCTCTTAACTTGCATTCAAGCTTCCATTAAAAAACTCATAAGTATGCCTTACTCTGTTTTTGAACACTATTTTTAACATGATAATTAATGTCGATAACAGACAAAACGTTTTGTATAAGTTGTCACTCTTCACTTTTACTAGAATTATTTTTACTAAAAGTACTCGTATTTAACGCTATTCTAGAGGATTTCATGTCTTTTTCTACCTGGCATCGTTTCTGAAACAAGGAGCAAAAACCAGCCTTTAATTAATATACACATGTTTGGATACAAACATTCGATTTTAAGAAATCCACCATAAGCCTCATTATAGAAAAAATTGTTAAAAACTTTCACCACTTTAAATGCTCGCCACATGAAAAAACTTTTTCAAACTCATTACTCTTCCTAACCAGAGCAGAACTTCTTCACATCCGCTCATTACTCTCTCAATCTCAACCATCTGATGTGACCTTCAAATCTTCCAGAGATGATAAAAATAATGATTCTTTACGTATACATTTTATACTTAACCTAAAATGTGGCTGCTTATGTTTAAAAAAAAAAAACGCTTTCAATTTATTAAATGGACTAACCAAGGACTTTTCAAAATATAAAGTAGATGGAAACATAATTTTGCCTCATAGCAATTATGTATGGGAAAAAGAAACATTTGTGGTTGCATGCAATATCACCCACCTCGGTTTTCTCAGTTCTGTCATTTTGCAAATCAAAGCTGAGTGCACTCACTGTAGCTCATTTAAATGTTTATCACTTTGCAACAACCACTTATATTCAAAAAAGAAAGAAGACTCACCCAAAATTTCCACCGTATGAGTTATTTCTCGAGGTTCCATCATTGCAATTTGGCAAATATAGTCGCCGGCATCTTGAGGTGCCGCATCTCTAATTTGGAGATTGTATCCGTTGATAAGTCTTACTCTTGGATCTGGCGTTACCTTCACTGAGCCGGCGGTAAGTATCGCAATGCCTCTTTTCCAAGCTACAACGTATGAATCTGAAAAGAAAAAGCAAAAATGATTTTTTTTTACTTTTTGGAAATATGATCTATTGAAATAATAATAAACAAAAAAATCCATATACGAGTACATATAAATTAATTGCTGTTCGGTTGCCTCGCTAAAACTCGAGAATGGCTGGACCGATTTTGCTAATTTTGATCTTGAAATATTTGTGGAAGTTCAGGGAAGATTTAAACGGTGAGAAACTTAAATGATGTAAGTATATAAGTAACGGAAAATACTAAAAACGACAATTTAATTTTCCAATACAAAATGTTCCTGGCTGTGAAACATAATTCTTTAAACACTACAAATTACTGCAGAAATTTGCAAAGAGATATTGATCATGAAAGAAGATATGTGATGGTTAATAAAGTATTGCTGTGTTTGGGCATGACAGCACCCAATCGTTCGGTGCGCGATGCATTTAACCACGAGTTGCAAGGAGAAGAACAATACGATACTGAAGTATTGGCCGAAACAGTTCGTTCAAATGTTCCGCAATTGAATGAACAACAAAGAATTGCGTACGATAATTTAATGGAAGCTATGAACAGTGGATCTGGTGGAATTTACTTTCTTGATGCCCCCCGGGGGACTGGAAAAACGTTCCTAATTTCATTGCTGTTGGAAAAGATCAGATCGCAAAATGAAGTAGCCCTAGCATTGGCTTCATAAACGAGCTGAATAAACGAGCCAAAAACAAGATGTCGATAATCTCAATGCAACCATTCAGAATTTTCTTCCCGGAGATTTGTTTTCTTACAAATCAGTTGACACAGTTACAAACCAGGATTACGTAGTCAATATTATTTATTGATATAAAAGATGTCACTAACTGATCCCTGTATTATTCAAAAAATTATATTGAATTGTTAAGTTACTAACATATACTGCGATACTGCGAATAAAGAATATTGAATTGAATTGCAATTGAAAAATTGAACCTCGACTTTGCAATGGAACGAGACTGGCTGTAAAAAGCTAATGAATAACGTTATCGAGGCCAAGATCATCAAGAGAAAAAACAAAGGAGAGGATGTCTTGATCCCGCGTATGCCGATGATTCCAACGGATTTGCCATTCGATTTTAAGCGTCTAGAATTTCCCGTCCGTCTTACCTTTGCGATGACCATAAATAAATCACAAGGCCAGTCGTTGAAAGGTTGCGGAATCAACTTGGAGTTTCCCTGTTTCGCGCATGGGCAATCATACGTCGCTTGTTGCGGAGTCAAAGCAAAAAAAAGTAAAGCACGTCAGACAGCCTTAAACTGATTAAGTGTTTAACTGTGTTGCATTTAATGATGATAAAAATTTTTACTTGCGACTTATAGGTACTATAAGGCAAGTTATGCATTCGTAAAAAAAATCGAACTCGAGATTTTGATCAAAGTTGACATTACGATGATAGCGAAGACCAAAAAAGTGGGTCTCGCAATTCTGTCTGTCTGTCTGTCTGTCTGTCTGTCGGTTCGACTACAGCCTAAACGGCTCGGCCGATTTTCTTAAAACTTGGTAGATATGGGTTTTAATTTTTTACCCCCGGACGTTTTTTTCTATTTTTTTTTAAGACCAAAAATAACGGTACCTGCCATACGATTTTTTTTCGAAATTTTATAAATATTTTTTTTTCTCAAAAACTGTCCCACAGAATTTAAAAAAAAAATTCGAAAAATTTCATTTGGTTAAAACTAGCTAATGGTTGAAAAAAATTTTACAAAAAATTGTTATTTTCTCGAAAACGGTACAGCCGATTTTAATAATTTTTTTTATGCCAAAGCTCCTCCAAAGTTTGAATATTATTACATATTCAAATTTTCAATTTTTAATTTTTTGGATTTTAAAAAAAAAATTTTTGGAAACTTAATATTTCGAAAACCCCATGCTCGATTTTTTTCAAACTTGGCAAATAAAAGTTTCTTAATATAATCTATAAGATTTGAGAAAAAAAAATTTTGTTTTATCTAAAACTAACGGTACCTTCCATACAAATTTTAAAAAATGGTTTTCGAAAATCGCATTTTTCTCGAAAACGGTTCCGAGAATTTTGCTAAATTTTTTTTTCTTTTGATTAATCTTTACGATGGTGGCGACACCAAAATTAAAAACTACAAGGTTAAGATACTAAATTGTAAGCTTTCCTAAGTTTTTAAATCATGAATATCTTGGCTCCCGTTTGTCGTAATGGACTAATTTTTTTTTTTAATTTGAAGAAAATTAGCAGGACTATAAGAAAAAAATCCAAAACTGAAAAATAAATACCGTAAAATACAGTTTTTTTCTCAATAACTATGAAAAAAGGTATTAAAAACAAGAAAAAAAACGTTGAAACCAACGGTAACTTTTGATGTTTTTGCTCAAACATATTAAATTAAATGCAAGTTGATAGAAAATATTGTTATTAGCAAAACAGTGTTTTTATTTTCACTTTGCGACATACTGGGGCTGAGATATTAATTAAAACATAAAATCATAAAATGCGTGGGTGCGCTGACTTACCTATGTTCAATAATTTATTACTCGGCTTTCGTTCATCGTAGAGTGCTGATTTTTTTTTTAAATTGTAGGGAATTACAAGAACTTAAATAATAAAAAATAAAAATTTCATCGTTAAATGAGGTTTTTTCTTAATAATCACGAAAAAGTGATTTTAAAACAACAAAAAATTATTTCAACTTACTATAACTTTTTTTTCATTTGTTTAAACAAATGTTTTTTTTTATAACATAATAGATAATGATATTAGGAATAAATAAACGTTTAGTTTTTGTTTGTACGAGATAGTGGAGCTGAGATATTCGCAAATGACCAAAAAATGACACAAAACACATTTTTACCAATAACTTTGGTAAAAAAAGTTGTCATGTGGTGCAAATTTGGTTTTAAGCCTTTCTCATAAGCACCTATCGATCCATGAAAAAAAAATAGACCATGCCTCTGCGCGCAAGGTCAAATGACGCTTTGACTGGACTAATTACATAGGAGCAAGTTCGTGCGACCCAGTCGTGCATTTTATTTATTAAGTTTTGAACATATTTTTCAAACATATTTGAAGGTGATACGAAGTTCACCGGGTCATCTAGTAATAATATAAATAAAAATCAACTTTTACTGATAGAGATAAATATACATATTTTAAAGATAATACGGAACTTATTATTTTCAGTCCATTAGTATAAGTACAGTATTTTCTCGGACAACGTCATTCAGAGTATAGGAGTCATAGCGCACTGATTTTATATTCGATCCTTCAGGATTTTTTTAAAAAAAACTTTTTATGAAAACTTCAAATCATTTAAATAATTATGTTTTACTTCAACTTATGATTCCTTACCGCTGGTGGGGGAATCTTCAGCTATACTAAATAGTGATACGACAATAATTGAATCTCCGAACCTTTTTAATTAAATGCCTATGCAGCAATTCTGCATATAAAGGGTTTTCCAATAAGAGGTGTTATTTTGATATTCAAAGAAAAATGGCATTTTTGGAGATAAATGATCGGATGTTTATTTCATTATAAAGAGGAAGGTATGCCGTTAATAATGAAACACAACATCAGCCAAATGGCCGCCAAGACCACGCTTACAGGACCATATCCTTTTCATGAAATTTTCCATAACCAAATCGCAAAGTGGCTGCCCTATGTCCTCGATAGCCTCACGAATTTCATCTTTGAGGTCTTGAATCGACGCTGGGCTGTTGGCGTAGACCTTATCTTTCACGTGGCCCCAAAGGAAGAAGTCGCAAGGTGTTAAATCACAAGATCTCGGTGGCCAATTGTGATCACCTCTTCGAGAGATAACACGGTCCGGAAACTTTTCCCGTAAAAGATCGATGGTTTCATTGCTTGTGTGGCACGTAGCGCCGTCTTGTTGAAAGTAAACGTTGTCCAGATCAATACCATCCAATTCAGGCCATAAAAAATCATTAATCATCTCTCGATAGCGCAATCCATTGACCGTAACTGTTGCTCCAGCCTCATTTTCGAAAAAGTAAGGTCCAATGACCCCGCGGGACCATAAACCGCACCAAACAGTCACGCGTTGAGGATGGAGAGGCTTTTCAACAATAACTCTTGGGTTTTCCGAGCCCCAGATGCGACAGTTTTGCTTGTTGACGTAGCCTCCGAGGTGGAAATGGGCCTCATCAGTCAAGATGATTTTTTACGAACCGTCTCTGCCAAATTTTCACCATTTTTATAGTGAATTTTAATAATTTCAATGCGTTGTTGAAGCGTGTATCGTTCCATTTTTATTAATAGCGTAGTTTCTACTTGTCAAATGTCAAAAAATGACAGCTTCAAAAGTGACAGCTACCGAAATAGCGGGCTATTCAAAATAACACCTCTTATTGGAAAACCCTTTACATTGGCTTAGCATTCTTTCATTCTTTCAAAGATATACTTCTTACTAGCTATGTAGGAATGTATTTTATATACTTATATAGATACACATCATCATTCTTGATGATGATTGATAACAATTTTATGGTAACGCAATTAAATTGGATGTGGACGATCTTTGTTTATATTATTGTATGGACTCTGGAAGTTCTGAAAGAGATACTTCACTGACCATGATATTTATATTCAAGCAAATATGCTTGGTTGACATTTAATATTAAGAGCATTGGATATAGTATGAAGCAATTTGGAATACGCTTGGTATGCGTTTATCGTTATATTGATTGGGAAGCAATTCTTTAACTCACGCGGGTGGTCTCATTTGGACAGATCAGCCACCATTGTGATTTGGAAAAATGAGAAGCGTGCATATTATGTGGTACCTTTCTTTATTTTCGACTTCCTCGCTGTGAACACTATCATCAATCCATCATTTTTTGAAGTAAAACTTCTTTTCCGGCGTTGCGTTGGGGGTAAAAAATTTTCTATGGAGTTGTCAGTGACATGTCAAAACGACACGCTACAGCGACATGGTTTTTACAAAATTATTGTTCGAACTTTGTTAGATGTTATTTAAAACACTTTAAAAACACACTTTATCGCCGAAAAAGAATGTTCTTTTAATAGAAGAACCACAACAACTAACCTACAAAGCAATTAAAAACATATTTTCATTAAAATATCAGTTAATAAAAGCTTTTTTTCAATGAAATATGTGGCCGAACAATTTATCGATCGAAAACCACTTTCGTTTGTACAAAAAAACAAACAAACATATATTTTTTATAGTTTTATTTATTTCAAACATTAAATAATTTAACCTTAGTAATATTGAATAATTATATGCTATTTAACTTGAAAACTAAGCACTAAAATTTACAAAATACTTAAAGCGAAATATAAAAAACAACACTTGTAAATATCTGCTTTAGTCCTTTCTGTTGTCAAATATAAATAGCATTGCCATATGCGAAGAATTTTAAATTCGGTGTCAAAATTAAATTAGCGTTGCCTACAATTTTAAAATCCCTGGGCTCCAACACAATGAATGAGATAAGAAAAAAGAGATGTGAGCGTGATGAAACATAGTCGTTATTGTTAAATCAGTTTCAAACTATGAAAGCAGACGAAGATATACGCAATAAAGCATATTATGTAGTCGTCACGTTAATGCTAGGTGCGCACATTCAATTTTTAGTTGCACAACTGTTTGGTTGCTTATAGAAAACAGATGCACTATTTGGTTGAATGTCCGCGCAGGCGTATATAATTATATGTTACACAAAATAGCGAACTTATTTTAGGCAATCGTTTACTTTGTGTCAAAAGACAAACTTTTTAGTTGCTCGAATGTGCGCGCCTAGCCATAGAAAACGGACGAAAAATTTGGTTTAATGTCTGCGCAGGTGCATATAATTTATATGTTACACAAAATAGCGAACTCATTTTAGGCAATCGTTTAGTTTGTGTCAAAACACAAACTTTTTAGTTGCTCGAACCAAGCAGTTGCGCAACTAAAAATTTAATGTGCGCGCCGAACCTAAATGAAATTAATAAATGAAGTTAGAACAGTCGCGCACATTAAATTTTTAGTTGCACATCTGTTTGGTTGCTGAAATAAAACATAAAGCCTAGTACGCAGATCGAGACAAGACAAATTTTATCTTTACAATTTTAATCTCTCCAAATCTCGCCCAAAAGTTTGAATTTGGAGAGATAAAATCTAATTCAATGTGTTTTGTAGTGTATCTCTGGAACGGGTTGCCTTACAAAAGTCGTTCATACGTTTTTGGAATCTCCTCTTGATGCTTTCAAGAGAAGAGTCAGCAGCTTTTACATAAGACTAGTTTTGACAAAAATCACTTTCAGAAATACGGTGGCTGTCAGAATTTGTCCAGCAAAATAATTCTTGTTGCATTCTTTTTCTTGGCAAAATTTAGTGGAGACATTTTGTACAGCAATGAACAAAAGTATAAATAAATGAACAAAAGTATGAAAAATATACAAGACAAAATTTGTCCCAGGAAAAAAATTTATGGGAGACAAAATTTTTCCCGATCTGCGTACTAGGCTTAATGGCTTATGTTTCATTTTACTATATATTTACCATATGTTTCATTTTACCAACCATACAGAATCTACGCTCCAGGCCTAAGGAATTGCGGAACGATTTTATAACAACGAAAAGGTGACAGTGAATCATGTCTCGCTCTCGTTTCGTGTTTTCTTCACATTACCAATCGGACATAATTAGGCCCCAGTTATAGCTTTCATTGAAATGCATCATTGGAACAAATCAGTGGAATGCTGACTTCATTTTTTTGACAAACCAGTTATAGCATTCAGTAAAAGATCCTGTCAGAGGCTGATTACATTCAATTCTATGCATTTGAGGTTAGAGTTGATCATTGAAAGAAAAACTGACATTTGAGAATAGAAAGAGAATCGAACACATTCAGTGGAATAATTGTGTTCCATCTTAAAGAAAGGAAAACCAGCTATTCATTGAGATTAATTTCTATCAGTGAAATAATAAAAGTGAATTTAAAAGAAAGTTCCAATCAGAATTTTGTATTTTATAGAGTGTACAAATTCTACTACTCATTGCCTTAATTTTGGTATCAATTAAAGCCATTGCAGTTTGTTTATTTGTCTTAAAAATAGGAATGACATTTTTCAATGATGCATTTCATATGATAACTATAACTGGAGCCTTATATAAACTTTTGTCTGTCGTTTTGAATTGGATTTCAATGTCAACATCTGAAAAATTTAAGCGAAGATAAAAATGATTTGTCATATAGACTATATACTAAAACTACTTTAAATTGATTTTTTTTATGTTTCCGAAAAGCACTGAAAGGAATCTTAGAGGCTTTGCTTTTGGGAAAAGAAGTTTTACTTCTAGCGCGCGTACGTCAGTACACACATTTTTTTTTTTATTTATGCATTACATAGATACATATGTACATATGTATATTTAATTTTGAAAACTTTCAATATAAATACATACATACATATAAAATGGAAGAAAATTATCTGATGGCATACTAATGTAGGTAGGTAGAAAAGAGGGCCTAGAGCGGTCTTGCTCAGTGATCCAATTAGCGCTGGAGTGCGCCATTTTGATATCATTAAGACGTTTAACCAGTGGATTTAAATTGATATGATGAATAATTCGTGATCATTGCTCTACCTCAAGTCCACTAGCTCGCGGACGATAAATAGCTGTTAGAGATGTCGTTGATGTTCGACTCAGATTTTCAATTCAGATAGCTCGTTAAGACAGTGAAGAACTATCCAAATAGCAGAGTTCTTATTTTGGCCTGAGCAGGATATCATCACAGAGATGTTAAGTTTTTTAATTAATAATTAATTATTAATTATAAATTGTAATTTATTATTCTTCAAGTAACGTCATAAAACATCAATTGAATCAGGGCCTGAATATTGATTTTCATTAAACAAAAGAGAGTGATTCCATTTGCTCTAGACTTTGCTTGAGACGCAATTACAAGTTTGTATGTATGTACCTATTGGTAATGAGCACGACAACGAATTTCAAATTCACCTGAAGTCCTCGAAGTTGTGCGATGCATGGTAAGAGGATACGTCCCTCATACTTCACACATCGTTTGTTGGAATAGGTGAATATTTCCTTATCCTTCATTATGGGCTTGTCTTCATCATCATCAATACACAAGCTATTTCCATCGTCGTCGTCGCCGCGTAACTGTTGGGAATCTTCTGAAACGACATACAAAGCTTGGTATGGGGAGGAAGAAATTGAAATCAATTCGAAATCAAAAGTCAAAAGGCGAAAATCAATTTGAATTCTCATTTTCGTTTCACTCCCCCTCGCATTTTCTTTGCTTAGTATTCATGAAATTCGTTAATAAAGTGGTTTTCCTATGCCAACATAGAGATAGGGAAATGAATAACAAGCCAACAAACCTAAATGCAAGAAGGATGCGGAGGAAATAAATGCAAATTTAAAAAAAACGTAACGGAGATAACGGGGGCGGATTCGCTTAACATGATGCAAATTTTGCCTTGAAAATGAAATTTCATTAAAGAATAAATTAAATTAAGCATTAAATGAGAGAATTAATTTATCTTAAAATTACTTTCGAATTTAATATTATGATATTTAAGTATTTTAGGTTCCTGAGTACAGAAATCCATTAAGCATTCGGTCAACTTTTTGGATTTTTTTTATTCTCTACGAACTAAGGTTATCAGATTAAAAAGGAAGGGAAGCTTAATAATGCTTAACTTCGAATGAATAAGAGAATATTAATCTACATAAAACATAATTTTGTTCGTCATTTGAAGTGTAGATCCACCGCACGTGTCAACCGGTCGCGAGTGAAAAAAGTTTCGTGTTGCACCCAAACAACCTCAATATTTAAAAAAAAATACATTAATAGATACATACATACATACATCAATTACAACAACGGAAAAAAATAAATTAACAGCATTAGCTAATAAAACAGATAAGGTATACCTTAGTGACATTATTCTTCCCACTCCACGGTTTCGCGATTTTTATAAGAAATGATGTTGCCTACCAACTTCAACACAAATATGGCAAATAATTAAAAACGAACTTTAGTTTTATATGGTTAAAATTCACGGTACACAAGCACATCATATACGTACCTGCTTCATTTATAGGAGTCCAAACTTGCACAGAAATTCAACTTTTAACGAATTTGATGCTCTGTCCGATTCCATCCAAATAATTGTTTTCCATTATCCTCACACTGAAATCTGGTCAGAAAACACCCTAAGGAAAGTATGTTGGGGTCTTTGCTGAGTTAGACCACCTGACTCAGCTTGTTAATGAGCCAACTCGAATTTCTGACGTTGCAGGTCAAACCGCCAACACTCTAGACTGGTTCCTTACCTCCGATCCTGATAAATACACCATAAGTATTTTATCGCCCCTAGGCACATCAGACCACAGTGTCATTTCTGCAAATTTCTCGTATCAAGAAAATAACACTCCCTTTTTCAGCTCACAAGAAAAAGCCAATTTTCTTGCAGCACAGTTTGGTGTTAATTCGACGCTGCCAGAGAGCGTTATGACTACTCCTGTACTTGAGAACACAAACTTTTCCATGAAACCAATCTTTTTTCGTACTCGTATAGTTGCAAGAGTTTTGAAAGATCTTGACAAACACAAATCCCCTGGCCTGGATAGTATCCCTCCCATTGTTCTGAAGAGGTGTTCTTTAACGCTGGAAAAACCACTACGTAAGCCTTATCATCGTACCTTACTCTACTAGTCTCTTTCCGAGTGGATGGAAAACAGCATTTGTCCAGCCTATCCTTAAAAAGGCGAATCTTCCTCCCCCTCTAACTATCGTCCAATTGCGCTTACGTCCCTTCTTTCCAAGGCCTTGGAAATGCTGATAAATTGTTAGCTCAGGAAATATCTTGAAGAACGAAAGCTTCTCAATGACTCTGGTCTGATGGTATATCTCACCGAACAATGTCACAAATCTTTACATCGTTTTGGAGAAAGAAAGACTATTGCACTTGATATTTCGAAAGTATTTGGTAGAGTTTGGCATCAAGCTCTTTTATCGAAAATGCGTGCTTTTGGTATTGATGAATCTCTTCTCCTTTGAATAAGAAATAACCATTCAGGCCGCTCAGTACAAGTCATATTGGAAGGTCACAAGTCTGAAGTTTATAAAATAAATGCTGGTGTACTTCAGGGCTCCGTTTTGTCTCTGACTCTCTTCTTCATGTTTAACAACGATCTCCTATCTGAAACTTCTAATCAATTGAATTCTTTTGCTGATGGTAGTACCTTCAGCTTTTCATATTCGTTTCATTTCCTTGTTCTTCGGAAGTGGAAGTGGAACGACAGCGTATGATAAGCTCATTAAATTCTGATCTGACAGCATTGTCCATTGGGGAATAATAAACAGTATCTGTCTTCTATCGTTAAAGCGAAATTCCCTTACTTATGCCATTATTTCTGAGGAACATTTGCATTGAGGAAACCAGTTTTCAGTTCTTGGTATGTGCATTCAAATGATCACATATTCGACATTGCCAAAAATGCTGCAAGGTGCTTAGGTTTTCTCCGACGATACAAGAAATTGTTTACCCCTTCTGATCTGGCTGTAATCTATAAGGCCTATATTTGTCCAAAGCTTCAGTACAATTCCCATATTTGGGCAAGTGCCCCAATAACCCACTTGAGACTCTTTGATAAAATTCAAAAAACAGCTTTAAAAATGAAAGGCGATAGAAATATAACGGAAACATTTACATCTCTCGAGCACCACCGAAATGTTTCTTGTCTTTCTTTATTTTACCTTTATTTCTATAAACAGTGTTCTATCGAATTCCTCCCCTCAACAATTCAACCGTTGATAATACTATCGCTTTTATCAGATTACCCTCGAGTCGGATGTATTGTGAAATACAGAGATTCTTTTTTCAGCCGGACTACATGAATGTGGAATGCTATACCCACCTTTATTTTTCCTTCCCATTGTAATATTCAGGAATTTAAAACTAATGTGCATCTGTATCGCCTTTCCCTTCCTTTTTTAACCTAACGCTCGCACTGTGATAATCATTTTAAGGGTTATAGTAATAACCCCTTGAGTGCGCGCTAGTCATAAAAAAAATATTTGGAATGGGAGGTCAATAAAAATAAAACTTCTTTTTAAATGCGCGTCAAACATACAATATAGTTTGGTACGCTGAATTCAGTAAGCAAAACTAATTTAAAAAGAAAAGCAGATTTCGAAACATCGATTTTTCAAAAAAACTTGTTATACGATTTTTTGTTTAACAAATTGCTAAGAAACTTCTGTATCTACCTATACAGAATTTCTCTAAAATTAGTACATAGGTCCTTTTGAGATTTAAATGAAAATAATGGTTCTATTGGAAAAAGTAAACTGCTTAGAAACGGCATTTGGTAAGATTGGGCCTTACCAATAAACAAACTTAGAAACGACTTTAATATTTGCGCAAAATTTACCATTATTTAATGGACTCTATATCACTGATCATACATGTTACATTTCATTTTTTAAGTTCTGTGCAATAAATGGTTCATAACTTAGAGTCCACTTAAATATTAAGTTCATAACATATATGGATAACTATATAGAGCTCATTACATATTGGTTCATTTCACTCAAATATTAAAGTCGTCTCTAAATTTGATTATTGGTAAGGCCCATTGTTTCTAACCAAAAAATATGTCGTTTGTATATTAAAAAGTTACAGCAAAATCCTTAGAGTCATCTTTGAGGTTTCAGTTGAAAGTAAGGCATGGTTATTTGTTGTCCTAAGAATTCTTTAATAAATAGTGTTCAAAAGATGCTAGGCGACAACATTAAGAAGTCTGCCAAGTAATACTCGAAATATATTTTTAAAGGAAATCGTCATTAAAGAAAAAATTGGAAGACATTTTCAGAATTTGATATTACTAGCAGGGTTCTATTAAAATTAGTCCAATGCCACGACAATTTGTATTATATCTTGATTTGGCAGAAATGTCTAAAACGAATTAGATATCATTTTCAGAGCTTTTAGTTAAATCCGCCTGCTGCTAAATCTTTTCTTAAATTTCAGTTTCCTCCTTATTCAACTACCTTACCAAGAAATTATAAATTGTTAATGTGGCTTAAGCACTTAATGAGATAATTGCTAAGATGAAAACAATTATCCGCAAAAGCCAATGCATTGGTGACGTGTGCCAAAATTACTGATATTCGGCAAGTGGAGGATGTGTTAATTGAATTATGCAGAGAATCAATAAATCACTTCTGTAACAACCACCAATTCGGACGGTAGACATAGGGTTACCATCCTATGTAAAGTTTGTTGTAAATTATCTTGATAGTTTAAATTAATAAAGAAAATTATAACGTGCTTATAATTCGGATTTCGTTTCTTTTAATTAACTCATTCTCAATCACGAGGAAACAAATATATTTTTTTAACTGAGCAGCGCTTATGAGCCCAGGTACCTACAGAATAAAGATGAATATTAAAAAGACAGTATTTTACTGAAGAAATAATTTGAGTCTTTACGCTTCGTTTAATTTCTTCGAATATGATTACCTTTAGCCTTTAAATTAAATATCAAATAAATATATTTGCGAGGCCAAAATCAAATCAAATCCCAACCAGTGAAATATTTCAAGTCATCACTTTTGCAATCTAGTTTTTGTGTAGATTTTTACATCATTTAATCAAGTCGTTCCTTTGACACATCTTTGAAATCCTTGAATTGATAGCTGCAGCAACACCGTCACCGGTCTGTACCACCTTTTCACTTCGTGAAGCATTGGCACTAATTTGCATTCAACTCGGCAGTGCATTGAGTCTCTTTAAAATAAGTTGCACCTTCTATATAGAGGATCTGCAAGGATGCTTCTTCTATCTCGAATTCATACATCCGCACACGGAAATGGAAATATTTTCCATTCATCATTCATCATAGCAATAATAATAATCAATGCGGGAAAAACCTCTTCTACGACTGAATACTGAAATTTATTATTACCACTTACAAAATTGCACTTCATACACACACTCGCTCTTTCTCTTTTACACCCACACAAATATCACCAATACTGCAGGATGTGTCAAGTGACATGGCGCTGTTCTTAAGGACAATCACACATAATGAGGCATGTTGAGTAATTTTCAGCTTTTAATTGGGAAGTTTATATGTACTGACGCGACGCTGACACATAAAACGGATGTGCAACATAGCAGTGTCATTGTCATACCACTCCGCGCCGTTGCATAGGTATATGGTTGGAAATTTTCTGAATGACTGACAATGGCGTAATCCATCGATCATTATGTCTAGTAGGAGGCGTTCAAGTACAAGGATAATGGTAAAGCTGTGAACACAAAGGAAGTTTACAGGGCTCGAAAGGAATGCTTTACAAAGATGAATGAGTTGTAATGTCACTCGAATTGGCAGAACGCTTATATTGTAAGCTTATTTGAAATTGATTGGGGGTATAACGTTTTCAGGTTTGTTATTGTAGGTTCATGTCATAAGAGTATTGACAGACTTGAAAGTAACTACTTGTTATTGAATACAGATGAAGAAGATAAGAGGTTCCGAAGTGACGAACAATACATTTCCTATCTGTTTATAGACTGATATAATATATAATATTTATAATTATAAATATGTATATATATGTATTTATAAATATAATTTTATTTACTAAATAATTTTGAAGCCGCCCCATCACGTGACCACCAGTGTACGTTTTATTATGCGGCAGGAATTGAGGGAAAGGGAACCTAAAAAGTTCCTCGGCAAAGGCAATATCCCTGAAGAAACATTTTAGGTTAAATAGGATGAGATAAGCGCCCAGACTCTGGAGTCACAATCCAAGTTATTAACAATGATCTCTGCAAATGAGCGGAATGAAGATGTGAAGTTTAAACTGCCCGCCTTGTTGGAGAATCAGTCTGAAGATATGCTTCTTTAAAAAAAATTCAAATTCAACATATGGTTACGAAAAAAGTTTTCCACTTGCACAGTCTGCTTAAAAGAGAGCAAAAATCTATTGCCGTTATTCAAATTAGCGCTGATATCCGATTATGAGAGAAAACATCTGGTTTCTTCCGTTTTACCGAAATCCATCCGTTTCATCGCGGCGATCTCACATGGACTCATCAGTTGAATGCGAGGACCTTGTCAATGTGCAATTTTTGTTAAATTCAGTTCATCTTACATCGATTTTTTGACAAAAATCCAATGTGAATTATACCAACCAAGATTAAAATTGTAATCATTAACTTTGGAAGATTTCTCCCGTGGCCTGGCATTGATTCTATAATGAAGGTTTTTCTAATACAAACTCTATATACTACTGAAATAAATCAGCCAAGTAGAAGACTTAGCACTGTTATTGGACTTGTTGAATTATTGATTCAAAATAGCTTTTTTGGCCTTTAGTCCACAAAAATTGCGTACTGACTATACTTCGTCCAACAAAAACATGCAGTACACGTCTTATGGGAGAGCTTTTTCAAAATCAGTAGCGTGCTATATTTTTGCACTATACTAAATTGAAAGAACTCCTCCATAAAAAAGTGTTTGCGCTCCCGTAAATTTTCGATTGCATCTGACGCAGACCCGACGTCCTATTGACCGCACATCTGAGTGTGCACTGAATTGCTGTATGCTGTGTCCTATGGCTGTTGGTTATATTCAATTTCAACCCCCATCAAATATTGATGTGCATTCAGAGTTACCCTTGTCCATTTGGTAACTTGTTCAGTTTTTTTCCTTGGGTTTCTGTTGAGGTGCTTTTGATTTTAGAACTTTAAAAAAATGGTCCATTTAAAATCAACACTACGACAACCCTGTGAGAGCTTTAATGAAGGACAGATTTATGCAATCCACTGTAGCCAGAATGCGAGGCAAACGTCCTATCTTGCCCATACTGCATATTTTTATTTAAAAGAGTATAGATCCTCACAGTCAACTGATGAGTCCATGTGAGATCGCGAGAATATGCCTTAGCCTTATTAACTAATTCAAAAACAAACACACTTTTTTGCCTAATGTTTTTTAATCATGTATTAAATTTAAGTTGTTTGTTATTTGGGATTTATGTTCGTTAAAATGGATGTTATTTATACAAACTAAAAAGAAACCGGAAAAGAGCCACTGAACGGGATGAATTAGTCTTTATTATTTCCATCTATTTTAACGATCATAAAAGCGCAAATAACCAACAATAAATAATCGTTTCTCCATTATACCTAATATCACGACAAAAAGACTGCTATACTCCTACAAACAAGTAAAAATATGAGGTATGCCTAATTTACTAAGCGAGCAACGAGGGTAGTTAAGGCTTGATGTAATTTGCATGCATATTTTTAAATTATTGAATTTCTTTTCGCAGGTTTAAGAACGATTGTGTTGAAGCTGTAACACAGTTGATTTACCTTTTTCACAATTAAATACATTTCTCTTACAGTATCTTCTCTATATTTGACTTGGAAATGTTATCCATATTTTTAGTTTACATTATAAAGTCGTTTGCATTGCAAATAAGAGGGTAAAACTGCATGCATGAACAAACAGTAAGTAGATATACCATCTTCAGTACTGCGATTGAAATATGCTAAACGGAAGCTTTGTTACTTTTTAAATTGGTCAAACGTGCTATCTGAGATAGACAATCTGATCGAATCATTGAATAATTTATTGACAAGAGTTATGCATACTCAAGAAAAATGAAATCGATCAAACTTAACATCGCGATGGATGATAAGAAAAAAAAGTATTTTGTCAAAAAATCAAGAAATTCATATTCAAATACAGTCTTACATATGGGTTTCGGGTCATGGTGGAATACAGGAAAATGAACGAGCTGACGAGCCAGCCAGCCAAGAATCAGCCCTCCATAGCTCAGCTGCGGGGCAAACCATTCTCAATATTTATCGGAGAATTGATTCTTAAAACGCTATTAGGCGAATCTCGACGGAGTTCTTTAACAGGTACTTCCCGATCTTAAGACCGCAATCTAGCTCCACTAAAGGTAGAGAGTTGAACTAATTTATTGAAAAAAGTATTAATTTGACTAAAAAATTAAATCTAATGAACTCAATTATGTCTTCTGGCATGGTACAGGGTAGTACAAATAAGACCTTTATAATTTTTAACACTATTACTCTTGTAAAAATCCGTTAATATGACTTTAGACAAATATTCACAATTTCGTACGATATAGACACCGGATCTTTTCCATTACACTACTTAATGTTTCTGGTTGCAAGCTCCATATTTCGCACCGAATATTCTGCTTCATTTGTCTAATAGTCTCTTGTTTATTAATATAATGTTCACTTTGTTTTTTAAGTATATCCATACAAAATTCGGGCGCAGTTAAATTTGCTAAACGAGTAGGCCAAGGGAAATCTGAACTTCTTCAAATCAAACATTGGCGTTGGTCAAAAATGTCCAGTAGGATGACCAACCATGATTAGCAGTGTGTGCAGAAGCTCTCGATAAGAAGCTCAGCAAATTGTTTTAGACGTTTCATCCTCATTTTCAAAGATATATTTTCCGGTCATTAAACAGTACCAAACAGCGTATCTGGATGGGTGGTACTAATGCTGTTGTACTGCCTTGGATTTTTGAAGCCACACAATCTACCAATTTTGGCTGATCAAACTTTAAATCACGAAGCTTGTGGGATGATCTGGAATCAAAATATTGGTGATATTTACGCTGCGTCCTAAAAATTGATCATAGACAGGAATAGACAATGAATTAATGAAAAAGACATGAATTCATTTATAAACTGGAAGAGACATGGAAAACAAAAAATACAAAAATTAAATTTTTTTTTTTCAAAGACCCAAAAAATATTGTCTCGAATATTTTTATATATACAGTAGACTCTCGTTAACTTGAACATACGATAACTTGAACATTCCAATAACTTGAACAAATATTTTTTCCCTTTACGCATTCTATACCTTGAACGGACTATTTTTAAGACTCAATACCTTGAATTTTTCCCCTAAGTACTCTATAAGTTGAACAAGTATAAAATGTATGCGAACTCTGTAACTTGAACAAAGTTTAATATTGAATTTCTTAAATTTTTGAATTTATGCAAGGTACCTGGGATGTTGGTACACAATGCAAACGGATTTTGTAAAGGGGAATCCCAGGAAATTTCTTAAGTACTTCCGTATAAGGTTTTATTTTTCATAATCGGTGAATTTCTTAATGTCATTTGAACACCTGCGTATTTAGGAATCGAAAAACGTTTCAATTAAAATTATTTATTAATAACATCATTATTTATGTTTTAAAATCATTAAAATGAATTTTTGTTAAATAAAAACAACAATTTTTTAACTTGATCCAGTAACTTGCACAATTCTATAGCTTGAACACTCCTGGTTTCGTCCGTGTTCAAGTTAACGAGCGTCTACTGTAATATTATTTTAAGCTCAAAAAAGCTCCTGTGCAAAAATTTCGACCGTTAATGAAAAAGCGGACAATAAAAAATTAACGATTAACAAATACCGTAAGTAATTTTTTTTTCACTGAAGTTTAGTCAACATTTCATTTTTTAATCAAATTCTTAAGAGCCGTTTTCGAGACAAATAAGATTTTACATAACGGCTGTATGGTATCATTAGTTTTGGAGCTAAGCAAAAATTAAATTTATCCTCTAGGGAACCACCGAAGAACCTTTAATACCGAATTTGAATAAAATCTCCTTAGCACCTTAGGCTGTAAGTCGAGGTACACACATACAGATATACAGGCAGACAGACAGAATTGCCTTATCCCCTTTTTTGTGTTTCTCTATCATCGTAATGTCAACCTTGATCAAAATCTCGAGTTCAATTTTTTTCCAAATGCAAAAATTGTCCTATATTACCTGTAAGCAAGTAAAACACAAATAGGAAGGGTCTCAAACAAAGGGAATGAAACTGATTTAAATGAGAATTGCATTATTAAGGTAGGAATTCACTGACACATAAATTAAGAACAATTTTCGAATAACATTGCCTTGAATATATGAACAAGTCAAGTATTCGTGTACCAATGTTCTGTAATATACTAGATCCCATTTCATGGCAAGAACATTCAATGGCATTTAAGATTCTATAACGTTGCGTTTTGCCCCAAAAGCCTGCCAACTAAAAACAACATTGAAAAGCAGACCAAATAACTTGTCTTAAAATACAACCAACACGCAATTTGGATAAAGATGTTCACTGAACATACGACACATAAACATACTCTTCCGTTTCATCCCCTTAAAAAAGGAAAAGAGAAAGTATAGTCTCACCACAGGCTCATAAGGATTCTATAAGTACAGTTTAGAATTGTAACACGCCGGAAGCGCATTATTAAACTCGGCTAAAACTTTCCCCCAAACGAGAAGAAACAACAGCAACTCGGTTATACGGGCAAGTGAATCGAAAAAGATTGCCAGTCTCACCTAAAGAATACTTTATTCAACTATTACACCATATCCTGCCGCATCAGGATCCTCCTAGTCTCAATCGTTATAATAGATATTGTGGCCGGAATATAAGCCCACTACTCTTTAAGCTTAACGCCCCAATATCCGACACACTCAATGCGTCCTTCCCCTGTAAGTGCAATAATAAACATTTGCTCCTCGGATATTGCATGACATAGAGATATACATACATATTGTGTATCCTTATGCAGGGATAGAACAGAATATGCTGTTCTCTCAAGTTTTCTGCTCCTACAGCGAATGCTACTGCTACTGCTGCTGTGTCTAATATGCCCGACACAGAAAATATATTACATTCAGCCAATATAATAAGATACCATAGAGGCTAAGATAAACGACTTTGTGGTCAGACTGTACAGAGGACGAATATTGCCTTCGGGTATCTTTAACAAATTGCGAAATGTTACCAGACACATATACATAGGAATAAGTACATATATAATATATTATGTATAAACAACAACAACAAAATTGGCTACACATGCTACATATTTATGTGGTTTTAGTATATGAATAAAATAAATACTTCCTGCATGTCTGATTCGAGGACATTTTAAGGACCAAAAAGGACGATAAGGGAAAAAAATGCCCATCAGCTATTGGAATGAAGATGAGGGAATAGAAACGTCATTCTTTGCTATATTGTCTAGGTATACCACATGGCAACAGGGCACATGACCAAAGGCTCCTTAAAAAGACCAAAACCATTATGCATGGATGCACCCTAATGAAGCGCATATACTCTATACCTTTACTTATCCAAACGAAGTCCTTAATTATCCACTTTGATAAAGGAGTGAGGAATTTTACAAAATACCCAAGGATAGAGAATTGCATAAGCCAAAGGTGATACCTTCAAAATACAGACTGTCCTGGAAATGAAAAAAGCTGAAATTGCAAGAGCACATGAAATGAACTTTTCTAAAATGGAATGTATTTCAAGAGTTCATGAAGTTTTATTTAAGAATTTTTATTTTTGGCTTACGTAAAGGTCAGGGTAGGTACAATTCCTGAAGAACCCAGGACCGAATTTGTTGAGAACTTTCCTACGCTTTGGATAATACTCACCATTTAAAAAAAAATCATTTGTTGATCATGTATTATCAGAATCAATGTATTGTATGCATATAACAATTTAATTTTATAGAATTTAATAGAGAATTTTGATTCTGGAATACAAAATAAAAGATTAATAGAATAATGGAATGGAAAAGTATGTTCACATAGAATTTTGGCCCAACAGAATTTTAGAATAAAATAAAATGCACGACTGGATCGCACGAACTTGCTCTTATGTAAAAGTACTTTGGAATTTAAGATACATTTTATAAATATAAAACATGGATTTATTGAGATAATAATGTTCAAATGCATAAAATTGCCGTCTGGTTTCCGGAAAAGTATGAATTTATGCAAATAAACCTTAAAAAATCGTTTTATTATTAAAAAAAATTTTTATATAAGAAATTTCTCTAAAATTTTTCAAGAAAAAAATGTGGGATGCGAATTTTAAGTATTTAATAATATTGGTTTTAAGAAATAATTTCAAAAAATAATCGTTCATAGGTTTTGAAGATATTGATTTAAAAATTTTTTTTTTTTTTTTAAAACCTAATTAATATTTTTTCGAATATTTTTATATACAATATTATTTTAAACTTAAGGGGACTCCTGCTAAAAATTTTGGGTTAAAATCCTTAGAGCCGTTACTGAGAAAGTCGAAAATCAAAAAAACGGGTCTATGGCAGGTACCCCTAATAACATTTTGCTCCAAAATTTTTTTTGACCAAAATATAGTCCATGTCCATAATATCACACTTAATTTTTTTTTATCGAAATCGTTAGAGCCGTTTTCGAGATAAATAAGATTTTGCATTACGGGTGTATGGGGGGTACCCTTAGTTTTGGAGCTAAAAAAAAAATTTCAATTTTTCCTCTAGGGAATCACCGAAGACTCTTAACTACCGAGATTGAAAGAAATAGATCCAGTGGTTTAGGCTGTAGCGAGAGGTACAGACATACAGACACACTGAAACATGTTTTTTGTGTACTAAATTTTCCTTAAAATTTTTATAAAAAAAATTGATATGCAAATTGTTAGTATTTAATAAAATACATTTTAAAACGTAATTTAAAAATTTAATCGTGTATCGGTTTTCAAGATATTGAATTTTCAAAAAAAAAATTGTATTATTTTTTTAAAAATCCAAAAACTTTTTTTTTCGAAAAAAAATTTAGTTCATATTTTTTCAAATGCAAAGCAGCTCCTGCATAAAAATTTTGGTTAAAATCCTTAGAGCCGTTGGTGAGAAATTCGAAAATCAAAAAAACCGTTATATGACAGGTACCCCTAATAACATTTCCCCCCAAAATTTTTTTTCACCAAAATATAGTCCATGTCCATAATATCACACTTAATTTTTTTTATCGAAATCGTTAGAGCCGTTTTCGAGATAAATAAGATTTTGCATTACGGGTGTATGGGGGGTACCCTTAGTTTTGGAGCTAAAAAAAAATTTCAATTTTTCCTCTAGGGAATCACCGAAGACCCTTAACTACCAATTTTGAAGAAAATACCTCCGATAGTTTAGGCTGTAGTTCGAGGTACAGACATACAGACACACAGACATACAGACAGACAGACGGAATTGTCGGACCCACTTTTTTCGTCTTCGCTATCATCGTAATGTCAACTTTGATCAAAATCTCGAGTTCGATTTTTTTTCCAAATGCAGAACTTGCCCTATAGTACCTATATCGCAAGTAAAAAGTAACCCCTTCCTCAAATAAATTTACCATTCTAAAATGATATTGATCAATACCAGCTAAAACGAATGCTTTATTTCAACCTGATAAAGCCAATTCTAATCAAACGATTTGAAACATCTTAAATATTTATTCTAACCTTTTACATAAATCGTCCCTCAAAATTCGATTTGACTTCCAGCTTAAGGGTCATTCATACATTAAATAAATTTGGAGTTTTTTACTTAACCTAGGAACGTTCTATTTGCAGTTCAAATGTTTATTCCCGCAAGGATATACATAAATATTGTAAATTTCTCCAACCGAAATTAGATGACATTGTGGTAAATTTAAAATTGATTGAAACATAAAATCTTGAGCATTTCAGGCCTGTTTTTATGTTCCTGACGTTCATTGACAATTTTATCTTAAATTCTTTTACAACAAATAAAAATACACGGATGGAAGGGGAAATAGCTACAAGCGAGCCTTTTTCAGCCCTTTTAATTTTTATAGCCCTTTACCGCCAGAAAAGAGGCAAAGAAAAATATAATATATCATGGGTGGAGATTTCAAATATAAAAAGGATTGCACGCAGTATATATACATAGGTACGCACTTGCGGTTCTATATCAATTATATTTTATGCCACCTTAAAAGGAAACCGAGCCAAGGTAATGGCATCGACATAATTGTCGGTGGTCCGTGAGGAATGTGGCACGAGTAGAAAAATAAATGTTGTCTAGCTGTGATATTCTCTTTCTATTTGTGTGTATTACTCGTAAAGTAACTGAGAGAATTACATTATTGATTTATTTATGTTAAATATGATGATTGTAATAAAAATGTATACTTAGCAGCAGATACGGCCCTACGCTATCTCAAACTCTTGATACCAATTTAAAGTGTTTCTGGTTTGAAACATTAATGAGCAGTAAAGCAAGATTTTAAAATTGTTTGATTATTTTGTTGATTGTTAATACTTTTTAGATTTCATAAAATTTGTAAGACATCTTTTTTAATGGAGGCCAATGAAAATACAATTTGAAACGGATATAAAGATTGACAATTTAAAGCCATTTATTGGGAATTACAAGTACGCTTACAACATCGATACGAGGTATACACATTATCGATAAGAGAACTTGATGCAATTGTACGTTAAGATTTTTTCGGTTTCGGTTTCGCCAGATATCCCAAATAAATCAAGCGTGAAAGTCGTAGGTATCGCAGTTCATTGAGAAGGTTGTGGGCATCAATAAGCTGATGAAGATGATAAATCAGTGTTTCTATGACTTTGGTATCAAAGGATCAAACCGGGGATATTTACGGATGCAGGTGCGGATCCAGGATTTTGGTTTGTAAGAGGGTTGGTTTTTTGGTAAGAAATGATATTGATCCATTTCTTCCCTTTCACTTTCATTCATAAGTTTTGTATGCAAAATTAGGCTGCACTAAATAAAAACATTGGATTGCAAAAATCTTTCGTTATAACCGATTTTCCATTTTTTGTTCTTTATTAAAGTTTCTTTGGGCTTTGAACCACTTGAGCAAAGCATCATCTATGTTGGGATGGTGACTGCATCGAACTTTTTTTTATTTTTAAGTTGGATTCTTCGAAATTCTTCTTAATTTTATCTCGGTCTTTGAAAATGGTAGAGATTGTTGAAGCCGATACAGAAACTTTTATTGGAATCACCAGTTTTCCAGCCTTGAATTTATTACAGATTTTTTTCTTCAATCGTAAAAACTACGCTTTGAACTCATTTTGAAAAACAAAAAACTAACACACTTAACCTTTCCTTATATAAAATATGACTATCTCAATTTTTCGCGTATAAAACAAAAAAAAACAGAAATAGGGAAATCCCATAATTTATTACTTACTTGAAATGCACGAAATTTCCAATGTCTACTTAATTTTTTTTTAATATTCGTTATAAACGATAAAACTGTTCGTTATAAGCGATAGTTCGTTATAGGCAATACCTATCCTTAAAACCGATAGTTGGTTATTACAAATAGCATGAACCTTGGTCGGGAGAGATTAGTTCGCAATAACCGATATTTCGTTATAACCGATGTCGTTATAACCGATTTTGACTGTACTTGTTTTTCTTTGTTGTCTACTTTGATAGTAATTTACAAAGGTAAGTCAGTTCTTGCAAGAAAATTTAATTCAATTGTCAATCTTTAATAATTTGTTGGACTTTTTTTTATATATTTACATACATATAGATTGTGATTGTTTAAATGTAATTTGCATTATTCTATATGAAAACGAAGTATATACAGGACATGCATCCTTGTTGCGATATAAGAACAAAGTTTACTTTTAACTAGTTTAGTCGGCTGGAACGGTTTATTCTAAAACATAAAAATTGACTAGAGGTGTTCGAAATTTTTAAAGACTTAAACAATGCAATAGAATAGAATACTTTTCTACATTTATGAACATTATAGATGGAGACAGATATTTTCCAAGAAGATTAGAATTTTTCACGTCTAAATGTATGGAGTTGATTCACTGTGCGACTCATTGGTACAGAGCAGATTATTTCGTTTGGAGTGGACCAGAATGTCGCCAGAATGTGAAAAATAACGAAAATTGGGCTTTATCTACTTCTTTTCGACTTCGTTCACCCAATCTTCCATTGTATATAAAATGAAGAATATACATTCTGTTTCTTTTCCATTCCTATTTTGGTATCGTGAAATGATCAAGTTGAATGAACGAAACATAATTTTTTTTTGTTTCGTTCACTTTATGTTCGGTTTTAGTGGCAAGAGATTGACATTTGTTCTATTATAATTGAAATCAATCAATCGTTTTGGTGAACGGGTCACAAAGACCGAATCAATCGCGATTGACACAGCTATACCTAGTTGGTAGATGGGAAGGAAATATTGGTTTTCATTGAAATGCTTGTAGTCAGTGGTACCACTTTACTTGAATTGAAGGAGATCTACTTCTTTTTTTTTCAAAATATTTTAAAATCTACATCCTACTGCGCACTATCATTAAAATACTTCATTTTAAAAATCTCTGTTTCAACCTACTTCAATTTTACAAAAAAAAATGGCCAAATCTACGTCTTTTTCTCTATTTCACTCTAGGTAATAGGTATCACCAGAATTCCCAAACACAAATGAATGTCAACACAATAAAAGTACACAAATGAGTAATTTAAAAACCACCACATTCATGTGCATACGAATCTTATGAAAATTTCGCTTGCGTGCCGTTTTCGAAATAAATATGATATTTCATAATGGCTGTATGGAAGAAAAAAATAAACCATTTCAATTTCTCCTCTAGGCTACTGGAATCACTATTTATTCATGTTGTATATGTCAATGTCAATGTCAACTGATGAGTTTAATTTTTTCTAAAAGCAAGTAAAAAGTTATTATAAAATCTACTTCGATTTTTCTTGATTTACTTCACTTTTTTCTTTAAATCTACTTCGACTTTTTTTCCGGAAGTGGTAACGCTAATTCCAGTTCCTTAGACTCTGGGATTTTAATGAACAATGAACCTCCACACGGCATTGCAACAATCAATACACTCAAGCTGTAAAAATCGAACCACATAATCTAACCCTGTATATTAAAATATGAGGGTGGCACCTATTTTCGTTGTTCTCTTTTAAGCAATTACAAGAAACACTGTAGGTATACCTTTAGAAAGATTAAAGCAGTTCTATCCCTGAGTTTAAGATTTTGGTCAATATGCAAATGAAAGACAGTGTGATGAATAACAATTAGGTTAATACCCCAATTTATTTGTTTTAATTTAATTTGATTTAAGGCCCCAGTTATAGCTTTCATTCGAATGCATCATTGGGACAAATCAGTGGACTACAGACTTTTCTTGACAAGCCATTCATAGCAATCAGTAAAAGATCCTGTCAGTGACTGATAAGAACTAATTCTAGGTATTTGAGGTTAGAGAAGATCATTGAAAGCAAAACTGACATTTGAGAATAGAAAGAGAATCGAACATACTCAGTGGAACGATTGTGTTCCAATTTAAAGAAACGAAAATCAGCTATTCATTAAAATTAATTTCTATTAGTGAAATAATAAAAGTGTATTTAAAAGAAAGTTTAAATCAGAATTTTATATTTTATAAAGTACAAAAACTCATCTACTAATTATCTTCATTTCGGTACCAATTAAGGCCATTAGAGTTTAGTTTGTTTAATCCCCTTAAAAATGGAAATGAAAATTTTCAGTGATGCATTGCAATGATAGCTATAATTGCCCCAGGGCTAAGGCATAACAACAATATAACTATTTTTTATTACTGTTGAAGGCAGTGGCGTAGATAGGGGGGGGATCAGGGGGATATATCCCCCCCCATTGGGATCGATAATTGTTCAGTATAACCAGTCATGAACCAAATAAGTTAAAGAAACGCACTCTGAAATTTTTTTTTACGTCTCTCACCAATTGATAACACTAGTTTACAAATTTTCGGTTTGTAGCGAGTACCTCCAAAAAAAAGTATTTTCTAGACTAATTTTGACTCTCTCAACACGAAAATGGCACTCATTTATTTTTCCAAAGAAGCGTTTTCGAGATATAAGCAAAAAACCGTTTTTTTTTTTTTGCTCCTTTTCCATGTATGAGCCTAATTCTAAAAATCGGTAAAACTAATTAACATATTCTTTATGTTTTTGAACAGATATTTTGTTTGTCTTTCCAGCAGTATACGACTTGTGTAAATCGGCCCAACAATCATTAAGAAAAAGCCGTTCAAAGTTTCAAAAAACACAATTTTTCGCCGTTTTAGAAAATCGCTTGTTTTAAGTCATTCCGTAAGGATAGACAAAAAAATATTTAAAATACTTTTAAGATTTTAGGTTAGGTGGAAGATATTGTTTTTACAAAGCTAAAACGCACAAAATTAATGAAATCGAATAATAAATGTGGAAGTTATGAAACAGTACGTGAAGGCAGACCATTTCAGTTTTATTCTTTTTTTTAATAATTTATATTGAAAATATGACGTATATTGCTTACACTTCTTCTTTTATGTGGCGTTGAATCTTCGCGAAGCTGCATTTATTTTGTGATTTATTTTTTATATTAATATTATTTTACTTACTACAGTGCCTTGCATAAATATAACCTGTAAAAATGCGTTTTGTAGAAAATTAAAATGGGAATGACACCCTACTATTTTTTATTGAATGACATCAGTAAATTCAGAAGAAAAAAAAGTTTCGTTAGTTTCTCCTATGGTGGTTAAAAATTAAAACAGATTTTTTGTATTGCAAAAGTATAACCGCTTTTTTATTTTGATCTGTTTTTTTTTTATTTTAAGTAATTTTTTTCGGCAAAATTAGTAAAGGACATTGCTGCCCTATTTTCGACCAATCTAAAAATTGTTTTTGACATACTGTTGACAAAGTTATTCAATATGGAATCGTCTATACAGTTCCATTCTTCCACAATCACCTCTCGCAGCTCAGCAACACTGTATATTTGCCTATTATGGGCATAAATTTTGCGGGTCAAAATTCCCCAAAGATTTTCAATATATCTGGAGAACGTGCCGGGAACACCATAAAATGTATGTTATTCGATTCGTACCATCAGAAACTTTGACGACTAACGTGAATTGGCCCATTATCATGCTGGAAGACATGCCGAACTCGACGAAATCGTCTTAAGTAGGGTACCAAATTATCCTGAAGCACCTGGGTGCAAGCTGAACTGTTCATCTTTGCAGGGGTGAAGGCAACTGCAACCTTACCACGGTCGCTGAAGGCCCCCCAAACCTTACAACTGCCACCGCCAAAGTTCCTCTTGAAAAAAAAACTTTTTTCCTTTCTCAGATCGTGTCAATATCCGTTAAAACCACCTGACCCATCAAGATTAAACTTTTTTTCTCCACTAAAAATAATCTAAAATAATCTAAAAAAAAACATTCATTAGATTATGCCATTTGGAATAACAAGAGTTAAGTATAAATTAATGGAATGTTACTTATGGTTTTCCAATTCCGTTTCATGTTTTGCCGGGCAAATTCTTACTTTTTTTTGTAGACTGTTGTCAAATTTGGAGCTGGCATCATTTTGCACCGGACAATCATATTACTGCTTTTTAAGGCACAAAAAACCGTTGAAACCGAAATTCCTAAGCCCAATTCGTCACGAACGTCTTGCAAAGAATGCGCCAAATTGGATGCAGCATTTATTAAACGCCTTTTATCTCGACGTGTCAGCTTCTGCAGATGCACGGGTTTTATTTTCGTTTCATAAGATTCTGGATCTTGTAAGAAATTTCGGACGACACGATCTGATATTTAAATTTTCCTACCAATAGCCCTTAAGCTAAGGCCAGTTAACCGAAAAGCTTGAATTTTGACTTTTTCCGTATCGCTTAAATGTTTACTCGTACCACGCGGCATTTTTTCTTGTCATTTCGAAGCACACAACTGAATCAAGCTTCAGAGAGGTTTGCATTGTGCGGTTATATAAAAATCTGTTTTTTTTTGTTTATAATCTACACGCGCTCAAGGGATTATGATTACCCTTTAAATGTTTCAACACAGCGCGGGTGTGAAGGTGAAGTTAAGAGAAAGAAGAGAAAATAACGGAACTTTTTTTCTTCTCAATTTACTTGATTAGTGATGCCATTCAATAAAAAAAATAGTAAAGTGTCATTCTCATTTTAATTTTCTACAAAACGCATTTTTACAGGTGCGGTTATACTTATGCAAGGCACTGTATATCAATATATATTCTAGTTCATATTTAAATTAATGCCTATAGTATATTATCTTTAAAAAATATATTTTTTTTTATGGCATACATAATGAATTCAATGAAGTCTTGTTATTTTTTTTTTTTTTAATTATTAAAACCTAAAAAAAAATGCGCGAACTAGATCTATCCCCCCCCATAGCGAAAAGCTATCTACGCCACTGGTTGAAGGTACTGTACGAATTTATATTTCTAATAGAAGACAATTTCTTAAAAACTTACCGGTATTGGCAACTTCACACGGCAGCACTATTGTATCACTTGCAACAAATTTAAATGTTTCTGAACGAGATATGAACATTGGTTCATGTTTGCTTCCCATTAAACTGCTTGTAGCTGTTACTCCACCTGAAAAAAAAATATAAATACTTCTTATTTGGTCAACAGTTCAATTAAAAGACAGGCTTTATTTTAATTTCAAATATATTTCTAGGTCATATTTGACTCATTTTTGGCGTCTTTAAAAACACGGTGTTATAAATTGAAAACAAAAACAAATCACATGAGCTTTTAACGGACCAAGTAGAGTATTAACATAACTACAATTAAAAACATTTCAATACACTCAGATTTGCTTTTTTAATTAAGGAACTGTGAACTATTTTTTCTCAATTATTTTTTGACTAATTTAAGGTTTTGAAAAATAGAATCTCATGGTCTTTAATTTTCTATTCACGCTACAAAAATACTCATAGTTTTTATACAGGGTGTCTAAAATGTACAGCTATTTTCCAAAATTTTCCTACCAAAATTCTTATAATATAAAAACGCAGTATACTTACCTACTTGTAGCCGAACTTGTTTACATAACGTTAATGTAAGGTTTAAGGTGATTCCAAAATTTTGTCAATTCTTAAAAGTTTTATTTATCTTAATATATAAAAACCACTGTGACTGTTTTCGTACACGATGATATAAAGGGTTTTTCAATAATGGCGGCAAGATGTTGAAATCAAATAAAACAATCGGTGTGTGAGGTATTAATAAAATTCTTTTTTTATTTTAAAGGCCCATATATTCCATTATATATAAAATATAACATCGTTCAAATGGCTTTTTACGGTATTACGGATTCAAGTGGTCCAATTTTTAAAGACCGTTTCACATATAATAAAATGCACGACTGGGTCGCACGAACTTGCTCCTACATATGTAATCGACTAGGAATTTTAAAATCGAATGTTATTAGAGAAAACTGTTCATAAGGATAAAATTAATTTTTAAATTCTTTTAGTAGTAAGAGAAAAAAACAGAATGCTATCCAACTATGAATTTATGCAAGAACAAAAATTATAAGTCGTTGTAGTGGTTTTTTAAAAAAAAATTTTCATATACAAACTTTTTATAAGCTTTTTAAGAAAAAATTTAGGTACGCCAATTTACAGTTTTTATTATTGTTCGAATAAAAATAAAATTTTCGAAAAGAAATATTGACCCGTTTCGGAGATATCGAATTTTCAAAAAAAGAAAAAAATAAATTTTTTTTTTCAAAAATTCAAAAAATATTTATTTTAAAGTTTTGAAACGCAATGTGTTTTAGACTTTTTAGAAGCTTCTCTATAAAAATTTTCATTAAGATTCGTTATGTGGATAATGAGAAATTCAAAATTAGAAAAAAATGGTTCTATGGTAGGTACAAGCTGTAATATCTTAATTTCAAAAATTTTTGTATTAAAGTAAAGATCGTAAAAATTAATTGAAAAAAAAATTTATCAAAATTTTAGGTGCCGTTTTCGAGAAAAATACGATTTTTGAAAACCATTTTTTTTTTAATTTTTTAGCATTTGTATGGTAGGTACCTTTATTTTTAGGTAAAATAAAAATTTTTTACTCACATTTTGTAGATTATATTAAGAAACTTTTATTTATCAAGTTTAAAAAAAATCTAGCATGGGGTTTTCGAAATATTGAGTTTTGAAAAAAAATTTTTGAAGTTTTTTTTAAAAATCCAAAAATTTTTTTTTTGAAAATTTGAGTACACAATTCTATTTATGTTTTTGGGGAGCTTTAGCAAAAAAAAATTATCAAAATCGGTTGAACCGTTTTTGAGAAAATCAAAAACAAAAAAATGGTTCCATGGGGGGTACCCTCAATAACCATTTTTCGGAAAATTTTTTTCAACCAATACCTAGTTTTAATTAAATGAAAATTTTCTGTATTTTTATTTTTCAAATCTGTCCAACAGTTTTTGAGAAAAAAAATGTTTATAAAATTTCGAAAAAATTTCGTATGGCAGGTACCGTTATTTTTGGTCTTAAAAAAAAAAAGAAAAAAACGTGTGGGGGGAAAAAATTAGCCTGTAGTCGAACAGACAGACAGACAGAATTGCGAGACCAACGAATGCATAACTTGCCTTATACTCTGTAGCGTGAACACGTTGAGAAAGCCCTATAACATGAACAAATTTAAAATGCATTTAACATACCAAACATTGTTATTCGAATCGTTTTTATAAAACGGGGAATTCCCGTAAATGATTGGCATTTAGTTCTGGACTGAAGATCTTCCGAGCGCAACCCAAACGAACGAGATTTTGACCAGTGGATGAAAAAAAAGCGGGGATAGAATTTTGGAAAGAGCACATATGTACTAGAATAGAGCCTAGAGAAGCAATCAACAATTTCAATAAATCTTTGAAATGGACAAAAAAAGAAAACATAAGTATAACAGATATCAGCGTACTTGAACGTCTCCGCGAAAAGGCCTTGTTCAGCAATTTGCAAAAAAAGGAAATCCGGACAAAGGCAACCCCTTTTTTATTGATTTCAACACATTTTTTTTTCTTAACAAATTATAATGGATTAGGTACCTGCTTACAAACCGAAACACACAAAATATATATGAATTTGAGTAAGAACAAATGTCTAATTTATTTGAAAAATTTAAAGATTTTCACCTTCGTAAACATGAACAACTTTGCAAACGTGAACACGCTCGGTTTTTAATAGTTCACGTTACCGCGAGTCTACTGTAGTACCTATAAGTCGCAAGTAAAAAAGTACGGAACGTTGACGCCACCGGCAGAAAATCCACACCAAACCGTAACTTATTGGGGATGCATTGTCACCTAGCCATTCATACCAAAATGCACCTCTTCAATAAAAAGGCGTAACATATGGGCAACGCGAATGTTTGCACTATGTGATTTGGCATCAATAATTAAATAATAAACAATAGCTTTGACACTTGTCACCAAAAAAAACATGGCCTCCTGCACCAATGAATTATTATCTTAACGAAAACTTGATGAACTCAATTAATTATTTAAAAGAATAAAAAACCACTCAAATAAATAGCTAATTAAATAAATAGCATTTTTAATAAACCATAACTAACAATTCAAACGATCAACTGAAAAATCCCAGTTGACATTTCGACTGACTACATTACATTCTCCGCAGATTTTTAACATTTCATCGAATGTTATTAACTAATCCAAATGAATTTTTACACTCGCGGGAATTGCCTTGATTGCCGCTTTTTAATCTTTAATTCAAAAAAGCAATAAGTAATCACAATATTTAGAACAGCAATAAACGACGTTTTTCTAGTAGTAAATATAAAAAATAAAATGAACAACGCAACTACTCGTATTCTTAAAAGAAAGTTTAAAGGAGAAGATATTTTAATATCATGAATTCCAATGATTCCGACCAACAGAAATCATTTGACGTTAGAGGCTGGCAGTTTTCAAACTAACGGTGTTCTGATCATTCTATTAGGTACATCACACATTTAGAGCATTTCAGATGTTTACTGTCACAAATTGTCGTCAGTGATCAAATACAATTTCCCGTTTTTCCTGGTGATTCTTTATAAGTATTTCAAGAATTTGTTATCAATTTTTTTAAGCAATTCTGAAAATGCTGTTTTTTTGTGAAACACCGCAGAATACAATTTTGTAATAGATTTTTTCTTGAATATCACTTTCTTGAAATGAAAATTCCAAAGTTTACATTTCACTTACCTCTTACCTGTATACACACGTGGCAGCCCTATGTAACATTAAAATATTCAAATGGTGTCCATCCATAAATATCTAGATTGCCACCCACAATTATTATATCTTTAGAATCCTCTTATATAGATCCCGCAATGTGCATCTCGAAATAGTTCTACTTGCGGCAGCTAGCTTCTCCAGTTATTCTGCATTTATCCCAGACACAACCAAAATAAATTAAACATTAAATTTAACTTTAAATTACGTATACACCCCTGTGTAAAACACGAAAGCTTCAGTATATGAGCATGAACTGAATAGTATAAGATATATACTATATAACATAACAAAATTGCACTCGAAGCAATAATAATTTAAAATACGCCCAAAGACCTTAGGTCTTAGAACAATGATTACATCAATATGATTTAGATACAAGCAATATAAAAATCAATGACCTATCATAGAAATTCCGAAATGTCCTGGAGAATATTTTATTCTTCAGACTTCAAGTCCAAACTCAGAAATGCCAAAACTATTAATGTCTTTCAAACACAGCCCAAAATTAATAACAATTGAAATGTTAACTATGCTATGTGATAAAATCACAAACCAACTCCCCTTCATAATCTTCATTAGGGAAGTATTGGTTTTGTAAAATTAACTCAGACCAAAAACATAAATGTTAAAAAAAGAGCCAAGTTCCTCTATACAAAAATCATTGTGTAATAATTAAGCCGTGAAAAGTACTGAGATCTAAAATATGCCAAGTTCTTACTTCATGAAGGTTTAATACCAAATCAAATATTTAAAGTAGAATAATATTGAAACAGCTACAACATAATAGAGAAATTTTATTATTTAATGATTACTGACTAAAATTTGATGGGCTTACTTGGCAAGTTTTTTTTATGGCCAATTCGAAAGGTTTTAAAAACTTGACCAGTGAAGCTATCAAATTTAAGTCAGTAATCATTAAATAATAAAATTGCTCTATTACATTGTAGCTGTTTCAATATTATTCTACTTTAAATATCCGCTATTAAACCTTCATGATGTAAGAACTTGGCGTACTTTTAGATCTCAGTACTTTTCACGACTTAATTATTACACAATGGTTTTTGTATAGAAGAACTTGGCTCTTTTTCTAACATTTATATTTTTGGTCTGATCTCACTTCTTTTTGCAAAGATTTTAATATGTGGCCATGTCAAAATCTCGAAAGATACGGAAAGATAGATGGGTGGACTCTACCTTCTAAAATCAAGTTAGTTTTAAGCTTCCTATTTCTTTTGGTATATTTTCTTTTTGTTATTGGTTGTTTTGATTTGCGCTTCAATTATTTCTTCTTATCCTGGCAAGATACCTAACACTAACCTACCTTAATTACAGCAGTCGGAAGTGCTCCATTCAACCAACACCAATTCGGAGAAAGCGGGCGGATACCACGCCCCCTAAATAGAGAACCTCAAATTTTCCTCTACTTGCATGATAAGACCTACCGTTATGCTAAATTACAAGATTCTACGGTGTCGGGAAGTGCTTCATAATTTTGATGATCTGTCAGTCAGTCAGTCAGTTACAGTTTTTGTGATTTTTGAGGCCTTATATCTCAGGAACCACTTATGCTAGAAAATTCAAATTTGGTGAGGCACCTGTGCCTGACTAGCTTAGCAAATTATCGGAATTTAAAGTTTCTGACTTCATTAGTACTGAAGATAGGGAGAGGTCAAAAATCGCCTGAGTTTGTTCCTGTAAAAAGGGTGTAGTGCCAGAACTTGGCTGGGCATTACCGTGCCCTTTGATATTGGACTTTGGGATTTTAAAAATTATATTTGTACACATCGCATGCTTAATGGAATACTGACCTAACTCGAAAAAGACGATTTTCGGGAAATTGCAAACAAAGATCTTGCTATGAGGATTTGTGCTACTTGTTGAGGGATTAAATTAAAACTAATTCATGAATTGATCATGAATACTGGTATTCTTAAAGTACGAGTATGATAAACTATTCATGAGATCTGACATCTGAGGCTTGCAAAAGCCTTTATCTGTACGTAACTCAATTTTGACCTATCTGCTATCCAACTGACCCAGGATGTTGATCATGATTCATGTATTATAACAGGGCTTTGGAGCGTGTTCTTATAGATTTTATATTTATATTGAGAAACCAGTGCAACAAGGTATGAAATTCATCCTTTAAACCCCATATGGATAAATGACGAAAGACAGTGAGTTAACTTGTAGATACTTATATGTACATTTGTTAATTTGCAACTCTTAGTAATAGATGTGTTGTGTAATGGCCTGTGACATTTGATAGCCAACGGGTAGGTGTCCATTGAAAAAATAGGTTAGACTTTTGCGCTAAGCTGTATAACTTTCACAATTTTACGAATATTTCAATGAAATAAACGGTTATCGATTAGAAAAATGTTATTCAAAATACTTTTGCAGTTTTGAAAAAAATATAAAAAAATTGTGTGCCCAGAAACTGCCACACAAGTGGAAAAATCATACATTTTAGTAAGGTCCTTATTCAAATGATAGGGAAATTCCGAAAATATTACTTTTTTATTTTTTTTATATTTTTTTTATAGAAACAACATGTTCCCAAATCACGTATCGTTCTTCTTTTTTTATTCTGTTTTATTATTTATTCAAAAAAAAATATATAAAACTATGAAAAACGAAGGAAATTCGCATAGTGGTAAGAATGCTCTACTGGATAAAACTTCATAAGTATAAAAGATAACGAAGTAAAATTCACTCTTGTACAAAGCCAATAAGTATGTGCAATTACGTTAATTTTTTTTTTATTTGTTTTTTTATTTTTACAGTAACTTTTTACTAACAAAAGTCAAAAAATATACATTTTTTTACAAATATTTTGTTCTCTACCCTGGGAAATTGAGAGTTATATTTTTTAATTTTTGGAAATAATTTTTTAATCAAAGATTTATATTCCCTGAACAGCGTATCGTTCTTAAAAATTTAATAAAACTCATCTAAAGTTCAAAAAAATGCAATTCAATATGGCAGTATTTGTAATGCATTTGCAAGAAAAGTATTGACAATACAGTTCTCACATATTTTTTTTATTTTTGTTTGATATTTTATTTACTAAATTCAAAAATACAAAATACTTTTTTCACTCAATATTTATTTAATTTTATTTTTATAAAAGAGGTCTATTTTGCATTTATTAACAAAAAGTTCCTTTGCACACGCACACAAGTAAGTTTTCAGTTCACAAGAATGCCACTGCAATATCAGCGCTTTGAAAGAGAAGGTTTCGTATTCTCTGTGCAAAAGAATTTTGTCCGCCCATCCGCTCTCTTGATTCTTTTTTTTTTATCTGGGCTCATTTAGTTTTTTATTCTTGTTTATGACTTGTCTTGCATCTCGTATGTCGTATTACAAGAACAGAAAAAATAAAAAAAAACGTGTGAGAAATGATTGTTTTTAGTAGGTATATGATGCAATGACCATTCCACATTTTAGGAGGTAGGGTGGAAAAATGTTCTTTTGTATGTATAAAAAAGAATATAAGTAGGTTATCACACATTCGCTGTCATAAATTTTGTCTTTTTGTATTTTTTTATTTGCGATCTATCATCATTCTACTGTTTTTTTTTTGTTTCTTCTATGGAAAGCCATTTTAGGTACACACATAGTAATAAATTGCGATGCATAGTGATCTTCATTTTTTTTTTTGCCAAAGGGTGTGTACATGATGGAAGAAAGGAAATCTGCGATGTTGTGTATAAAATAAGATACATATGCATATAAGTATCCGATAGGTAGGTTCATAGGTAATGCAGAGGTGCAACGCCTTGTATTGATTTGGTATCGTAAGGATTGTTTTGATTTAATTTTGCGTAGGTAGGTAATGGATGTATCAAAAATATATTAGATTAGTACATGTTAATCCTGTGAATGAACGCAAATTGCATTTCACTGAAAGCGAATACGCAACAACCAAGGTATATGGCAAGTGGATGGCGCCAAAATATTATGTACAATATTATGCAGGTATCTATTAATCTAAATACCTATGTACATATATTTATATAAATAAGTTAAGAAGGAAAATTCGATCACTTTTTGTTTTCGGTGGTGACGTATTCCACTGGTAGAAGAATGGTGAAAGTATATAGAAAGAATATGGGAAGTGCGCTTCTTTTATGTATTTTTGTTGGTTTTACAAAGGAAGAGTTGTCGTTTTTTTGTTTTTTAATAAGATCAGTTTTTATATAAAATGCATTTTTAGTTTTTGCTTAATAAAATAGAAGCTTAAAATTAGTATACTAGTATACAAAGTAAAATTAAAATATAATGATGTTATTGGAAATAAAATTGACAAACTTTTTCTACAAAATTTATTTCAGCTAATGGGAACCAGTGGCACCATTTTAGTTCAATTATAGTAGATATAGTTTTTTTTTCAAAATATTTAAAATCCACTTCTTACTTCGCACCATCAGCCAAATACTGAAATCTACCTCATTTTAAAAATCTCTGTTTCAACCTACTTCAATTTTACAAAAAAAAGTCCAAATCTACTTCTTTTTCTCTATTTCACTCTAGGTAGTTTTTTTCTATATTAAACGCGCACTCAAGGTCAAGGGGTTATGAATAAAATTAAAATGTTAAACACAGTGCAAGAAATTAGGAAAGTAGGATAGGATGAGAAAGGAAATACCGATACACATTGGTTTTTAATGTCTGCACATTACAATGAGTGGGAAATATTGAGCCGTGTAAAGCATTCCAGATTCCTGTAGTGCGGCTAAAAAAAGAATCACTGTACTTGACAGTACGTCCAAAATTGGGCGAAAATGATGAGCAGTCCTAGAAGTACGGGTATTACGGTTGAATTGTTTGAGGGGGAGAACGCAACTGGCTACTTCACTAGAGCACTGTTTATAAAAATTGCGGCGGTGCTCGAGAGATTCAAATGTTTCAGTTAGACAACGGTCGCCTATAATTATTAGAGCTCTCTTTTTAATTCTGTGCAAGAGACTAAAGAGGGTTTTTAGAGCACCTGTCTAGTGGGAATTGCACTCGAGCTTTGGACGCATATAGGCCTTATAGATTACAGCCAGATTAATAGGTGTAAAAAATTTCTTGCAACGTCGAAGGAAACCTAAACACTTGGCAGCGTTTTTGGCCACGTCGAATATGTGATCATTCCATACAAGGTGGTCTGTAATGCACATACCGAGCACAGAGAGTTGTTCAGTTTCCTCAATGCAAGTGCCAAACAGCATTGCGTTTTCGAAGCTTTAAATTCTATACGTTTTTTGATATTGGACAATGCTATCAAGATCAGAATTTAATGAGCTTATCATACGCTGCCGTTGGTAGTCCACATCCGAAGGACAAGGATGTGAATCTAAAAACGAATATGAAAAGCTGAGGTTACTGTCGTCGGCAAAACAATTAAGCGGAGCAACAGTTATAGACAGAAACTGTCGGAGACAAAACGGACCCCTGGGGCACACCAGCATTTATTTATTTATTTATTTATTTATTTATTCATCAAGCAGAGACACAGCTCTTAAAGACTACTTAGAACAATATTAAATTTATATAAATAATAATAAATAACACAAAACAAAAATAGAATGTACAATTAACATTAACCACCGAAGTTTATTATTAATAACAATTTTTTGTTAAAACAGTCCCGTCCCTACGTAAATATAAATTAAAATCAATAGCATTACAAACAGAATTAGCTTGTCTTAAACAGCGAGTTAAGGGTTCATTGATTCCATAATTGACCCTATGAAAGGGTACACAAAATAAACGATTATTACGTAATTCACGACAAGGAACATGAAAGCCAATCAACGAAAGCAAGTAAGGGCAATTGATTTTATAATTTATTAAATCTCTGACAAGCATTACACCGAAATAAATACGTCGTGATTCTAGGGATTGAATGCCCAATATCAGATTTGAAACCGTCCAAAACTACTTTTAGTAGACGGTACGAAAGGTAATTTCTAATCCAACGAAGAAGAGATTCGAATTACAAAAAAAAAAAAAGAATATCAAAACAATAAAAATACACAAGTAAGTAAGTTTAAAAGCATAGGAACTCAACACACTGATGTGTACACGAATCCTATGTATAAAAATTTCGCTTGCATATGTGTTTTTAATTTAAAATTAAACTATATTTAAATATAGTAATTTTAATGTTATTTTTTATAAAAGAATGTTTTATTAATTAAATTAAATTAAATTTTTGTACACAATTTTCTTTAAAATTAAAAGAAATATATTGACAATTTTAGCATTTAAAAGTATACATTTAAGGAAAGCATTTGTCGTATACAATATTATTTCAAAATCAAAGAATCTGCGATGTAAAAATTTTGATCGAAATCAGAAGAGTCGCAAATGAAAAAGTAGAAAATAAAAAGAAGGTTCTATGACAGGTACCGATAATAACATTTATTTTTTACCAAAGTGTGGACTGCATTGTTGGTACAGTTATCTATACATAATTTAAAAAAAAAGCATTAGAGCCGTTTTCAAAATAATTATAATATTTCATAATGGCTGTATGGAATGAACCGAGCTAAAGTAAAACATACCATTTCAATTTCTCCTCTAGGCTGCAGATTGAGGTACAGAGTTGCAGATAGACGGAATCATTACTCTTTTGTGTTGTAATGTCAACTTATGAAAATTCCCAGTTCAAATTTGTCTAAAAGCAAGTAAAAAGTCATTTTAGAATCTACTTCGATTTTTCCCAATTTACTTCACTTTTTTCTTCAAATCTCCTTCGATTTTTTTCCGGAAGTGCGGAAGTGGTAACGCTGATAGGGACTTCAAGTCTTAGATATGTTACAAATGCAAAACTTTGAAAATTGTTATCATTGTTTTTATTTTGATGATTAGGTACATAATATTCAGGAACAATAGATAATAAACAAACGGTTTGATCAACCAATTTCAAAATTGATAATCTGTTTGTTTAAAAAACACTTTTCCACTTTTCTTAAATGAGCGGTCAATTGTAAAAAATCAATTATGTATCTCCATAAATTGTTTCAAAGAATCCATTATCTATAACGAATTTATTCATGTTTTCAAAACTGCCCAATTTACCTTTTATGTTGTCAATTTTTACATGTAAATTAGTGGTCAAAGACGGAACCACTTTTTAATCTGAGGCTATATTTTTTGCACTTATTAATTTTATTGAATAATAAATAATCTCAAGACAATGAAGCTATTTAAAAAATAAAAATGTAAAATGTTTAACTATGGATTTTTTTTATTTTTAGAAACTCTGAAACAAGAAAAAGAAATATTTAAATATTTATTTGGGTTTCATCCCAATACGACCACTTTTCGCAGAGTTACATCCCTTTGAAAAAGACCCAAAAGAACATTTATAGGTATAGGTACAAAGTTACCATTATTATTTTTGAAAGTGTATTAATTTACTTGGGTTAGGAAATTTTATAATTTTTTTAGTTGAGCAATTTTTGAATTGTGAACTTTTTCCTAAAATTAATTGTCTACATTAAAAATAAATTATGAATATCAGAGCAAATTCCCCGGGTTCCTAATGTCTAAATCTGTGCTCCCTTTTCTTTATTTTTTAAAATATCCTGAAAAGTAAAAGTCCTAGAACCAACAGATTAACCTTGTATAAATGGGTAATTTTTTTAAAAATTGACATTTTTTATTGATCGTTTGAAAAAAATTTTTTTTTCAGTTTTTCTTGGGTTTTAATTTCTAAATCTATAGTAAACAAGTAGAAAAGGAGTTCTCTGAGTTGCGCAAAAATAATTTCAAATATTTTTTATTTTACGAGTATTTTTCGATAAAAATGAAAATGGAAAATTTCGAATGTATTAAAAATGTTCTTTTCTTGCATAAAATAACAATAATCCACAAAATAAATAGTAACAATAAATAGTTGAAATTTTGTGGAAAGCAACTAAATTTAATAAGATAATTAATAAAAAAGTTGTTTGTTTACGAAATGATTTTGTTTAAAAGCATGAAAGAGTCAACAAAATATTTTTAAATAACGACACAATACTTTCTTGGAACTTTTACGGTACCAATACTGTAAGGAATGATGAAATTTAGTATATATTTATCTAGAATTAAAAAAAAAAAATAATAATAATATGAGCCATTATAAACTAAAAGAACATATTTAAAAACAAATACGAAAATGGCCACAGAGAGTACAGGCCACGGAGATTACAAAATCGACTAAGTATTTCTTAATTTTAATATAGTCAATGTAATTCAATGTCATCCAAATTATATTAGGTTCAAGTATGATTAAATACCTTTCTTTTGGCGGTGGTTAGTCTAAAAAATATTAATATGGTACAAAGATAACAAGGCCACGGAGATTATACTGAATTTTTACTTGGATGAAAAAATTATTTTGTATGAAAATTTTAAAGGAATTAACTGCAATAATTAAATTATAATAAAACATGAAATTGAAGGTTTTTTGACGTACTATAAGATGATGTATCGTAAAAAATTATTAAAAATTGTTTAATTGTGTGAAAAAGCGAAAATGTTTAATAATGTTTTTTTTTTTAAATCTTGTCACACTCACTCAACTAAGTATTGGGACAACAAAAAAAAAATTTTTTTTTTTTGCATATCAAAAAATTGAAGTTTAAGAGAAGGCCTTTAAAACGACAAAGCCCAAAATTAAAAAAAAAAAAAAATCATTTTCACCATTAAAAATATTAATAAAACTGATTAAGCATGAAAATCACATCCCAAAAAGGCCACGGAGATTACACATTATTAATTACCATGGCTATTCGTTACCATCAATCGATCTGCAAATTTGTTCTTATAATGCTGACATATAAACACAGTTCCATACCAAATTTCAAGTCTTTGAATTGAAATGCAAAAAAAATAGAAGCTATAACGCTAAAAATGTAATTTTTTTAAAACGACCCAAATACGCAAAGAATAAAAACGCTATCTAGGTACCTAAATGCGAAAAGTTTCAATTCACCTGCAACCAAAAATAAAACAGAAAACAAACCGTCTATTATTGTGTCTAATTGTGAGCGCTGAATGCAAAAAACTCAATTTGCCTTTCCTAAACCTCAAACAATCACGATTCACGAAAAATTATTTTTTCTACCCAAAATACAAAAGGAAAAAAAACTTTCATTTATCTTGTGCGCAATCCGAGTCAATTCAAAATCAAATGCTTGTGCGCTGCCTGTGCGGCTTGCCAGCTTGCCACTCGTGCCTTGTTCCCGTTTTCTGTTATTTTTTTTTTGATATTCTATTCCATCTTTCTCTATCTCTATGCGTGATGCGAAAAAAGAGGTATCCTGAAGAGACGAGACGAGCTAAATTTATTTTCTTAACACAAAAATTCTTAACTAAGAGAGCCATATTTGTGCACCAATACATGTACACGTTTTTACATGAGATTTGAGTTTGCTTCTGAGGTAGACCTACCCTTAATCAATTTAGGAACGAATTCAATACTTCTTGTTGTAATGAATCGTATGTATATATGCTGGGCTGTTATATGTATATTGGGGAAGTTTTGTCATGGTTTCAGTGAAGAAGGAATACACAATAAAGACAACATAATTTTATACAATGCCAGGTCCTGTGAAAAATATTCCAGCTCTAGTGATTAAAAAATTTATTCTTGTAGTATACAGTTTGATTGTTGTTAAAAAATATTTTTATTTGTGTTCCAGCCAAACTAGTATATTAAGAGTCGATAGTATATATTTATTAATAGGGCTATAAATGCCTAAGACAACTAATCAAATACGCCTTTTTCTCATTAATTTTACTTGCGATATAGGCACTATAGGGCAAGTTCTGCATTTGGAAAAAAATCGAACTCGAGATTTTGATTAAAGTTGACATTACGATGATAGCCAAGACGAATTTTTTTTTTTTTATAATCTACTCATGCTCAAGGGATTATGATTACCCTTTAAATGTTTCAACACAGCGCAAGCGTGAAGTTACGGAAGAGAAAGAAGGATAGGAAAGATGTGTGGCACGATGTTCTGAGACTGAAAGTGGTTGTCTCAGATTTTGTATCTCCAGGGATGGCGGCTGAACTAATAATAATAATAATAATAAAGTGGGTCCGACAATTCCGTTTGTCTGTCTGTATGTCTGTACCTCGATCTAGATCATAAGCCACTGTACCTATTTTCTTCAAACTCGGTATTTAAGGGTCTTCGGTAATTCCCTAGAGGGAAAATTGAAATTTTTTTTTAGCTCCCAAACTAACGGTACTCCCCATACACCCGTAATGCATAATCTTATTTATCTCGAAAATGGCTCTTACGATTTTGATACAACAAAACTTAGGTGTAATATTATGGACATGAACTATATTTTGGTAAAAAAAAATTTTGGGGGGAAATGTTACTAACGGTACCTGTAATAGAACATTTTTTTTTTGATTTTCGAATTTCTCATCAACGGCTCTAACGATTTTTACCAATATTTTTGTGCAAAAGCTCCTATGCATTTGGAAAAATATAATCCAAATTTTTTTCAAAAAAAATAGTTTTTGGATTTTTAGAAAGATAATAAAATTTTTCTTTTTGAAAATTCAATATCTTGAAAACGGATACACGAATAAAATTTTAAATTACGTTATAAAATGTATTTTATTGAATACTAACAATTTGCATTCCAATTTTTCTTATACAAATTTTAAGGAAAATTTAGTACACAATCCAGGTAGTTAAGGTCTTCGGTGATTCCCTAAAGGAGAAATTGAAATTTGTTTTTAGCTCTAAAACTAACGGTATCCCCCATACACCCGTATTGCAAAATCTTATTTATCTCGAAAACGGCTCTAATGATTTTGATAGAAAAAAATTATGTGTGATATTATGGACATGGACTACGTTTTTGTAAAAAATATTTTGGGGCAAAATGTTTTTAATGGTACCTGTCATAGAAATGTTTTTTTGATTTTCGACTTTCGTATCAACGGCTGTAGCGATTTTAACCAAAAAATTTCAGCAATAGCCCTCTTAAGCTTAAAATAATATTGTATATAAAGATATTTAAAAAAAATTCTTGAGTTTCTTGAAAAAAAATCCAGTCTTTTTTTTTGGAAAATCAATATCTTTAAAACGTATGAACGATTATTTTTTGAAATTCTTTCCTAAAATCTATATTACTAAGCACTTAAAATTGGCATCCTAAATTTTGTTCTAGAAAAATTTGAAAGAAATTTGTTATATAAAAAATTACTTTAATAAAACGATTTTTAAGCTTTATTTGCGTAAATTCATACTTTTCCGGAAATCAGGCAATTTTATGCATTTGAACATTTTTATCTCATTAAATCCGTGTTTTATATTTATAAAATGTATTGTAAATTCCAATTCCAAATCTAGTCGTGTATTTTATTTTTTCTGTATCAATTTTTCCTTTTTTTTACTTTAAAAAATTTACAATTTATATTATTTTTTACCTTAGAAATATATTTCTTAGCTGCTTTTATTAAACACACCACATCTCTTGATTTCGGTGAAACTCATGCCGTCAAAAATAATTTTTTTTCTTATTTGGTTGTATTACATTTAAATTTAAAATGTAACTGGCTTTATTTTATTATTTTATTATATTAATATCACACTTGAACTTGAACAAGTTCCAATACGACATGCAACCGGTGGATATGGAATAAAAGGGAAAAAACAGTATTTTGTCTGATTTTTTGATTAAATATAAATGTAATTAGAATATTTTTCTTAAAAATTAACTTATATTATAAAATTAAATATTAAATTAATATTACACATTTTGTATATATATTTTGTATATTGGTAACACAATTTACAATTTTTCATTGAATCCGGTTACGGTGTCAGCAAGAAAATCCTTAACCGCTAGTATCAGTTTTCGGCTTGTTCCTAATCATTGTAAAATCTTCACTTCGATTTTGTACATGACTTCCCTACTTTTCTTGGTCACATAACAGTAAATGTTTCATTCATTAATTATTTAAATCAAAATATAAAAATACAAAATACCAAAAGCAAAAACACCTACTACAAATAGAAAATTATGTTGATGAAAATTGAAGAGCAAAGCTATCGTATTTTTTTTAATCGACGACTCTTTCAGACCTAATTAGAGCTTCAAATCCCAACACCATTCCTTGTCCATAGCACCATTCCGATTATTTTCGGACAGCCTGCAATAATTATCTATGGCAAAATGTGAAGCACGGGGTAGGAAATAAGGAAATTATATGGGCTTAGATCAATACCCGAGCTGTTTGATGAGTCGTCATGTTAAATCTAAATTTTCGTTACCCAACGGACGGGTCGAATATCCTTAAAGGATATATCCGTACACACGGGCACTTCTTTGATATGCAAATTTCAAAATGGTTAGAAATAAGGGAAATCTAGTGTCAATCTTTGTGAAACCAAACCGAAGATTTATCTTTTGTTTCAGCTGAAACAGAATTGCAATTTTTGGTTGTGGGGATAGATTCCTTTTTGTATTCGATGATGATGGTGCGACGACATCAGTTGAACAGAGGAACATGCAACTCATCGATGTACCCTTCTGATTTGGATTTAATACATGATGTACCTACATTATGCATGTATTTATGAGTGGATATGTATAAATAACTATACAAATATGTACGCAAAAGTGTAATTTAATCGGAAAAAAAGTATATATATTTTGTCAATCATATAAGTATATACATGTATTTTTCAATCATTATTTTGACAATAAAGGGCCATCTAGCGTATTTTTCTTAAATCATAGGTTATTTTGACACTGGCAACTACGGTTTCCCGCTTGAAATCTTGACAGAAAGTCAGTATCATACCTAACCGGAATGAAATGAGTCGCTATACGCTTGAACAACGTTTGGGAAATATTGAAAACTTATTTCCAAAGTGAGTATTGTATAGCCCAAACAGTGCGTTTTTCGAAAAGAAGTTTTGGTCGAAATGAAGCAACCACCTCCTCTGCTGTACGCAAGTTTGTGCAAAAAGTTCGTGAGGTTCGTATGCTAGTATAAACAACACTCATAGTCGCCGTCCCCGTACGGTGCACAGAGACGAGAATGTAGCCGAGAATGTGAGACTCAATTCACTAATATCAACTCGCCATCGATCTTAACAGCTTAACATTTCTCGCACTATCTTAAAGGGTATTCTTCACAAAGATCTCGGATTATTCGCTTACAAGGTCCAATCGTCTCAGCAATTGAAGGCGCACTACCATCCGCTTCGTTATCGCTTCGCAGTTTGGGCCTTAGAGCCCAGTTTGAATTGGACAACGATTTTGGGTGAAATATCATCTTTTCTGACGGGGGGCATTTTCATTTCGGCGTCTACGTTAATAAACAAAATTGCCGCATCTGGGGCTCGGAAATCTCGCATGCTATTGTCCAGAAGTTAATGCATCCATAGAAAGTAACAGTTCGGTGCGGATTGTGGAGTGATTGCATCATTGGACCATTTTTCTTCGAAAATGAGCTGCGAACAACGTTTCGGTCAACAGTGGGCGTTGCAAAGCCATGTTCATCGACTTTTTACTTGCGATATAGGTACTATGGGGCAAGTTCTGCATTTGGAAAAAAAATCGAACTCGAGATTTTGATCAAAGTTGACATTACGATGATAGCGAAGACGAATAAAGTGGGTCCGGCAATTCCGTCTGTCTGTATGTCTGTCTGTCTGTATGTCTCTACCTCGATCTAGAGCCTAAGCCACTGGACCTATTTTCTTCAAACTCGGTAGTTAAGGGTCTTCGGTGATTCCCTAGAGGAGAAATTGAAATTTTTTTTTTAGCTCTAAAAATAACGGTACCCCCCATACACCCGTAATGCAAAATCTTATTTATCTCGAAAACGGCTCTAACGATTTTGATAAAAATTTAGGTGTGATATTATGGACATGGACTACGTTTTGGGAAAAAAAAAATTTGGGGCAAAATGTTATTAACGGTACCTGTCATAGAACCGTTTTTTTGATTTTCGACTTTCTCATTAACGGCTCTAACGATTTTAACCAAAAATTTTCAGCAGGAGTCCCCCTAAGTTTAAAATAATATTGTATATAAAAATATTCGAAAAATTATTTTTTGGGTTTTTTTGAAAAATCAATATCTTCAAAACCTATGAACGATTATTTTTTGAAATTATTTCCTAAAATCATTATTATTAAATGCTTAAAATTCGCATCCCACATTTTTTTCTTGAAAAATTTTAAAGAAATTTCTTATATAAAAAATATATTTAATAATAAAATGATTTTTTAAAGTTTGTTTGCATAAATTCATACTTTTCTAGAAATCAGACGGCAATTTCATTTTAAATTCATGTTTTATACCTATTTATAAAATGTATCTTAAATTCCAAAGTACTTTTACATAAGAGCAAGTTCGTTGCGATCCAGTCGTGCATTTTATTTTTACTGAAATTAAACACATGCAGGATGGCGCGCCATGCCACACAGACCAGGCTACAATCTATTGCTTACCAAATTCCTAAATCACGTTATGTCAATTGGGCGCCTCGTACGAGTAGCTTCGATTCGACCCGTTTGAACTTTTTTTGTGTGGGGAACCGTAAATGACCGAAGTTATGCCAACAATCCGGAAACGATGCAAGCACGTAAGGCCAATACCATGCAAACAATCCGTGGGCTACGGGTCGAAACCATCAACAACGTCTTGGAAAATTTAAGTAACAGAATGCGCTTCTGCGAAGCCAGCCGAGGCAGCCACTTGAACGACACGTTGTGTTCCATAATTAATGGGAATGTTTTTTGCTCTTACTAATAAAGTTATAATACATGGACGAAATTTAATTTTGTTCATTTTATTGCATTTTTAAAAATAAAATTGTATTTGGTCCACCATTTACATCTACCTATATCGTAAGTACAAATTTAAAAACCAACCTCCGAGTTTGTTGTTAATCTAAAAATTATTTTGATGGGAGGAGCATACTACATACTCTTCTATTATTAAGTGGTTCTTCAATCTGGAGAATGAACATCGATTGAGTCATGCACAATGTAGTCAGAAAGGACTGGCAGACAGTATTGCATGTCATTATATGAAAAGCTTCATAAGAATTTCTAGTTCGATTTTTTTCCCATTATATAATAATGTAAATATGTATGCTAACTACTGAATACTTTTCATAAAAAATTCATGGTTTATATTTTAATAAAGAGTTAACATCTTTCCAACTAGAGAATGAATGAATTATATATTGGGGTATTGCACTACGATCTTGAGATCTATTGTGCCCTTAGAGAAGCGGTATTCTATAAAAATTGTGGAGGTTTACCAGAAACATTTACAGCCGTATCTATAAAATTTTCTTAAACTGCATCTTAGAGGTTATTTAGTTAAGCATACTTAAATATTTAATTTGGCTTTAAATGACGAAACTTCAATTCGTATCTATAATCGATTTTTCATTGGTACTTAACTAAACAATGGTTGTGTCACGTAACGTAAAAGAATGTAAAAATCTAGTACAAAAAAAAACAAATGCTGCTTCATTTTATACAACACAGCTGTTTTGTGACACCTTCTTTCAGTAAATAATTGGAAGACACATTTTTTTATTTGTGAAATCAAAAAAAAAATGGCTATGATGTATGATGACAATCGATATGTCAAAATACATTTTAAAATGCCTTTAAGTGACCCTTAAACGCGGTTGATGGCGTTTAAGTTAAGAGGCCTTTAAGTAACGTTACTTAAATGTGAAATTTGATTATAGATACCGATTTCATACTTAATAGCTGCTTAGAGGTATTTTAAAGTTAAGTAACCTTTAAGATTTGTTTATAGATTCGCCTGTTAGTTTTTAGCAAAAAAAAAAAAGAAAATGAGATATTATCTTAATTCTAAAAGTAAGTGAATGAGCATCTCTAGATATAAAGAAATATTTTCATATCTTCAAAATTATATTATATTATATTTTATTATCTGATGATAAATAAACCAAAACAAATTTTTAGTAAAAGATGCTTGTCCATATTTCTAAGGTTTATTGTAAACATATTTTTTTCCAACCAATAATTTAATAATCTGAATTAGATTTGGGCATCAATCAATTAACTCGGTCGCAAAAAAAAAATTGAATAAAGAAAATGATTTTCATAAACAAAAGCAAAAAGAATGACAATATACAAATTGTTACTATCCGGATAAAAAAATTTAAATTTACCCTTTTATACACGAATACACAACTCATTACCAATAAACACTTTACCGAATCTTCGAAAATCTCACCCACATACCAAAGGCAAATAAACTATAAGACAAAAACAATTTCATTTTAAAGAAATTGCTGTGCAACCTTTGACCAACCGACCATTATTAAGGCAACAAAAAAGTTAAGGTGAGATAACCCGAAAATAGTCGTATAAGAATATCACTATTTTTATTCGTGCGTGAAAAGGGACTTGTATCTTACAATACTGTTGAAGAACAAAATGAGCGATCAATAGAAATTGAAAATTCCCTTCCAAGCACATCCGATTTTGATTATTGAAAAGGTTGTTACCGAACTTCCGTTTCCTAGTGCTTTTATTTTGTTGTTTTACTTTGAATCATTGGTTTTAATAAAAAAATCAACCCAAAAAAGAAGCACACAAGGATTACAAAAGGAGCTTATTCTCATGTTCTTCAAATTTCCACTCACATTCATTCAAAAGCGGATGCATATAAGTGTGTCCGTTATTTCCGAAACTTATTTTTTAGTCCGACGCTTACTTAATCAAAAGTTAATGTTCTAAATAAAGGTTTTTGACCAATTTATTTTTGATGGAATCAACCCATATTTTTGCCATGTTCTCGACTAAGGCAGCTTTTGAAATTTCATTTGCTTTTTTTTTATGTATATCATCCCATTGATTGTTTGAACAAAAATTATATATGACTATAGGACCAAGGCCAACCTTACAAGATCCTCTAAATTCAGTTGTTGGCAAATTGCTGGAACGATTTTTACCACACTGTAAAGAACTTCACACCCTAGGTAAATAAAATGCACGACTGGGTCGCACGAACTTGCTCCTATGTAAAAGACTAAGAATTTCAAAAATGAATGTTATTAGAGAAACTGTTCATAAGCATAAAATTCATTTTTTAAATGACTAAAAAAAACTTCTTTAGTAGTTAAAGGTAAGAATAGGATGCCATGTGATTCAAGCAAATATAGATTTATGCAAGAACAAAAATTATAAGTCTTTGTAGTGGTTTCTTAAAAAATAAGGTTTTATATAAGAAAATTTTAAAACATTTTTAAGAAAAAATGATGGTACGCCAATTTGAAGTTTTTATTATTGTATGAATAAAAATTAAATTTACAAAAAAAGTATTGAGCCGTTTTCGAGACATTGAATTTTCAAAAAACAAAAAATTGATTTTTTTTTTTCAAAATTCAAAAAAATATTTTTCTTAAAGTTTTTAAATGCAATGTTTTTTAAACTTTTTAGAAGCTTTTCTCTACGAAATTTCATTAAAATCCGTTGTGCTAATAATGAGAAATTCAAAATTTAAAAAAATCGTTCTATGGTAGGTACACTCAGTAATGTTTTGTTTTCAAAATTTTTTTTATTAAATTACAGATATTAAAAAATAATAGAAAGAAAAAAAATTTAAGCAAAATTCTCGGAACCGTTTTCAAGAAAAATACGATTTTCGAAAACCATTTTTTAACATTTGTATGGAGGGTACCGTTATTTTTAGGTAAAATGAATTTATTTTGCTCATATATTGTAGATTATTTTTCCAAACATTTATTTATCAAGTTTTGAAAAAATCGAGCATGGGGTTTTCGAAATATTGAGTTTTCAAAAAAAAAATTTTGAAAGTTTTTTTAAAAATCCAAAAAATTTGGTTTGGAAAATTTGAATACACAATAATATTCAAACTGCTGGGAAGCTTTAGCATAAAAAAAATGATCAAAATCGGTGGTACCGTTTTTGAGAAAATCAAAAACAAAAAAAATGGTCCGAAGGGGGGTACCAAAACTACTCATTTTTTTGAAAATTTTTTTCGACCATTACCTAGGTTTAACTAAACTAAATTTTTTAAATTTTTTTTAAGAAAATCGCAGGGACAGTTTTTGAGAAAAAAAAATATTTATAAAATTTCGGAAAAAAATCGTATGGCAGGTACCGTTATTTTTGGTCATAAAAAATCAAATCAAAAAACATCCGGGGGTAAAAAATCAAAACCCATATCTACCAAGTTTGAAGAAAATCGGCCGAGCCGTTTAGCTGTAATCGAACAGACAGACAGACAGACAGACAGAATTGCCAGACCCACTTTTTTCGTCTTCGCTATCATCGTAATGTCGACTTTGATCAAAATCTCGAGTTCGATTTTTTTTACGAATGCATAACTTGCCTTATAGTACCTATAAGACGCAAGTAAAAACAGAGAAAATATGATGTGATCCGAGACTTTAAAGTTCCTATCATACACTCACACATAAATTGTGCGTTTGAAAATTCACAATTTGTTGATAAGCGATTATAAATGTAAAACCTAAATTAGATTGAGCTGATTTCTGAAAAAAAAAAATATGAACTTGTGCAATCAGAATTTAAAAAAAAATTAAGATAGTTTTATTAATAATGAGTTCCCTAAATAAATATTTCATTTAAAATTTTTCTCAAAAAGAGTTCGTCTTGCAAGTTTTTAGAATTCCATAATATACATTTTAACACAACATTTTAAAAATCCCTCGTTATTGAGATTTTGAATTTAATAAAAAATTTAAATGTAGAAAGCGTTTAATAACCCAGACAATAAGTTGATGAAAAAGCTTTTCAAAACATACAAAACAAAGGTTTGAACTTTTAATTGAAAACTGAGTTTGGTGAATATCGAACACCCTGATCTATTTTCAAGTTAAACTAAGAATGTTTGATTATTATTAGGTTGCAAGTTAAGAGGGTTCCTCAAATAGCCAAAAATATTTGTGTCAAGTTTGACTTCAAAGTGTGTTCCGAACGGAATTGAATCATGGTGATTTTATTTCATTGTTTATTGATTTTGTATCAATTGGTAATGTTTACAAGTTCCTTTGTTTTTAGAGTAGCGAAGTTTGTTTGCATCAATTTCGTGTCAAAAAGTGAACTTTTCGTATTTAAAATTTTTGTACAAAATAATATAGATAATAATAAACATACATATCGGTATCAAAATGGCGCACTTCAGCGCTTATTGGGCCGCAAGGCTATAGACTTTCAGTATAGTCACCATTTCTACCCAACATACCTACACGTAATACTAGATGAAATGAATATTGTCTACGTAATATGTATTAAAAAGAATCTTGTAAAAACAATTAAAAATTGCTTGCCAAAAATTTTTATGAAAATTTACATGTATAATTTTTGAATGCAAAATCGAATTTTCATCTCCCCAGTTGTATAGCTTAAATAATAATAATAAGTTCTATGTTACTTGGAAAATCTAAGACAAAACTCAGAATTCAGTCTAATCAATCCATTCGGGAACTGCGGTAGGTTAATTATTAACGGTTAGATATCTATACAATTTGGACCCCAATAGACTACAGTAGTCGGGCAATAAAAGACGGGCTTTAAGGGAAAGATTCGTTTGTACTTGCGACACATGGGAACTATATGGCAAGTAATGCATTCGTCAAAAAATCAACTCGAACTTTTGATCCAACCGGACATTATGAAGCCAGGGAAGATATAAAAAAAACTCTCTCTGTCTATTCGACTATAGTCTGAACGACTCGGCTGATTTTTCTTCAACCTAAAAACTAACAGTTTTTTAACACACCACAATATTTAGAGAATAATAAAAAAAAAAAATAAGTATCCACCGTATAAATGTTAAAAAATAGTTTTCCAAAATCGTATTTTTCTCAAAAACGGCACCTAGAATTTTGGTAAGCTCAATGTTGCCTTCTAGTGTTAAAGCGCAACATACAACCCATGCTGCTATCCATGAACACCATTTGCATTGAAGAATCCGAACAGCTCTCAGTTCTCGGTATGTGCATTACAGACTACCTTGTGTGAAATGATCTTATATTCGACGTCGCCAAAAACTCTGATAAATGTTTAGGTTCCCTTCTACGTTGCAAGAATTTTTGTAACCCTTCTGATCTAGCTGTAAACTATAAGGTTAAGATAAATTAGTCCAAAGCTCAAGTGAAATTCCTATATATTTGGTCAGGTCCTCCATTAACCCACTTGATTCTCTTGAATAGAATTCAAATAAAATGCACGAACGGACGAACTTGCTCTTATGCAAAAGTACTTTGGAATTTAAAATACATTTTATAAATATAAAAGATGGATTTAATGAGATAAAAATGTTCAAATGCATAAAGTTGCCGTCTTATTTCTAGAATGTATCAATTTATGCAAACAAAGTTTAAAAGTCGTTTTATTATTAAATTATTTCTTTATATAAGAAATTTCTTTAAAATTTCGGGACCTTAGAACAATAACTGCACTCAAGTCACTTTTGAGAAAACAGATATTGAATTTTTGTTTGTCTATAACTTTTTTGTTTGGATCTACATGATTTTTTGAAAACACAAAGTGTGTAGTTATGTTGATCTGAATTTAAAAATCTACAACATAATTCATAATTTTGCAGTAACTGGTGGTTGAAAAAATGGATAGAACCTTGTTTCTCAACGTAAAGTCATTTGAACATAGAACAATAAGGTTCTAATACCTGATTGAAATTAGTGTCATGATAAGAAATTTAATTGTTCAGATAGAACCCTGTCATCTAAAAGAAATAAGAATTTTTGTTGAACGAAGTTTTTATTCCTTTTCTTTTTAATTTTGTATAAAGGATAACAAATAAACATTATTAAAGAAAATTTAATTAATAGTAAAGCTCACACTGCCCATACTATCGTGAAGGCCCTAACTACATTTTTCATACTTCGAGTTATAAAGAAAAATACTACATCTCTTACAGCAACCCGAATATTGAAATTAATTATTAAGATATATTTAAAAAGCCCTATGTACACCGATTTGCAAACTATTTCTATTAAAATTCCTTCTTTTGTAATTGAACTGTAAATAAAAAAAGAAAACATAAATTTATGTTAACAAAATTTAATCATTTATTAAGAAAAATTTGTTTTTGCAACTTTTTTAAAACTAGTCTAAGTTTGTTTTAAGCTCGGTCACAGGAAGATTGTTTAAGAATTGTTTTCTATTTTCAGGAAACAGTTGGAAGAGATTTTTTTCAATAACATTTATTCTGTCGATTGATTTTTCTCTTGGCTGGAAGCGAACAAATGATGATGGTTCCACAAAAGTTGACTTTATGTATTGACTTTTTTAAAAAGTTAATTGCTATGAACTCAGTGTCGAACGGAAGTACGCTCATGCCAAATTGCAATAAAAGGTATTTTTTTGCTTTTCGTTCCAAGAGACGCAAAACTTTCATTGAAAGTAATAATACGTTTGGCAAAGATAACAGCCTTGAATTCTTCTTAACTAGGTAGCATTATAACAACAAGCGTATTTGGCGTAATTTCATTGCTATCTAGCTTGCTTATCTTTTGATATTCCGTTCTAGTAAGCCCTACACGGGCTTTGTGATGCATCCAAGCCTGACAAATATGGCAAGTTTCTTCACCTTTACATGATATAACAAAATCTTTTTTAAGTTTAAGTGGACCTCATGTTCTTTCTTAAATTGTTCACTTAACGCATCTTCATTTCTTGCTGCATTATAGGCCTCACATTTGTCATATTTATCAAACTTGGGATGGTGAAAATCAAAGTTAAAGTTCGTACTGAAAACATTCCTGTAAAAGCTTTCTTTAACATTTTAAATGAGTGGTATATTTAATACAGTACACCTTTTGATTTCCTATTTACTTTTGAAATAGAAATACTTACCTTTACTTATTCAAATTTATGCATATTTAGAACAAACATTTTGTAAATCACATAGCACAAACTTTTAAAATGCATTTCAGATAAAATTCAACTTTAACACAAAATTCAAAATTCATAGCCTTAATAGTCTTAACTACGAGTATCGTTTGAATATTTTGAAGCAACAAAGTTCAATCTACATCCTGTTGTGTAACAAAGTTCTATGTGCATTTTTTTTTAATTTTTCTAACTACACTAGGTTCTATTTACCACTTAGAACATTGTGAACTTAGCTTTTTAATAAATTGATGTTCATGTATTTTTATTGACTAATTAGGAAACTAAAAGAGATAGACAAAAATGGATGAAACGAATCGAAAGAGCATACTCGATTTTCTACGACCACATGTACTCGTATAACTCATTTTTGAAAAAAATTTCAGTTAGAACCCTATTGTTCTAAGGTCGCGATTTTATCAAGAAAAAAAAATTCGGGATGCCAATTTTAAGTATTAAGTGGTAAAGATTTTAGGAAATAATTTAAAAGAATGATCGTTCACACATTTTGAAAATATGTATTGATTTTTCAAAAAAAAAAATATTGTTTTTTTAAATAACCTAAATATATTTTTTCAAATATTTGTACATAAAATATTATTTTAAACTTAATGGAGGTCATGTACAAAAGATTTGGTCAAAACCGTTAGAGGCGTTAATGAGAAAGCCGAAAATAAAAAAAGCGGTTCTATGACAGGTACCGTTAATAATATTTTTTCTTAATTTTTTTTTGACCAAAATGTAGTCCATGTCCATAATAGCACACTCTTTTTTTTTAAATAAAAATCGTTAGAGCCGTTTTCGATATAAATAATATTTTGCATTATGGGTGTAGGGGGGGTACCGTTAGTCTTAGAGCTAAAAAAATTTCAATTTCCCCTCTAGAGAATCACCGAAGATCCTTAAGTACCAAGTTTGAAGAAAATACCTCCAGTAGCTTAGGCTGTAGATCGAGGTATAGACATACAGAAAGAAAGACGGAATTGCAGGACCCACATTTTTCGTCTTCGATATCATCGTAATGTCAACTTTGATCAAAAGCTCGAGTACCATTTTTTTTCCAAATGCAGAACTTGCTCTATAGTACCAACTATCGCAAGTAAAAAGAGCTTTAAAAGTGATATATGTAATAGAAGTATAACACAACAAAAACATTTGAATCTCTTGAGCACTACCCAATGTTTTTTGTTTTTAATTATTTTACCGATATTTTCAGGGAGTGCACACCAGTTTACCCTTGAAACCAACTTCGACGTACTGCTAAATTCAGAGATTCGTTTTTAAACCGCATTATATCAATGTGGAATGCATTACCCTACATAATATTACACTCCCATTATGATATTCAGGATTTCAAAACCAATGTGCATCGGTATGTCCTAAAATCCCCTCCACCTTTCCTAAAACGCTCGCACTGAAGCTCAAACATTTTAAGGGTACTCATAATCCTTTTAGTGCGCGATGTTTGAATTTTTTGAAAAAAAAAATATGAATTTCTCCTTTCGAAAATGCGATGCAACGAAAATAGGTCTTTAACATTTGAAATTTTATTTTTATTTCAACAATATTAAACATTAAAATTGGCGAAGCAAAATTTGTTTTTAAAAATTTGGTATGTATGTATTTAAAGATTATTTGCACAAATGTATGTTTGCCAAATTTTAATATACTTAACACGGATATAATTAGAAAAAGCCGAAAATACAAAAAATTGTTTAATTGTTAATACAACTCGTTATATTGAATTTTCAAAAAAATAAGATTTTAAATTTACATGTTATTTAAACAGGTAAACTAAATTTCGATTCAAACAAGTCGCAATATTGATAATGTACACCACGATTCACCAAATAAATACCATAATATAACATTTACAAGAAACGACTGTATAAAACTGCTTAGAGTTAGGGTAGGCAAAACCCTTTTCACGATTCGGCATCTGTACAACAGTGAAACTCCAGAAGAATGCCAGAACTGTGAAACTGCCCTTGCTATTTGGCACATATTGGTTACTCGACCCATCTCCAAATGTATAAATGATCCAAAACTTATTGAGCAACAACTCGCTGAAATCTTAGATCCAGGGATCCAGCTAGTTTGCAGTCACTTAAAAACATCAAAGAAGCAACATCACTTCACAATAAATTTAACGATATTTAGATCTAATTGGGGGTGGCCGTGGCGCGATGGTTGTGTGCTCGCCTGTCAACCTCAGTATCACAGGTTCGATCCCTGCCGTAGTCTATGTCGTCTTTAATTCCATTAAAATCTTCAAAAAAATTGTCATCAATGGGTTACCTGCCTGCTCATTACATGTTGTTTAGGCATAACACTAACAACATGTGATTGAGTTAAGCTGGTATGCCCAAAAGGATGAAAAACGAATAAAATAATGCGAATTATAAGGGACATAGAAATAAGACACGGCAATTCTCCGCTTTAGTTCAGCCGCCATCCCTGGAGATAAAAAATCTGAGACAACCACCTTCAGTCTCAGAACATCGTGCCACACGTCTTTCCTATCCTTCTTTCTCTTCCGTAACTTCACGCCCACGCTGTGTTAAAACATTTAAAGGGTATTCATATTCCCTTGAGCGTGAGTTGATTATAAAAAAAAAAAAAAAAAAAAAAAAAAAAAAAAACCTTTCAATTTAACATCTTCTGTTATCTTCACTTTTGCATTTTAAATCTAGCTTTTACTTATTTAAGGTAATATTTAAGAGTCATAATTCTGATAATTTGGTGTTAAAATGTCAATTGTTCCTTTCAAAAGATGACACCATATGGCCCTGCTGCCCAGATGTCCTCATTAAAAAAATAGTTTATAAATTCATTTTGTAAATTATTTAGTTATAAATAAATAAATAAATAAATATTGATGAAAATCCCTGCAGTCTCCCAAACTGTAGATCGACATTCAAACATGCATGTATACAGGCTGAAGTTGAGGACCAACTTTTTCCGTGTTCTCATCCAGCATATTGTCAAGTTTAATAATTAGAATCACGATTTTTTTACGAATCCAAACATGTATCGCTAGTAAACATGTTACAGGTAAATTTTTGATTCCGTGCCCTTGTAAATCCCATTGGATAAGAGTTCCGACTTTTAGTTGTGCAAAACTGTTGTTGAAACTTGAAAGTAAACCCTGCGGAAAAGCGATTTTTACTTTTCCCGGTTTACTGTCAATGTTTGTCCTTGACGAAAAAAAAGCATAGGACTGAATTAAAGTTCCTCACAAAATTGGGTGTGAAATGTTAAAGGTGTCGACATCAACTAGGTATGAGGGTGGGAAGGGATTTAATGTCAGTCGACTGCCATTTTATATATTATCTATATATGTTTAGATTTATACACAAATAAAAGAACATGACTTCCAAAGTTAGTATCCGGAAATGTTTTCTGAGCATTTGGATAATTTTTTGAGGTAAGCTTGTGATAAAAGGGTTGTTTGAGTGAATATAAAAGGAGAAAAATATGCGGCAACAATGTTCGCCGAAGGATGCACTTGAAGTATGGTTATGGCATGTCAGAGAAATATGAACTTTGCTACTGGAATTTTCAATGTAGTTTAGAGTGTATGTATATATGTAGGAGAAGATAGAACAGCTTTCGAAAAGGACAAAAAGTTTGAAATGTTTCCGGGCGAAGGAAGTGGTTTATTTTATTTTTATTTTGTAAGGTATGTTTCACTTAGCGTAGGAAATGACTGAGTGATTTTTTTCAGCAAAATGGTATTTGCATGTTAAGTAACTATGGCAAACCACAAATGAAGGTTGAGCTTGGAGTATATGTATAATATTTTCCTACCAACATACATATGTATATGAACAAGGATAAGCGTGCGGTAAATTTTAGTGGAAAAATCATCACTTGTTGAATTTTTATTTGAATAAAAGAAATTGTAATTTCGTGAAGCTTAAATATGTATGTATTCTAGAAAATTTATGAAAAAACGATAATCCAGAAAGGCACATCTACATATATATATATATACTAGCCGACCCAGCTCTCGAAATTCGAGTGCCAATTTATTTATTATTTATTATTAAATTATTGGCAGTGTTTTCAAGCAAATTTATTAAATTAAATTTTATTTTATGTAATATGCAAAGTGTTCGACAGTGCAAAAACAAAAATGACCCACAGTGTGTAAATGCGTGTCTCAAGTATATTCTGCACATCTCCGTAACTGTGGCTTTCCAACCATATAAAATTTATCGAAATCGGTTAAATACTTTTGGAGAAAAGTGTACCACAAAAAACATGTTTGCCGTTTTATTATATGATATATATAAAAATAAATTGCTGTTCGTTTGTCTCGCTAAAATTCGAGAATGGCTGGACCGATTTTGCTAATTTTGGTCTTGAAATATTTGTGGAAGTTCAGGGAAGGTTTAAACCGCAAGAAACATAAATAGTAAGTAACGGAAAATAATAAAAATTTAATTTTCCAATACAAAATGTTTCTTGCTGTGAAACATTTGATACGCTCTAGGTCGCATTTACACGGTACATCCTTATAACGATGAATGTCATTATCTTCGATTGTTTTCTTTTCAAGAACTGAGAACAGTTGATGGATAATTGTGTGCGACTTTCCGTGAGGCGTGCCGCATTGATCATAATAGAAGATATTGTGTTAATTGATAGTATATAAAGTATTGTTGTGTTTGGGCATGACAGCACCCAATCGTCCTATGGTCGATGCATTTAACTTCTCCTTCTGATCTGGCTACAATCTATAAAATCTATATACCTCGAAGACTTGAGTATAACTCCCATCTATGGGCTGGTGCTCCAGTTACTTACTTAAGTCTCTTGGGCAGTATTCAAAGAAAAGCTTTTAAAATGATTGGCGACAATAACATCATTGACTCATTTACGTCACTCCAACATCGTGGTAATGTTTCTTGCCTCTCCCTTTTTTACCGTTATTTTAACGGACTATGCTCTAGTGAAATAGCAAGCTGCATTCCTCCCCTTAAACAATTTAACCGTAATACTCGCACTTCTAGGAATGCCCATCAGTTTACCCTTGAGCCCAACTTAGGCCGTACTGTGGAGTACAGAGATTCTTTCTTCAGCCGTACTACGCGAATGTGGAATTCTTTGCCACGCTCTGTCTTTCCAAGTCATTACAACGTTCAAGAATTCAAAACCAATGTACACCGACACCTCCTTTCTAACCATTCCCTTTTTTCTTAATGCTCACACTGTGTCTCTGGCATATTAAGGGTATACAAAAAACCCCTTGAGTGTGAGCCGATTATTAAAAAAAAAGTAATACTACGATACTGAAGTATTGGCCAAAACAGTTCGTTCAAATTTTCCACAATTGAATGATCAACAAAGAATTGCCTACGATACTTTGATGGAAACTGTGAACAGTGAATCTGGTGGAATTTACTTCCTTGATGATCGCGGGGAAACTGGAAAAGCGTTCCTAATTTCATTGCTGTTTTCAAAGATCAGATCGCAAAATGAAGTAGGCCTAACATTGGCTCCATATGAAACAGCTGCAACATTGTTAGAAGATGGACAAACTGCATATTATGCCCTAAAATTACCACTAAACATGTAAATCAACGAAGCATCAGTTTGCAACAAAACTACTAAAAACCTAAAAAGGGAAAACCAGGATATTCAAGGAAATTTCAAAAGGGAATTCACTCAGAATTGGAGGAGAAATTCGCATTGAATGTTTCTGAAGTAAAACTCACAAAGGCTTCATCAAGCGGTGAAAAATCTCGGATTGGGACGAAGCCTGAATCGGACACGGGGATTCGAATCCTGATTAGAAATTACAATTGGACTATCGAAAAAGAGCCTGAAAAGTCTGTATAGTAATATTGTAAAATAAATGAACAACAGACGGATCACTCGAGAAGCCGACAAGCAAGACTTGGAGCTAAAAGTTTCACTCAAAAGCCTGGAATAGATTTTTATGAAACGTTTACGTGGCCAGACTTAGCTCTTTAGTCCTTATGATTGCTCTAGCTGCAAAGTACTAAGTGATCTATCAGATGGACATCACATCGGCATACTTAAACGGAACAATATTGGAAGAAATATTGAATACGATGTTGGATAACGAAAACAATACAAAATTTCGAAAGAAAGCTACCGATATGCTGAACCAACTACAAGAAGAAAGCGACAAGGTATGTAAGCTCAAAGGGCTTTACGACAAGCTGGACGTGAATGGAATATTGAAATGCGGAACATTGAGAAATACTGGTACTATACTAAATAGGTAGGTACCATACTATATAACAAGTTATTATCTTCACCGGCATATCGGACTTTTATGATTTTGTTTTATGCAGAAGCTTCAAAAAAGTTCAAAAAACAATGCATATCAAAACTTTACAAAAAAAATGGTTTTGGATTTTTGAAAACAAATTTTTTCTGAATATTTGATATCTCAACAACGCGTCAGTGAAAGTTTTTAAAATTTTGATTTGTAGTTTCACAATGATAACAACTTAAAATTAGGGTTTTAATAATTTTATGTAAAAAAACAAGTATTTTTTAATTTCATTTTTTTAACCTCATCCTAGTTTAGAAAATGTTTTAGCAAAATAACCAAACAACTCTGTTTTTATCTGTTATATAATTTTTAAGTTCCAAATTACGTGTACAAGAGCCAGTACGTGCTATCCAGTATTTCATTTTAGTTTCTTCAAATTTTCCAACTATGGTACGGTAAATGTTTTTTAAACAAATATTTTGTTTATAGAGAAAAAACGGAATTCATAATCCAACTTTTAGTAACTTAGGCGAAAACAGATCCATGAAGTTCCAAGTAATTGTTAGAAAACTGTGAGGATTTTTTCGAAAAATAAATCAATATACATACGAATGTGATTTTTTAATGCAAAAACGATCATAAATATAAAAACGTCATATTATTTGAGGCTGTCAGTGCAATAGTGGCGTAACCCATAAAATTCACTTTAGAGCTACGAGAGATTTAAGAAACAGGTTTTCTTTAAACATTTTTTGTATTTTTTCTTTGACAATTTTAATTTATCTAAAAACGTGGAATAGTTTGAAAAAAGGCATATTTTGTAGGGCAAGCTTTTTTTAAAATTCAACTTTATTTTGGAAAAAAAGTGGGTTACGCCACTATTGCATTCATTTTCATGGTGTTCTGTAAAAATAAAGAAAAAAGAAAGGTTACGCTAAACTTATTATTGATTTTACTCCTCGTCTGATAAATCGTCAAATATTTCGATTTAAAAACTTGTTGACGTTTTTAAATTATTATAAAAAAAAAGTGATGGATTGGTGGTATAAATTGAAGCGGTTCAATTAAGTTTTTTTTATCGTATAGTTGCTTGAACAACAAGCTGGTTGAGTTTTTTAATATTAACTGATTGTTCCTTTTTTACATTAACCTCTTCGAGTAAAACATCAATTTCATTAGAATATTTATAAAAAATTGAAATTTGTTTACTTTATTCGAAATGTAACCACTTTATTTTTAAGCCATTCAACCTTGGAATTTGAAATGGACAGTTTTCTTTTTGCGATATTTTCATCGAGAGATTTCGTGGAAAAAAAAATCAGATGAAGTCATTTTCACAATTTCAAATGGGTTTCTCTTTCTGGCCGAGGAAATGCCGTTAACCCAATCATCTGGGACGAAGATATCCTTACAAATTTTTTTATTCTTTTCTAATATACCAAAATATCGGTCACATGGCAAATAGGAATGGCCACTAACTTAAAATTTATTGTCGATTTCTTCAATCATAAAATCGGGATGGGATACCAAAAATTAGCACAACAGTGAAAGTTTTATATTTCTATTTTGGCCCCCACATTGGTCAGAATACATAATAATTTTTTTAGACTGTCCTACATTCTTAAAATAATGCATAAGACAAGATCCAATTTCTTGAGGCCCTCTTGACGCTGTGGACTCATCCCAAACATACATATGAACTTTTTCAGTACCCTTATTATTTATGCCGAAGCAAAAGGTCCAAAGTTGTCTTTTGTAATATACAATCCCTGTTATTAGTGCTGGAGTTGGAAGGGTCTTCATGAGATCAAAAGTTATTACCAAAGTATCGGTAGATACTTTAGCCATTTCTGAATCTTGCCTCAGCCCCTGCCTAGCGCGTAAAGCAGTCACAATCTAAACAGTTTCTAAAAGAAGTATGAAGGTTACGCCACTATTGCACTCAAACTATGATCAAATTATAAAATGCAATAACACCTTTTTGAGTGCCATCTAGTTTTGAGTGTAGATAGCTGCACAAAACTATTTCTGTATTAAAATATATATATTAAGAGACCCATTTTTATGAAAAACTCATTTTTGAAAAAAAGTGAATTACGCCACTATTGCACTCATAGCCTCATTTAGCAGTTCTGTCTAGTTTCCACATTTTCTCGTTTCATTTTCATGTCTTCATAATTTCCTTCCTTTTTTTATGTCATTGTGTTAATAAAATAATACTATACATCTTAATGTTTGAGCGACACACAAAAGTCAGGTTCGTGCTTTTTTTTAATTTCATTTCATTGGGAACCCTGTGCTTTCGATCCAAAGGTGAATGTATCTGAGTACTATAGAATGCAATTAATGTTTTTTAAAGACTCATTCATATATACTAAATACTTGTTGTAGCTACTTGAATTACAGAAACATAATTACATTTTATTTTTGCAAAGAAATATAATTATATCTTGTTTTAATGATTAAATAAAAAAACATATCTATACAACTGTTCGAGCTACTTATATTTTTATTCAAAGTCCTGTCCTTCATTTCACAAATTCTGTTAATGAATTTATTAAATGAATCCTTGGAGTGCATTTTATGAGTGCAAAAACATTCGAATTCATTTTTTACATAGTTCTAGTGGGTTATACAGTTTTGAATATATTTTTAACATACAAATTAAAAGGCTAACACAAATTATAAAAGAGATTTGACCTTAAAACAAGGAATGCAATTTGATTTGCTTACCAGATATTCACATAACTGAAAGCATTATGCATTAATGTTTATCACTAAAAAGTCCACTTCCTGATTTAATATTATGGACTGCTTGGTTATTTAAAAAAAACAACTTCTAAACTAAAAGTGTTTATAAGTAATTAGAATACATATTCTACAATTATTATAATTGTATAATTTTTTAATTAGTTTGTACCACATTTCCCCTAAGGTGTGTCATATCATAACAAATTGAATCTGATTATGTAACATGTACGTGGAAATGAACAAAATAAAATGTATTCCATTTATTGTGGCTTTATTAGTAAGAAGTAAGGGCAAAGATTCACATTAATTATGGAACACAACGTCGTTCAAGTGGCTTCCTCGGCTGGCTTCAATATGGCGAATAAATTGGAGATATTTGTGCAGAATTCTCCTCAGGCAAGGCCGAAAGTCGCTTTGTGCGGCCAAAAGTCGAAAAACGTAGAGAATGGTCCACAAATTGGTATATATGGGTTTTTGGGGTCGCTGATTACGAATCTGTTATCAGAATCAGCAAATTAGAAATGGCCGACCTAATATGGCGTCATATCATACGAAAAAATTTATCAAAAATGAAATAACTTTGATAGTTGGTTAAAAAATTTTGTTTTGATATTATTAGGGCATGTACTTGAAAATTTATTAAAAATGTTAAAATTCAAAATGGTGGAATGCTATATTGCAATATTATAATATTATATAACAAAAAAAATGGAAAAAAATTATTTATATATTTTTATTGAAATCGAACACAGTAATTTATAATTTATAAATCATAAATTTAGAAATACAAAATGCAATATGAGAAAACAATATATAAGTTAATCCGATATTTACATGAAAAAGTTTTCATTGCCCATCTCGTAACAGTCACAATCATCTACATCTGTATCTGTTTCAGAAGCGGAAGAGCTGTCAAAAGATTGTTGTTCATCTTCTGTTTGATTATTTATAGGTGGAGGTGCTAACAAATTGATACAGTCTTTAGACAAAGATTTAAGTGGTTTAAGAGGTAATTCCCGACAACTAGATATCAATGGATCGGATGCGATTAGGAATCCTTTAAAAACATCCTCCATTGTCTTTTGACGATAATGGTTTCTTGTGAAATTAGCTTGATAGATTTAAAAAAAAATATTACACGCTTCTTGTGCATCTTCCGACATTTGACAGATAGGTAACACTGAATATTTTATTATTTCGGGGCCATGAATTAAAAGTTTGTGAACTAACGTGGGCATACAATACCAGGGATATTGTTATAAATTAAGGTACTAGTACGGTCTAGAACGCCAAAAAACGCACGATTTTTGGGAATTTTTTTCTCGGAAACCTTATAAGATAATAACGTATATTTTTTTTAAATAATGAACACATATGCCAAGAGTACAAGAACATTTTTTTTGTCTTAATTTTCCAATTTTGGCCGAACTGTAGAGGGCGCCAACGTTGACTTCTCAAAAAACACATTGTCCCATTGCGGACAGTTAATCTCCGGATCTACAGAACCGATTTTCAAAAAAAAACTTGTTGCAACTCGATTGTTTTTATGTTTTCTAAGACAATTTACCACAATTTGACCAAACAGTTATGAAAAAAAAAATGGCGACCCAAAAATGGCCAAAAAAATTTCCAAAAAAAAAAATATTTTTTCAAAGCTTGACATTTTTTTTTTTTACTTTTAAACAAATTGTTTTTTTTTTTGTTTCAGTCCAGCCAATCCTGAGATTAACTGTCCGCAATGGGACAATGTATTTTTTGATGAGTTGACGTTTGCGCCATCTATAATTCGGCCAAAATTAAAAAATTAAAAAAAATTGTATTCTTGACGCATGTATTCATTATTTAAAAAAAAATTATGTTTATCTAATAAAGTTTCCGAGAAAAAAAATCCAAAAAATCGTGCGTTTATTGGTGTTCTTGACCGTACTAGTAAAAAACTCAACGGGCAGCTGAATTTTATTTTATTTGGTACACAATACTTTTATTAACTATCTTAAATAGCTTTGAGAACAAGAAATAGCAAGAAAAAAAATTTTCACTCAAGCAAATATGTAGGTATATATATTTTTTTAAGTAAATAAATAGTGTTGCCATATCTCTGTTTAACAATGTACTATTTAGGAATTTTTATTCAGAAATTCTTTAACTTATTTTACGCACCTGCAGCTGTTGAATCCATTGTATTGCAATAGATTTGCTTGGAAATAAATACATTTACACGTGTTTTGATGGAAGTGTCCATTAGCCTATCTTAACGACACGTGACTACGTTAACTTAGCAGCCACATTCAGGCTAAGATTATGGGGGGGATTTGCGACAAGAGATTCTACTACGAACATTTTTCGTCTCCTAGGGGTCTCCTTTAGACAGCCTGATGACAAAAAACCCCTAACTCAAAACTTTTATTTTGGACTTTTGGCCGCAAAAAGATGCCTTCGGCCGCATTGTAAAGCGTGTTAAATGTTGAGCTGTTGAGATCTATATCAAGTTGATGTTCGTTAATTGAGTATCACACTTTCTGCTACAGCAGAAACATTCTCGTCTGTACGCACCGTACGACGTCGCGACGGGGACCATGAGTGTTGTCCACTAGCATACCAGTCTCACGAACTTTTTGCACAAACTTGCGTACAGCAGAGGCGGTGGTTGCTTCATTTCGACCAAAACTTCTTTTCGAAAAACACACTGTTTGGGCTACACTGCACTCACATTGGAAATAAGTTTTCAATATTTCCCAACGTTGTTAAATCGTATAGTGACTCATTTCGTTCCGTGGAACTGAGTTTCTGTCAAGATATCAAACTGGAAACAGCTGTCAGTGTCAAAATAACCTAAATATCTATACAAAAAAGAAACCACTAGATGGCCCACAAGTTACGTAGTAACCTTTGGCATAATGGTTAGTGCGTTGAACTATTATGCAGACGGTATTGGGTTCGATTCGCAGTCACTGCAAAAAAAAGTTTCAGGGGTGTACTGCCTCTTGTGAAGAATTGAAAAATCCCCTGAGAGTACCTCTTATAGGTCTCCTCCATTCCTGGTAAAACGCACACAGGAATGGTTGAGCGTTGTAAGTCACTAGGTCCTGGTCCTCTTTGAGATGTTACACCACCAAATTTATTTGTATGTATATCTTCGAAGTAATCAAATTGCTTAAGTCGTTTTGCAGAAAATTTTAATGTGTGCGTTGTATACCAGTTTTAAATGTGTTCTTAGAGAAACGTAAATTTCCAATTATTAATTTGAAGCAAATGTGTCATTCTGTCAAAACTCTGCCATAACGTTTCATATCATAATATAATTTATTCTATAACGACATTTAATATTTGCATACATACCTTTATCTAATAATCTTTATTTTATGTATGTATATATAGTTCTGGGAATACTTTTTTTAACTATGTTATTTTTTATATTCTTAAAATTATTATTGTTAAAAAACTGAGTTGAAAGGAAAAAGACGTGCTTCTTACAAAATAAATATTTGTAAGTAACCAATAACTGTTGTTTTTGATTGAATAATTAAGACCCGTTACTCGTATAACTCAGAAGTGGGATAGACCAAGATTTGAGATTGAATAATAAAATAATACAAAAAAATGCGAAAACTATAAAACACATGAATAAAAGTGAATTGCTTGTATGCTGTGAAGCAAGCAATGTGGAAGTTCCGTCAACTGCAACAGTAGCGCTGCTTCAAGAGTTATATATAAGAAAAGGATCTGAACAAGAACAAGAACAACCTTCTGCACAAATTGACTCTATTAAAAATAATGAAAATTCCGAACATTCCAAAAATACTAAAACGTCACGTAACATTTCGAGGAATGTTATTTACTTGGATGAATAATAATCTCTTATTGAAAGAGAAATTTGTGCACTTAAGAAGAAAAAAAGCTAATTGCACTTCAAAATGAATTGAAATTGTTAAACGAAGCTTAGTGAATCGAGTAGGTCTCTTTTACCTTCTTTTAAAGACATTAAATGCTCGATTTCTGAATATTCCGATAAAGATTGATCTGATGCATATAAGTGGATAGATACGTTTGAACGCATATGGGAATCAGTGAATGGAGATTCTTCTTTGCGTTTGAAAACCATCCGTCGACTTATGCTACCTGATTCCGCTGCTGAACTTTGTTTACGAGTTGACGAATCCAAAACTTAAAATGAATTTCAAACGAAATTTCATTCAAATCTTAGACTCAATATCCGAAGTGATTTATAATGCGAAAAAACACCTTCAGCTCAGAAAAATCATCACTTTGACAATTAAACTTACACTTTGACAATTCAAGTTATAATCGATGGATTTTGGCATAGTTCAAATAATATGGCCATTTTGTGTCATGCTTCCAAAATTTATGAATTGAAACAATTATCTTATCGCCTTTTACAATTTAGTGAAATGAGTTTCGCTCACGATAAATGCCCGGTTCAGCTGCTTACAGGCCTTCCGCTTCCTTCGCAATTGCTTCGAAAAATTAAACCAAGCCTTAAGCATTGTCATGCCCTCAGCCAAAAAGAGAACGAAGGTCATGTTTTCGATGTGGATCGACTCAACACATAATACAAAATTTGAGCGAAGCCTGGACCAAATTACCGACAAGTTGATTAATACATTTCGATTCCAATCAAGTATCTGATAAAAATTCTGACGAAATTTCTCAACATCTTGATGAATTACATAAACATGTTAGTGTGATTTTTCTGCCCATAAGTTCTGGTTAGCATAGTAACACATTTACTTCTCTTTTCGATATTGGTAGTGCAATTAGTTTAATCAAGGGTTCAATTGCTCCTGAAGAAATTCAATTCAGCTTTTCGGTTTTAGTTGAGTTCTTAATTTCTGAATCTGTACTTACGGTGAAATTGAAATGTATGTAACTGTTCGTAAAGGTACCAAATCGAATAATATCTATGTAATTCCCGATTATTTAATTAAATATTAGGTCGTAATTGCTTGCGATTATTTAAAATTCTCTTATCATTTATTTCACATTTAATTCAGAAATCCAAATATTGAACTTAATATTGATTCGGATATTAAACATTTAAGGACGATAGTACTTTGTGAACACTTGCGAAAATATAATTTAAATATACTACTTTTGAGGCCGCAGATGGACATCGTGAGCACTTAGTTATGCCTTTTGGTTAAAAAATGGTACAATAGACAGATTGTCACAATAAGAAATTTTGATAAAATACAGTCGGAACAAATAAACAAATAAATAACTTATAAACAATTTCAAATTGAACTTAAAGAATTAATTTGATTGAAACATGCTTCTTTCGTTCTTGATCTTGTCCACATTCTGTGCAGAGTGGATTATAGTTTTTTGATGCGTTTACAATTTTAATGTAACCATTTTCGATATTTTGTACATTGGATGCAATCTTCTATTTTTTTTTTTGAAAATAAGTTTTTCCAACTTTCGGAGAGACAACGCTTCCTCAATGTTTTTTTGGGCTTCCTCCTTAGCCTCATTCGTCTTACTTATATTTTTAGATGGCATAACGAAGTTTAGTATTACTTTAAAATAAATAGATAAACAAATTTAACATGCGGCGTATTCCCAAAAAAAAAACTGCGGCATCTCTCCCCAAAATGGGGGAAAGATGCCGCACCACATTTCAAAACATAAAAAAAGAAAAGGAAATAAAAGCAATACACAAACGTATTCTTGTAACAGTTATTAACCACACAAGATACTTAGACTGGAAAAAATTCTCGATAACTTGTTTCCGGATGGACTACTTGCAACAAACGAAAAATTTCGATAGTGAGAAAGTGTAAAACAAAACAAATAGAAAAAAATCCCGTTACATATATTACCAATTTTTTATCCAGGCTTCCTTGTTGAATACCTAACAACAAAAAGCAAAAGTTAACCCCCGGATAACTGGATGACGCGGCACCTCTCCCGCAATTACCCTATTAAAAACTGTCAACATACCATAGAGCTATTAAAGCTAGACTGATTGGTAGCTGGGCTGATTGGGTCTCGAAATTCCGCCTGTCTGTTCAACTACAGCCTAAGCAGCTTGGCCGATTTTATTTAAACTTGGTAGATAGCATTTTAAAATGTTTCCCCACAATTCTTTCCATTTTTTTTTAAACCAAATATATATAACAGTATCTGCCATACCATTTTTTCCGAAATTTTATAAATTTGTTTTTCTTTAAGACTGTTCTACAGATTTTTTAAAAACAATTCAATTTTTTTTATTTAGTTGAAACTGATAGTGGTTGAAAAAAATTTTCCAAAAAATTGTTACTCATAGAACCATCTTTTTTGTTTTTGATTTTGTTAAAAACGGCACAAGCGATTTTGATAATTTCTTTATGCTAAAGCTTCCCAAAAGTTTAGATAGTATTGCGTATTCAACTTTTCAAAAATTTAAATTTGGATTTTTAAAAAAAGAAATATTTCGAAAACCCAATGCTCTATTTTCTTAAACCTTTTAAAACTTAATAACTGAAAGTTTTTTGATACAATCTACAAGATGTGAGAAAAAAATTGTAGTTTATCTAAATTTATAGAAATGTTAACAAATAATTTTTGAAAATCGTATTTTTCTCGAAAATGGCATCTAAGGTTTTTATAAATTTTATTACTTTCAAACATGGTTGAAGAGCTATGATATAACTGACTGTACCATAGAACCATATATTTTCGAATTTTGAATTTTTCACTATCGGCATAACGGATTTCATGAAATTTCTTTTTAAAGAAGTTTCTTAAAAACTTGCATTTTAAAACTTTAAAATATTTTTTTGAATTTTTGAAAAAAAAAATCAATTTTTGTTTGAAAATTTGATATCTCAAAACCGGGTCAGTACTTTTTTTTTAAATTAAATTTGTATTCGACAGTAATAAAAATTTTAATTTCGGATTCCAAAATTTTTTCCTAAAAATGTTTTAAAAATTTTGTTTATAAAAGCTTATTATAAAAACGAAATCGCCACAACGATTTATAATTTTTGTTTTTGCACAAACTAATATATTCTTGAGAAATCACATGGCAATCTCTTCTTATCTCCAACTTCTAAGGCAGTTTAAAAAATAATTGTATGCTTATGAAAAGTTTTTTCTCTATACCCTGTTCGATAAAAATTGTTAGTACAGGCCTTACTGGAAAGCTTTTTTAGAATCAGTAGCGCGCCTTGAATTTGCAATTCACTGAATTGAAAAAAAAAGTGTGAGTGCCAGGACTCACGGTTAAGATGTGTAAACATCAGATGTGTTTTTTTGGAAAAGTTATCCGTAGTACAGTAGAATTTTATATGAATAACAAATACAACATCCGCAGTAGGATCACTGCCGATACCCGAATAAACGTCAAATCTCTATCCGCAGCAGGATTTTACTTCTCTTTTTATCGGCAGTGATCCGACTGCGGATGTTGAATTTGTTATTCATATAAAATTCTACTGTACTACGGATAACTTTTCCAAAAAAACACGGCTGTCAACGTTCGTCCGCGTGCCGAATTTTTGTTATCGAACGTACCCAATAAACATACAATGCAATCGTACTAGTTTGTGACTTTAGATATATACCGATATAATCGACAAAGTACTTCGCTTTTGTATGGGCATTTACATACCAATACGCCGACGTAGAAGTACAGCCAAAATCAGCTGTGAAATGGTAGAGTTGTAAAATTTTAAATGAAAAGTGAAAATGATCGAAAAATATTTGAATTTTAATGCTCCAGAACCACTTTTTTGTGTTGATCAGAGCTTTATTGAATTGTTGCTTAAGGAGATTGAATTTTATTCTTCCTTTTTCAGGCGATTTGTAAATTCTAACAACTAAAACCGAATAACATCATAAAAAATTGTTTCGACGAACTAGTTCGGTCCTTTTTACACGCCATTTCGGCATACTACTTCGAATTCCAGAGTTCGCACTGCTGTGTCGACACATATTCATATCACACGACCCAAAAACCTTAACGATAATATGCTTCGATTAAGTAGTTCGTGGTGTGTGTTAGGGGTAATATTCAAATGAAAGCCACTATTTTTCCACAATTTATCCCTTCCACTTATACTTAAATCCAAAAATATCTCTACATAGGTGTACGAGTACATAACGCTTTTCACCTAAACACATGTATTTTTGTAAAAACGTTTTGAAATAATCAACTATTTTGTTGTCTTTACTTATTTCTAGTAAAATAATTATTTCGGAACGAGTCCAAACACATTTTTCTTGTTCATTTTCCATTATTACTTGGGTTTAGGATACTTTAAATGTAATAATCAAAAAATTATAAATTAATAGGATCAAAACCACTAGTTAACAACTAAAACCGAATAACAACATACAAAATTGTGTCGACGAACTATTTCGATCCTCTTAAGGCCAGGCGCGCACATTCAATTTTTAGTTTCACAACTGTTTAGTTGCTAAAATGAAACATATGGGCTTATATGGGACACCGCGCACTTAGAGCAACTCGATTCGAGCAACTAAAAAGTTTGTATTTTGACACAAACTAAACGATTGTTTAAAATTAATTCGCTGCAGTTGAGCTGTTTTCCATAAGCGCAAGAGAGAAAAGAGTGTGAGCGTGAGTAACGAGTTGCCAGTGCGCGGTACTCTATCAACTGGTGATTTCAATCACAGTTACTAGTGAGCGGCTAGCCATACACGCCATGTCGGCATACTACATCGATTCCCAAAGTTCGCACTGCTGCATGCCGTGTCGACACTTATTCATTTCAAACGACCTAAAAACCTTATCGACAATATGCTTCGATGAAGTAGTTCGTGGCATGTGTTAGGAGTAAGTGGACTCCGCTACGTAACGTAAAGTTTGTTTGACTTATGTTTAACCAGGGATGTTGCTTGTAACAGCATTATATTTTTATACTTATATTAAAACAGAGATGTTATCTGATAAAGAATAGACTGTTTTTACACGAATTTGATTTTAATCTCTGTTTCTCTTTTGGCTTCCTTTCGAGTGCATCTGTGCTTTTAAACACAGCGATTTTTAATATAAGTTAACTTTGTTCAATCGAAAAGGAGTCATCTCTTCGCACACCTTACTCTACTCAGTTAAGCGAATTGCACTGAGCGAACGCCAAATATAAAAAAGAAAACTACAAAGAAGAATGAACGATAACTCCGCATTTTTCTCAGCAATTGTAAGTGTATTAGTGAAAAAGTCACATGTATAGATTGGATGTAGGCTTGAAGAAAAATCAAAATCTTTTCAATCTAGCGTACTGCATAGAAATATTGTATATGCAAGGTTGATGATTGATCATGTATTTATTAGTTCATTTGCGTATAGTACGTTGAAGAGATGAGAACACAGCATAAGCACTGATTAAAATATTAAAACAGCAAACGAAAAGTGTATGATAAAATGGACAGACAAAATGAAACAAATTACTCGGATAAAATTAGAAAAATCTCAAAAAAATTCGTAAAAACACAATTTTGCTGAAAAAAAACCACATAGGGCAACGTTCTCTCGCCACTGAAATAATAGACTTGTACGTGCTTTTCATGAATTTGAACAATCTATCTTAACGCCGCCAACAAATATATTTGTCATGCAGCGTAAAAGTCAAATTTTTTTTTTGACAAACCACTGGATGGAGCGTTCACCTTATCAAAATCAAACCAATCCTTTAACTTTTTTTTTTAATTTCTTTACTTTATCTTACTCCCACCTTGTAATAGAATTATAAGTGGCAAAAACTAATTTTCGTAGTCATCCTCCAGTTCATGGCATGTAACATATAATTATATGCACCTGCGCGGACATTCAACTAAATAGTTCATCTGTTTTCTATAAGCAACCAACAGTTGTGCAACTAAAAATTTAATGTGCGTGCAATCATTTAGTTTGTGTCAAAACACAAACTTTTTAGTTGCTCGAACCAAGCAGTTTCGAAACTAAAAATTGAATGTGCGCGCCTAGCCTAAGAGTTTACTTTCTTTTATGATTCATAACAGAAAATCTATAGCAGAATAACAAATGTGTCAGAATAGGCCTAATTGGTCGAGAGGTGAAGAAATGTTGAGGGATTGAATTAAGTTCTAGCCAGCAATGGAAAGTAATAAAGTCGAGATTTCAGTACTCAAAGTCTCCAATGTAAACACGATGTCGTAAGTACTCAATATTAACAATGTAAACATGGTGTTAAATGCAATCGTCGATAAGGTAGGTTGCTACACGGAACGTGTAACCGTAAGGTGTAACCGTAACGTGTAACCGTAACGGGTTACACGGGACGTATAAGTTTTACACACGTTTTCGATTCACTCTACCGCCGGAAAAGATGTTTACACATCAAAAAATCCCCTATACAAAGTGTTTACCCACCCATGAATTTTTCGTTATATCCGACATATAGATCTTAGCTGTTTTCTTCAAACAAATAATCTTTTTCTGTGTAAATTCTCGCACCGTGGGGTAGGTTCATTGTTATTGTTTTTTTTTCAGAATTTTGCTTTTTTTATGCTTTGTATTACCTATTGTTGTGTTGTCTTAGTTATTATATTTTTTAATTCTTTATTTTTGTTATGATTGTTAATTTTATTTATTGTTATATTAATATGTAAGAATAAATTTTGTTTTTGCTTGTTTCGATATAAAAGGGATTAGGCCTACTGAGGATGTTTGATTTTTGGCAATTCTTAAATTCCAAAGTACTTTTACATAAGGTCCAGTCGTGCATTTTATTAATTCTATTGATAAAATTTAAAATAGTTATACAACACTTAATAAATACTTTGTTCAATGATTAACTAAAATGTGGATCAAAAGTATACTCACGCTCTAAAATTGCTTATACCAATTCTTAACGAAAATCTATTACAATCAACATCAACTCCGTTGTCACCAAAGATTGTTTATTGAACTTCATATACACTTTCTCACCTAATTTTAAATTTCACCCACAAATTTTCTCATTTGAGATTGTAAACAGCATTTCTGGTAAGTACTTACATACATACATCTGTTTTCTTAAACCAACCAAGAAACCAATCTGGCTGAATCGTCCAAACCTACAAACAGCCTTCTAAATAGTCTCAACGAAATTATAAACTAAAAGTTTCACCTTTGTAACAGTACCCATATCTGTGCTCTTTATCGTTTTAAATGTTGAAAATATTTCAATTGGCTTTTTTCTTTCACTTTCATTTACTAGTTAAACAACAAAAACAAAAATCCTTCCACTCTACTAACAAAAGTTATCTTTCTCGCCCAAAAAAGGTTCTGACAAAAAAAAAAAACCTTGAAATCTCTTAACAAAACGCTAAATAAGATTTTGACTTTTGAACTAGTCGAGCCCTTACCACGGATGGCTAATGAATTTTTCATGCAATATTCGCAATTCAAGAAAAAGTTTTTCTTTCAAACCAAAACCATCTCGTAACGAAAAGATATCAGGAGGAAGGGACTGCCTGTATAAGAGCCATTCGAATAACAGCAAAGTTCATTCTCACTTCACCGCATCGGGGAGGTGAGAATCCATCCACTTGGTTTTCTGTGCAAACAATCAAGGTCAATTAGATTTCAGCGCCCTCCCACAGACCAAGCTCACCTTTTCACAATTCCCCCAAGGCTTGTTCAGTATTTTTAACAAAAGCTAGTCAACCGCCCCACGACCACGATTGAGAAATTTCGAACAGAAATACACCAAATTGATAAATCCTTGCACACAAAAAAAGTGTAGAAGAAAGTTAGCACCTAGGGTAAAGTTAAGTATCTTGCCTCGCAGTTAGTTGGTTTTGCAGGAGCACTCGTCGTTCAAGTGAAATATTATTGCAAGGCTTCATTGAAACTCAAAAGCAACTGAAATGCGGAAAATGCACCTTTATCTTTGTATATCTCTTTGCACAGAGTTATATAGATACAAACGTATACAAGGGGAAATCAAATGGATACCAACCTGTCTATCTATCTATGAGATCATCCGGATAACTCAAAGTTTAATTTTGAAAAAAAGCTACAACTTCAGCGTCATTGGTCGTTGGCTTCGTATATACCTTTAAAATTGTGGAAAGTAAATATTTTTCGTCATTTTACTTCTCTTACGAATTCCTTTCGCACAATTTTTGCTTCCTTTTTCTCTACTGTGCATTTATGAACAAATCTATATTGATTCAATTTTTAGTTGCGATTACATACAAGTATGTTTGTATTATATAGCTTATATTTGATTTCTTGTTGTGGAAAATGATTTAAGTATTTTTAAAAGGTTTGTTCGACCCGTGCATAATATTAATTTTAAGTTCCGATACTTTATGTATGTATATGCATAATGTATACTACATAATGTAGTGATGATATATCAGACCAAAAAACATAAATGTTAAAAAAAGAGCCAAGTTCTTCTATAAAAAAACCTTTGTGTAACAAGTCAGCCGTGAAAAGTACTGAGATCAAATTTTAGTCAGTAATCATTAAATAATAAAATTCCTCTATTACATTGTACTCGTAGCTGTTTCAATATTATTCTACTTTAAATATTCGGTATCAAACCTTCATGAAGTAAGAACTTGGCGTACTTTTAGATCTCAGTACTTTTCACGGCTGACTTGTTACGCAAAGGTTTTTTTATAGAAGAACTTGGCTCTTTTTTTAACATTTATGTTTTTGGTCTGATCTCACTCCTTTTTGCAAAGATTTTAATATTTTGCCATGTCAAAATCTCGAAAGATACGGAAAGATAGAAGGGTGGACTCTACCTACTAAAATTAACTTAGTTTATAGCTTTTTAGTGTGCTCCATATAAATTAAACATTTTCTCAGAAAGTGGGCGGATACTAGCCCCCTGAATTGAAAACCTCAATTTTTATTTTTGGTCCTTTTTATGCAATTTGAGCCCTATCGTTCTACCAAATTTCATTGTTCTACTGCAATCGGAAGTGTGCCATATATAATTTACATCAGTTCTGAGGAAGTGGGCGGATACCACGCCCCTGAATGAAAAACTACTAATTTTATATTTTTTTCTTTGAATGCAATTTAAGCCCTACCATTTTACCAAATTTCATCGTTTTACAGCAGTCGAAAGTGCTCCATTCAACCAACACCAATTCTGAGAAAGTGGGCGGATACCACGCCCCCTGAATGGAAAACCTCAAATTTTCGATTTTTTCCTCTGCTTGCATGACAAGACCTACCGTTGTACAAAATTACAAGATTCTACAATGTCGGAAGTGCTCCATAGTTTTGATGATCTGTCAGTCAGTCAGTCAGTTACGGTTTTTGAGGCCTTATATCTCAGGAACCACTTATGCTAGAAAATTGATATTTGGTGAGGCGCCTGTGCCTAACTAGCTTAGCATATATTCGGAGTTTTAAGTTTCTGACTTCATTGGTACTGAAGATATGAAGGGGTCAAAAACCGCCTGAGTTCGTTCCTGTAAAAAGAGTGTAGTGCCAGAACTTGGCTGGGCACTACCGTGCCCTTTGATTCTTCCTGTCAAAGACTTTAGCGAAAGCTGTAAAAATAATGTCAGTTTGTAGTTCTTTTTTTACGAGTATATTAGTGATAGATAATTAAACGAAACCATGCTCATCAACAAAAATTGTATTATGAATTAAAGCGTATATCCTTTTGTTAACTATTTTTTCAAATACTTAAGTGATATCTTGCTTAGACCTGGACTTAAAAATCGGAGGTAAGAACGGTTCTTCAATCTCCATTTGGCTCTGAACAAGAGACTCAATGTCGATACACTGATTAATGTTAGGTAAAACTTCATTTGAAAAAGATTCTGAAGCATTGTCCTTCCCGTTCATTTTCAACAATTAAATTTGTATAACATATTACTTCTTTGGCATGCGTAAACTACACTTAACAGGTAAAATTTAAAAATCCTCAATTTCTAAAAGTAGACATATATGTACGTACCTATCTTCAATTTTCGCAAGAGCTGACGGAAATGTTTTTGTTTGCATTTTACTAAAACGGAATTTTAAGGTATAGGCTCTTGTTTAAGGAATTTGTTATAGATTGTTTTGTTTGCTTTACAATTTAAATTTTTGAATATTAGGAAGCATTTAATGGTTAAAAGAAGGACAACTTCTAAAATAGGACTTTTTCTTAAATGTAAACAAAATAGTTGCGTCACTTCCTGAGATAAGGGTCAATGTACTTTCCATTTTTAATAATTAGATATAATTTAATGGAAGTTTTCCGGGAAAGGGGTTAATATTCAAGTAGGATTCAGATGCCTTTTAGGTATTTTTGCAAATAGTTGGAACCTTCATGAGAGTGCACATAATGTGTATTCGTATATGCATATGAAATGTTTGTGTGTTGTGATGCTCTGGTATAAGAACTCCCCTCTGATTTTTGGGTGGGACAGCAGGAAAGTTGGCTATAAATAGAATTTTCATGCAAATTTTGATTGAAGTATTTAAGTTTTTTCTTTGAGTTGGGACGGTATAATTTTACCTTTTTGTTTAAAAAATAAATATTGAATAAGTCCCAAACATGGACAAAATAAACATGTGATTTGAATGATTTGAAAAAATTATCTATGTACAAGAAAGTCAATTTTGTTGCCATATAAGTTTTGTTTGGAGTATGATGATGCTGGTGGAATTTAATTATAACTTGAATTTGAAAAGTTTTCCATAAAGCTTTTGACTAAATAAAATTGAATGCTCATGAAATATTTGCCATTTAAAGGACAATATGTTTTAAAGTGAGACAATGTTAATGGTTTTAAAATTTTAATTATTTAATAAAGTTTTGAACCAATGGTAATATTATCTACATTTCTATACGGAGATGAAATTTTATATATTTCTTGCATTAGTTTTAGTTAAATATTTTATTTAATATTGACTAATGGAATAAACTATTTGTACGAATAAATGATTTTGTATAAAAAATCTTTAAAAAAACCTCTTAAGACATTAGCATTGAGAGGTCCAAATTTTGTATCTGTATAACATTTTTATTCGAGGTTATTGAAAAGCCACTAATTTGAATAAACTGTAACTAGTCAGATTAAGTCTTCAATTGTTATTGAAAAGTGCGAAATCTTGCTACTTTAGGCATTGGGAAAATCGAGTGCATTTAAGGGGCCAGTTAGGTATAGCTCATCAGAAAAGTCCATCAGAAAAATTGAAACAATCAAAATCTAAGACATTTTTTTGATGGCCGGTTATAGCTACCAATAATTTTACGTCAGAAAACAAACAATTTTTTGCTGTCATATCATCAGAAAAAAATGTTCTCATCAGAAAAAATTTTTCTGATGCATTCGGAACAGAAAAAAATCGGAACACAAAAGAAAAACGAAATGGAATATATTTTGAGTTTTGGCAATCAGCTGTTCAGAAAAATTAAATTCCATCAGAAAAATATTTAAATCCATTTTCTGAGTAAATTTAGCAACAAAATGTTGTAATTCTTTTTGTAAAAATTAGTTCAAGCAAGTATTCGTCTAATTGCATTCAAATTTTACTCAAAATCGAGTTGTAATATGGTCAAATTTGGAAGACAAAATTTTTTCTGATGGACTTTTCTGATGAGCTATAACTGGCCCCTAACACAGAATAGTCCAACTAGAAAAAAAAACGACATAGCTTTGTCCAACCAAAATATACTAAGTACTATTTATTATTATTTTAAAATTGCTATTAAATTCAATTTTCTTTTATAAATATATTTTGCAAAGTAAGTATGTGTAATAATAGGCATTTTCTATTGTTGGTTTTTTAAACAATTGGACTTATACATTACTTTATTAGCAATAGACTCTGTCTTCATACCTAGCGAAACCATTAAAGAAAATTTGCGTGTAATTGAATTGTGTTTATTCTGTTCGTCTTGTTTTAATCTAATTGAAAAAAAAAACCCTTACATTTATCACCACTTGAATTCAAAACACAAAACGTACAAAATTCAAATAAATCCATTTTCAATTACACGCGTCTAAATGAATTTCCATAAATAAACATTTCGTCAGTTCTCAAGTTAAATCATCTGCAGCATCCTTAAATCCCTAAAGTCAAACATCGTCTACCACAACCTTCTGAAAGATTGAAACTGAAAGCATCAAAAGCAGCAAAAAATAAGAAATTGGTCGAACGAAGAATCCGTAGCCTTAAAAATGTTGGGGATTATTGTTAAGAGTGTATGTTTGTATAATTCCAGGTTTAGGTCCGAAGAAAATAGAACTTATACCTACCCACCTTACGACCTATGTATCTTCTTACCCGTAAGTTCAATTTCTTTTACTACAGAAAGAGTCTTTTTCTGCCCTTTTAACCTTTTATATATTTTTCTTTTTATATCCTACCTTTTGTATTAAGATTTTATTTGCATTTAAGCTTCTGTGTCATAGAACTGCTTTAATTCTTTATATTTTATAATTTTTAAGCACGAAGGGAAACATCTGGGACTTGTAACGAATTTGATATTTTAATTTAAGGAATCAGGTTGCTTTGTTATTCAAGGAGTTCAAATTATATAAAAAGGTAAAATTAAAAAAAAAAATCGTGTCCTTGGCCAACTTTAATTTATTAGAAATGTTGAGGTTCAGTGAGCATATTAATATGATAATATGTATATATAAATAAAATAAAACTGTAAAGCTCGCGCTTCAAGGAATGCACAATAATTTCACCTTGAGCCTAAGCTCGGATTTATGTTAAATTCAGAGATTGTTTCTTTAGCCAAACTACACGAATGTGGAAGGCTTTAACCCTTCACAATATTTCCCTCGCTTTGCGATATTCAGAAATTCAAACCCAATGTTCATTGGATCGTCATAATGCTTTTAGTGCGCGCAAAATATAAGGTATGTATATAAATATTATTAAGTATGTGTTACAAATTACAATCAAGCAACTTAGAATGGATTCCTTCCTCTTTGTCTGCTGGATTAGTACAGTTCTCTTTTTCATCAGCCGGAATAGGTGATGGAATGCAAGGTTGGATTTTTTGGGGAATTCTATGATTATACATATTTATTTATTATCTATCAAGTGCATTAACTGTCTTAGATTATATAGTAAGTATAATGTTTTAAAAAGTAATATATATACATATGTATATAAGAATAATAATATTATGATATAATATATTACTACATATAAGTTGAATTAGTACGATGTTAAACCTGTTTTAGTATAAAACTAGGTTAAAACGACGATTTTAAAGTTTTAGTCAAATATATCATTTTGTACTTACTCGTATAATTGAAAGTTTTATGTGACCTCAACTGCATAGTGCGTTTCGCCCAAGTACGACAGTGGGCTCATCAGTTAGATGCTGTCGTACCCTTCTAAGACGCAATTATTATTTATCGATGTTCAGTGACGCCTAAAAATTCCACAGCAGTAATATACTGTGAATTTTATTTTTCTAGGGGAATTTGAATAAATTCTGACACCTAGAATGTTAATGTCCGTGGTCAGACTGGATTATCAACGAAGACTATATGAAATAAGAAAATTATTTCAATTTTAAGCGGAGTGATTGAAATAAATTAAATTGAAAGTTTTATGTGACCTCAACTCCATGGTGCGTCTAACTGATGCACAGCATCTAACTGATGAGCCCACTGTCGTACCTGGGCGAAACGCACTATGGAGTTGAGGTCACATAAAACTTTCAATTTAATTTATTTCAATCACTCCGCTTAAAATTGAAATAATTTTCTTATTTCATATAGTCTTCATTTTGTACTTACTTCATATGACTTTTTGAGATTGAGAAACCTCAAAAAAGGTCTATTTACTGAGGTTTTTGCACGAACTGTCATTGTTATATTTTAGGTGTGTTCAGAAGCAATTTATTAAGAAAATTGCTTTAGTACGATACTAGTTAGAAAATGGTAAATTAATAGTGAGTTAGTAAACTACTTTAAAGTTAGCAAATTGTTAAGTAGTATTATACTTATACCATAATAATAGGGTGTTTAAAATTATGCGCCATTTTTTAATAAATGATTTAGATAAATTTTAGAAAAAAAAACTGTACATATTATAATGTGCAGGGTGTTATGCCGAACACATTTAAATTTGAGATAAACAAGAGTTTGAAAGTAAAAAGATTAAATTATATTAAGAGAAGAAAGTTTATCAAATTACGTTAATATTTATATAAAAAATTGCTTAAATTAAAAATTCAATTAAAATTAAATTGAGTTCTTAATTTACCACAAAGGAAAAAGGGAACCCGAAATGGCTTTTAATTAAAAGGTCGCGCAAATGACCTTGTTATCAACTCATTAAGTTTACATTTTCGAAAGGGTAGTTTTTGTGCTATTTAGTAAATTGACCAATTAACTACTTTTTTTAGTAACATCATTTCGATTTATATCGCATGTTCAAGGATTCAAAAAAACATCAAAAATGTACCCAATACGAACTTGGGTCATCATTATGGTTGCTATTTCTTTTTGAAAAGCAATATACTCTAAGAAAAAAGCAGTACTGTAGCAAATCAAAAAAAAATCAATGTGAACTGACTAAATCTAACGTGATTTAAAATTTTAATGAATAAGCTTAAAGGCGTTAATATTTAGGACACACCTAAAAAAGTCTGGCATTTTTTATTTATTTTTAAGGCTTTCTCTTGCTGAGTGACTACTGTACTAGTGAACATAACGTAAGTGGATAGCAACGGTGTTGCAGAAGTATGACAGAAGACTTAAAACGGAGTTTAAATGCTTTGAGCACTCTAAAAAGGTTTAGGAAAGAAGGAGATACTTAAGTACATTGGTTTTGAATGTCTGAATGTTAGTAGTAGCGTCTATAGAAAGAATCCCTGAAGTTGGACTCAAGGGTAAATTGATGGGCATTCCCTGAAGCGCAAGTATTACGGCTGAATTATTTAAGAAGGGTGCGGGGTAAAACTAGCTATTTTACTAAAACGCCGTTTATAAAGATAACTGTAAAATAATGCAGGATAAGAAACATCGCGAGGGTGCTCGAGAGATTCAAATTTTTCTGTTATATTTCTATCACCTATCATTTTTAAAGCTCTTTTTTTATTTTATCCATGAGACTCAAGAAGGGTTATTGGAGCACCGGCCCAAATATGGATATTATGCTCGAGCTTTGGACTAATATACGCTTTATAGATTACAGCCAGATCGGAAGGGGTGACAAATTTCTTGCATCGTCGAAGGAAGCCTAAGCACTAAGCAGCGTTCTTGGGGACATCAAATATGTGGTCATTCCAGACAAGTTGGTATGTGATGGAAACACCAAGAACGGAAAAATGTTCTGTTTCTTCAATGCAAGTTCCGCTCGTGGAAAGCGGCATGTGGGAGGGGAGTGTTAACGACAGAAGATAGCATGGAGTTTTTAAAGGATTAAATTGTAAGAGCAAGGATATGCATTTGTATAAGCGAATATGAGAAGCTGATAGTAGAGTCGTCAGCAAAATAATTTAATCGGTTAGAATTTTCAAAACAAAAGATGATGAATATCAGAAAGAGGGTCGGAGACAAGACTTAGCCCTGGGGCACACCAACATTTATCTTATGAATTTCAGACTTAAAACCATCCAATACAACTTGTATTGATCGATTTGAAATGTAGTTTTTAATCCATCGAAGAACAGATTCATAAATATCAAATGCACGCATTTTCGATAAAAGAGCTTGGTGCCAAACTGCATCAAATGCTTTTGAAATATCAAGTGCAATACATAATCTTACTTTCTCCAAAACGATGTAAGCATTGGTGCCACTGTTCGGTGGGATATGCTATCAGATCACCGGCGGACCTATTGCTACGAAAGCCGTACTGACGGGCTTTCGTTTTTCAAGATATTTCCTGAGCTGATAATTTATCAGGGTTTCCATGACCTTGGAGAGAAGAGATGTATAAGGGCAATTGGATAGTAGTTAGAGGGGGAATAAGATTCACCTTTTTTATGGACAGGCTGGGCAAATGCTGTTTTCCATCCACTCGGAAAAAGACCTTTAGAGTATGACAGATGGAAAAGCTTACGCAATGGTTTTGCCAACGTAGCAGAACAATTGAGGGGGTACTATCCAGGCCAGTGGATTTGTGTGTATTGAGATCTTTCAGTACTCTAGCAATAGCAACTAAACGGGTGCAAATTTAAGATTTGATGTTCAATATCCCAGAAAAAAAAATATTTCGTCTGGTCTCTTTTGGAATCTATTCCATATTAGTATTCTCACTTATCCAACTTTCTTTATACCTAATCGAACACACTTGACCGCCTTGCCATCGAGCCTTGTTTGGTTTTAATGGTTATCCTTAAGAAGAATGCACAATTGCGCAAGTTTTTCAGCTTGCTATCCTTAAACGTCATGCCGTTTCAGATATATCAAACATTAAAACGTAATAATTTTATGATCCCTTTTCTTATATTTCGAATACGAGTACCTATTAAAAAATCAAATAATTTAAGATTACGTAATCAATTCTGCTCTCGCTGAAAACCGCGCAGTCCAATTTCGTTTTGGGTTTCTATAATTAAGCTTAGCTTTGGTTATTAATTTTAATAAATAATTAAAATAAGTATCAAGAGAATAACTCATTTGTGCCTTTAGAATCATTTAAAAATCAGCTTAAAATCAACCACCTAAACTTCTAATCGTTCTATAAATACAAATAATTTTATTGTATTGATTCCCCTTCGATCAGAAATTCATCCTTAAAGAGACATCAAGCTATCTTAATATAAGATAGTTTACGTAAAAGGAAAACCATATGCCGCAAAAATAATAATAATTTTTCTCAAATCAGCATAATATGCTTCCATTAATACCTTCCCTTCTCTTTTCTTCCATTTTCTGTCGAAAATCTGCTAAACTTATCTCTCTCGTTTTCACATCACACATATAAAAAGACATCTTACCAATAAACACATCACATAAAATTTCATCAAGTAAATTGAGCTCATATAAGGTATCCAGATATGTAGTAAATATTAAGTCGCCTCACTTACCGCCTCTCCTACTCCGCATTCCTCCCCTATGACCATAAAAACCTAAGGCATACTTCTCTAAGTGGTCCGTAAAGAGTCGTACACTTAATTGGACGCGTAATATAGCAAACTAATGAAATTCTTGTATCTTTCCGTCTTATTATACTTAATAAATACAACCCCGTACCATTATGCTGGCATGTATGTATTCCACTTCTTTTCGGAGACCATAGAATTTCAAGAGTTACCATCCCAATGGTGTTACCATTCCAATGGGTTTTTTTTGCAATAGATGTTATATTAAAACGATTTCATTTGAACTTAAATGAGCTAAAACATTGTTTTCATCTGACATTTTCTTAATTTATCTTTGCTAGCTTATTTTTCTTGTTTTTTTGATTCTGTTTTGCATTCATCACCCCGAACGTTTAACATCAAATTGCATTGAGCTGGGTCACCGGGAAACTTCTGTTGTTTGTTGTTGTTGTTGGAAGCAAACAATGTTTGATGTAGTGAGCATCGCAGGGTGTTTTAAGTTTGATCTGGAATGAACGGATCCCATGATCAAAAAAAGCTTAAAACTGTTGTTCAGATTGAAATCTTGATGGCGCTTGATTTCAATCGCCTCGCGTACTAAACGTGGGATATATTGTTTTCCTTGAGCTAACCCCTTCTACAAAATGAATAGAATGTCGAAGATATGTTCGGAAATTTGTGTTTGTCCAATATATGAGTATCTACAGCTACAAGGGACTGCATAAACGCCCGTTGTTGCCACTCAGTATTTTGCCGCTAAGTCGCTTTCCCGCTGGGCACTGATTGCGTGGGGTTGTCCTTCATAGCGTCAACAGATGGCTAACCTGTATAATAAAACAGCTATATTTTGCTTCTGGTTAAAGTCTTATTTAAGTATTTTGTATGCTTCCCTGATGGCCAGCAATTTTTCGAAATCAGGAAACCGAAAAGATCTACTATCTACGCTCAGATAAAATTCTTGAACAAACACTACAACCACACTCCATCTTTGAGCCATCCTTTTTAAATACAAAATGTATCTTCAGAATCTGTACTGAGGCTCACAGTAGGAGCACAGTGGGTGCCAAGAACCTATACAAATGTATGAATCGGGAACGTCACAATTTATATTATGTACAAAAAGTAGCATTGGAAATATTTTGAAAGTTACTATTTAACTTCTGCAAGTAAGGCCATTTTTGTTTGCATTTTCTGTTAGATATTAAAAAATAAATGTTTTCAATGCACCTTGTCATGTATCATATGACTACTTTCGTACCAAATTTGATATGTATTCATTAATTACTGCTAAAGCAAAAAAGATTAAGAAACTTTCGCTGGGGCCCACTAATTATACAAAAATACAAATATAAATAATTATACAGAGTATATGTAACAGTATGTACATATATCTTATATATAAACGGTTTATTTTGATACTTGAACAGTACTCGATTCAGCATATTTTTGGAATACAGCATCGTGAGAATTTTAAAGCTACAGTTTTTAGAAAGATGCAAAATGATGTAGTTGAAGTTTTGTATCACTGTTTAAGTTGAAAGCCACGAAAATAGTATTCAATGTACACATATGTTTGTATATTATAGCTGTAGCAAGAAATTTATGGTGGAAACAAAATTTCCACTTCCGCAAAACCTACAGTTATTTCCACGATGTTCAGTCAGTTAACGTCTATAGGCGTATTTTATTGGTAATCTGTACATAGTGCAGCAATGCAAGTTCGAATAAAATGCTTTTTTGACTTCATACCTACACACTTTTAGTTTAAATTTTAAAGTTGGTATGCTTGGCATTTATAGCCATGTCAAAATCAGCTGATTTGGAAAAAAAGTAAAATAAATAGGGTAGAATCTCCTAAATTCGAACACATCCGGTAGACGAACACTTTAAAAAAAAAAAACGTTTAAACCGTCTAATTTCTCAGATTTTCAACGAAATTTCAAATGTGTTATTACCCTCAAATTTGAGAAATTTTCAACTAGCACAATTAATGTCAACATTTATAAGACTGGTTGTTTGTGTTGAGACTTCCGAGAGTGCGATCGTGTACGGGTTTTGTATAAAAACAAAACTGTTGCAAGTGTTGTGGGAAACTGTGTGTATTGTGTAAAAATTGAGATAAATACATATCCTTAAAAGTTTTTTCTTTATTTTAAATAAATTATTATTCAATAAAACAAAAGTTTTATCTAAAAAGTTAATAATTGTTTAATATTTTTACTGTTCGAACATAGGAAACTAAATTTGTACGAGTATCCTATTCGAACGTTTGTGTTCGAATATAGGCAACCTCGTCAAAATAGTTTTCTCTCGCTCAAGCTGGAAATATTATAGGAAATTAAATAATTTTTACGTTTTTCTTACAATAAAGATAACAAAATCTTTAGGGCCAGTGTTTGAACATATTTTTCTCGGGTGTTCGGATCAAGGAAACTATGTATTTTTGGTTTCCTTTGTCCGAACATTTTTTAATGTCTTATCGTTTCTTGGCTTAAATTTAAAAAAACTTTTTTCAGACACAATGAAACGAAAATATCAAACATATAGTGAAGCCTCGCTATAAAATGCCTTAAAAGGTATTCGTGAGAACCATTTGAGCTTTCGAGCAGCAAATAGGGAGTTTGGTGTACCCATAACTACACTTCATGATAGGATTAATGGGAAAATTTCAGATGGGCTTAAGCAGATGGGTCCTTCCACAGTTCTTACAGAAGATGAGGAACGCAAGGTCGCAGATTGGTTCATAAATATTGCTAAATGTGGCTTCCCTCAAAAAATAAATGATCTTCTAGATGTAGTTCAAAAAATAGTTAGGGACGAAAAAAGAATAACACCACTCAAAAATGACAGACCTGGCAAAAAAATGGTACTATAATGAATCGTCACAAAGAGCTAAACTTATGGACGTCTGAACCGTTATGTAAGGCCAGAGCAACTATAACAGAAGAAAATATTCGAAAATGGTTCCGTGATTTGGAAAAATACTTAATAGAAATGAACGCCAAAGATATTTTGGATGAGCAAGTTCGAATATTTAATGGGGACGAAACTTTATTTAGTTTGGCCCCAAAAACAGGCAAAGTTTTCGCTCCAAAAGAGGTTATAAGAAATTAGTCTTCAACGCCAACGGAGTGACATTACCGCCAGAAATTGTATTCCCGTATGTACAAAATCCTCCATCAAAACTAGTTGAAAAATTACTTTGCTTAAAAATATTGCTATTTATGTTTTTTTAAGGTTTATTTACCTTGTGCCTATTTTCAATAAAATTGAATAAAAACGAAATAACATAATTTGATGATTTAAACTGAAATAAGAATTCAAAAAATGTGTTTTATTTTTTTAAAAGTTTAGTCCATACCCGAAATTTTGCATTCGAAATTAGGAAACTTTATGTTCGGCTCCAGGCAACAAGTGTTCGATTACTGGGGAATTTGGCCTTTTTTCAGTTTTTATTTTTTTATAAAAAACAGTTAAAGTAAATAAAAAAAACATTAATTAAAAAAAAAAAAACAATTTGAGTTTCAGCAAGTAATTAAATTTATATCACAAATTTACGTTAAATGGTTTCCTCCCAGTTGAGGATTACTTTTTTGTAAGCCAAAGCCACTAAGTGTTCGATTATAGGGGAAATGACTCTATGTAATTTAGTAGATATTTCAGACTCATTAAGTGAACAAAGTAAAAGGAAACGAAAATGAAAAATGAAATATATACCTACAAATAAACAATCCACTTTTGAATGAGCTAAAGGATGGCGTTGGAAAAGTATACGTTTTTGTATATCCATGTTGAAATAGAGTTGTAATTGATGGTTATATGTACTTTATGTATTAGGTGAAATATCAAATTCTTAAAAGCATTACTTAAGCTATAAGCTCGTTTAAGATAATGTTCGATGAAAACAAATGTCAAAATCATTAATTCACTCTTAACGTATAGATATGGTTTCTGCTGAATTAAGACCACTGACAAATTTTCTGTCAAACAAGTGGCAAAATTATTAATAAAATCAAATCTAAATGGCATGTATGTAGACAAAGTCAAATAAAGGCTCGGTGTCAGAAAAAATCAGCAAGATGATGCTTCTTTACATGATTTGCAATATGGTATCCTGAAATTTCTCACAAATTTTCACAATTTGCTGTTGAACCCTGTACGCAAAAACCAGCTTAACTAACTTTGGTGAAAATTTAAGTTAGTTTATATTAAAACGAAGCCAGTTTCTTATGTCGAAAATAAAAGCAGATCCAAAAGTTATTTACATGATAAGGTCACAAGTCTTAAAAAAATGGAAAAAAAACTTTTAAGACGTCCAAGTCCGGCATTAGTGTTTTCTCCAGGAATATAGGAATGACTTTTTGGTTATTTCTATGGAAATCTTTTTATCTTCTCAGTTATAGGAAATAACACATCGAAATCGTTGATTTTATGGATTTGGTTGCTAATGTCAGCGCAAAGCCTTCTAATTGTTTTAACTATTAGACTATTGGCATCACAGCCATCCTTCGATGAATTTCATACTTTCACATGACAGATAGGGAACATGCAAACGCATTAAGAGACAACATTTTGATCATTGACTCTATTAACATTTACAGTCTAATCGTAGGTTAACATTTCAAACCACATAATTTTGGGTCTAGTGAAAACCAACCATAAAACGGACAAATATCACCGAACACATTCTCGAATAATCAAAACCCGCCAACCTCACGCAAAAAAAAAATTTCTGCAACCAATTTGAGTGTCATTTAATCCAGACGCTCCAAAACTTTATCAGCACTATTATATGCACTCTTATTACTGGCTAATTTATATGCACTATTCTTTTGTTGTTGTTTACTGTGTAAAATTTTGCTGCGCTGCCTATACATTTGCCAATAAAAAACGACTTATATAGGTAAATAAAATTAATGGAGAAAAAGATATAGTGAAGAAATCAATTCGAATTTCGACAGTCGAAAATATTCATATGGTCCATGTGACCAGAAAATGATTAGATATCTGGAGTGAGATTTTGTATCTCTTGTTTTTAAAGAATATCAGTGTTGCGAGGTTAACACTTTATTGATGCATTGAAAGACTAAAATTTATTAATCAATCCATAATTCTATCTGGCCTTGAGATAAATCCCATAAAAAATGGTGTCCTGAATAATTGAGCATTTTATCCATAGTCCATGTTCTCTATTCAAGGATTACATTTTTGTTTCTTCTTTCTTTTGTGCTTCGCTTGTCGCGTTATTGACAGCAAATAAGCTCTACTAACAGTCGAGTCGAGATAGTTGACTTTATAGCAGACACAGACATAAACAACTAGAAAAGAGAAAGAGGGCAAACGAAACAAACCTCCACTTCGAGTGCTGAATACACAAAAAGGATCCAAAAGGGCTTTCTTAAAGGATAAAAATCGTTTTGGTTCTTGACGTTTTATTTTAATTATTTATCTATCGTTATTATTTTTTGCCTACACCCTATTTCCCAGCTGCCAACTAAATATCTCTTGAACAGGGATGTTCATTGAAAGGATTCTCTGACAAAGCAGCTGTTAATCAGAAGCAGTTGGTCAAAGTTGTTAATATGTTGCTCTTGCTATTCATCCCGAAAGTGCCTTTGAATTGCAAGACTGCACCTTTTTCTGTTTGTTCTTGTACTTGTGTTATTCAGTAAGGAAATTTTTTTATTTCAGCACTTCCCAGTAGCGGATTTACATAGTGCATAGGGAATACAAAAATTTTGCTCGATTAAAACTTTTTTTTATTTTTCTTTTAATTTTCTTTAACTTTTATAGCTAATTACTGCGGTTTTTTTGTTTAAAATGATTCAGTTTCAAACACTTCATCAATTTGGGGAGAGTACGATAACTTAGGCGCCAAAAATTGATAACGGATTTTTGTAGAAGGGTCAAATACAAGCGTTTTTTTACTATGGGAGGGGGGGTCTATCTTACCCCGTTTAGGAGGTAGGGGCGATTTTAGAAAAAATGACTTAAATTGAAAAAACAACGGAAACACTTACAATAAAGTACTATACCGGTTTTGAAAGCCAGAAGTCTGTTCTATAATCGTAAATTTAAATTAAATTATTTATGTCAATATGGTAGTTTTTGAAAAATTTGCATGCAAACTCAAAATTTTGTTAAAAAAAAATGAAAAAAAAGTTTAGACCAATTTTTTGTCAAAATTGTGAAATGAAGTGCTTAATTGGTTTTTTGTGATCAATGCTACTATTAATTCTGAATCTACCACAAAAATCCGAATGGTTTTGTCCCTTCTAGTTTTTGAGAAAATTGAAAATTACTAAAACTACTTTTTATGAAATTTTTGATTTTTGGTATTTAACTACGGTGATTTCATTTTGAGGATTAATGTTAATGTGGTTCATTTATAAGTAAAGTACAGCAAATCATTTAGGTTTACCAAAAATGCACCACGAGGAAGTAGAATTGCATGGCATTTCGCGTCTCAGTCAGTCAGTTTGTGAGTAAGTCAGGTGTTACTTAAAAATAGTCAACTGAATTTTTCAATGTTCAATGTATTAAAACTGTGTTTGCAGGCATTTTGATCACAAAATAGATAATTATAGCAAGCACCTCCCGAATCTCTAGCCAATATTGAGGCCCATGGAAAAATGTGCCGATAGATGGGTTTATTGCTCTGAGATTAACTTTTATATGGATTGCACCAGAGAAACTTTTAAATTATTAGTTTTAAGCAAAATTTAAGTAACGTTATTTATTAAAATAAAAGATTAACTATGTAAATCATTTAAATGTAATTTGAATTTTATATACCCACCTACAAATTTGTAACTATATATTTACTTATGTATCTTAGGGCCAATTTATTGAACCTCAATTAAATTGAATTCTATCATTAAGAATGGGAAATTTATCGATTTAAAAAAATATAATTTATTCACCCATATTTAACGATTTAAATTGACGTTTCCTTCATTAACTAATTATACATTTAATCTAAATACGTGTTTTACTAAAACGACAAAATACACCTTTTAAGAGCGATTTTGAGCGCTAATAGGATTTAACTGAAGTTTTTCTATTTATTCATTCTCAATTAGCTCTGACAATCAGGTTTTGTTTATTTTGTGCAAAAATAAATTGTCATTGGTGTTTAATTAAAACAATTGCAAAATGGATAATAATCTAGAATATTTGTTGGATATAAGTGATGAGAACGACGAAAATTTGCTTGCACCCGAACGATGGGAGTATTTCAAGGACCTTAACCACTGTTTGGTTTGTTTTTTGGAAAAGTTATCCGTTGTAAAGTAGGATTTTATATGAACAACAAATACAACATCCGCAGTAGGATCACTGCCGATAAAAGGAGAAGTGAAATCCTGCTGCGGATAGAGATTTGACGTTTATTCGAGTATCGGCAGTGATCCTACTGCGGATGTTGTATTTGTTATTCATATAAAATCCTACTGTACTATGGATAACTTTTCCAAAAAAGCACGGCTACTGATAGAATTAACATGGGAAAATGGGATGATGAAGATTTCTTCCAAAGGTTTCTTCTTACCAATCAAACAGTGGTTAAGGTCCTTGAAATTTTTCGACCATATGTGGAGTACTCTCTTCAAAGGTGGACAATGTTAAAAATGTTAAATTAAGATAGGATTTCAGTAAAATTTGTTTTGTGTCACGGTATAATTCTGCAATCGCACAACTGCTGATTACATTAGGTTTTTTTTGCACTTGGATCAATGCAAATCTCCATTGCTAATTTTGCTGGTGTAAGCATCTCCTCCGTTTGCATTTTATTGCCAAAAGTAACAGAACGATCGCTTAAAATCGATCGAGATTCATTCGGATGCCTGAAACTATGTTGGAAATGACTAAAGCTAGCGAGAAGTTCTAAATACAATTTCCTCCCAAACGCGCTGCTTTTTTTCAGGGTGCATGCGTCGGTTTTTTTATTTTCTATTACTTTAGACCCTCGTAAGATGGATTCAAGAAGAATATTTTTTTCCAATTCTGTAAAATTTGAAGTCCTTTCGGGTATTGTCGACATTTTAATAATATATTAATTTGATATTATTATAAATATTCAAACTGTTGGCGGTTGTCTATTTACAAAAACGTAAAAATCCCTGGGATTTTTTATAACAAACATTTAAATTTAAATGTCTTATTAAAAACAAGTATTTAACTAAAGAGGAGTGAATAAATAGAACATTTAAATGGAGAATACTTAATTGCGCTAATACCTTAAAGCTTATTTAGCTAACTTGACAAAATACTGTTTTTAATTGAGTGTGAATAAATTGGCCCTTAGTCTGTAAGAGTATAATATGCTCTGGTTGATGAATAAATAATAATAATAATATTTTATTCTTACAATTTTTGTCACCTTTTTGAGTTGGAGTTGAGGGGAGTTGACGTTTTAGTTGGAATTAGACCAATTTCTTCTAAGAACGCGATGCTTTTGAAATATTTTTTTTGGAATATTGAAAAGTTATTTAATTTAGTATGAAATAGTGAATGCTTTAGTCGCCATTCTTTATTCAAAGAAAAAAATACTTCACTGTTATAAAGGTTGAATAACGAATGACCTTGATAAACAATAACCCGTACCACATTAGCATTAAAAATGTTAGACACAAACAATAAACATACATATTAATTAAGGAATTATATAAATTTGCTGCATTCGTACAGTAGTACCAAGGTAATGTGTATTTTTCATAATGTATTAAATTTTCATGTCTGAACATTTTAAATGTCAAACTTGGGCTACGCACATATATTTAGTAGACATTGGATATAGGCCATAGAGTAAATTCAAAGTTTCTTTAAATTCAGATTCTGTAAAAGCAAAAGAAACCTTGCATACACCCAATCTCGCACCTACCCCAAATCCTATAGTGTGTCCAAGCAGGGGGTTGCAGGGGGCAGCATACCCCCCACTGTTTATACGCCGTAATGCGTTAGCAAGCAAAAAAAGCAAATATCCCATACAAAATAGTTTTAGTTATTTTCAATTTTCTCAAAAACTAGACAACATAAAATCATCTTGTTTTCAGTTTTTGAATAAGAATAAATGAGAGCAACGAATTTTAGGAAAAATAATAATATATAGCCTTGCAGTTTTGAAAAATTAAACTTTAAACTTTTTTTTTATGTTTTTTTTTTTTCACTAATAGATCAGAGTACTGGCTTTAAAAAAAGGTATAATACTTAATTATAAGTATTACCGTTATTTGTTTACTATTTTTGTTTCCATTTTAGTACATTTTTTATAAAATTGCCCAAACGGGGGGAGATAGGCCCCCCCCTCGCGTAGTAAAAAATGCTTGTATTGAACTGTTCTACAAAAAACCGTTATAATTTCTTGGCGCCTAAGTTATCGTACTCTTGCCATCAGTTTTATTTCGTTACTTAGGATTTTGACCGAGTATTTTTGATAGTTTTAAAACATAAAAATTTAGAAAATTTCAAAAAAACGTATCATTCCAATTCAAACTGTTGTAGTGGTTAAACAATAGTTGGACTTAGTTACAAGTCCCAACTATTCCTGTGTGCTGCGTGCGTTTAGTAAGCAGAAATGGAGAGAACTTTCAGAAGCGTTTTCCAAATTAATAGATTGTCTTGATTCTTGAAAGATTTGTCACTTTCTCACAACATGCAGTGTGTTCTAAGGTAGCAGCATAATTCTTTCGAATAATACGATCTGGTAAAATTTAGCTTTCGTTACCGTTTTTCTCTTGGGGCGTTTCAGGAACTAAAAACAAAATCCAATACAAGGGGTAATTGGTGAAATTGTTTGTTAGTTTCCCAAAAAAGAGTTTCTTAAGACTATCACTGTTTACAAATAAATATGTCATTTTGTGTTATTATTTGGAATATGGTCAAGTTTATTGTGGCTTCACACTTCATTCCGATTCCACTATAAAATATCCATTCACCGATTTAATCTGACGGCCTATGGCATTTGCTTTATCTCTTTTTATCCGACATTACACATCAGGATTTTACTCGTACTTGTTCTATTGTTCGACCATTATTGGAATATTGTTCTATCATTTGGAATCCTGATACTAAAAAAGAATTGAGAATATTTAAAAACAAAAATGTTTACGATTTGCTTTAAAAAATGTCCAAACAATTGATAATGTAAATCTTAATAAATAGTATAGGTAGATGTTTATTGTTAGGACTTCAAACTCTTGAATCAAGACGTTGAATGTATAGTGTCTTTTTTGTTCGCGATATTCTTTCAAATGATATTGATAGTGAGTTTATCTCCTTAATTAATATTTACGCCCCAAGTCGACCTTTGAGAATGATACATTTCATTTATGGAACTCGTCATTCTAAAAATTATGGACAGAGTGAACCTATTTTTCATTTTTGTAAATTGTTTAATATGTATTACAATGATCTCTATGTTTATTTATCAAGATGTCAATTTAACATAACGAAAAATGCATCATATTTTGATATTTACCTTAGGAATAAGGGCCTTGGCCTTGCACAGTCCTTACCATACACCCTCGGCACTGTTATAGGATTAGTAACCGTACCGGAACATTTTTTTCTTATTTCCAAGGTTTTAAATTCCTTTATCTGCTACTTCAAAATGTTTTTTGTTGTTATTCCGCCTCTTCAAAGGAAAAAAATAACCAGAGCTCCACCAGACATTCCACCCTTCGCATTCGATGAGTAGGTAAACTCACCGTTATAAAAACTCCATAAGAATTCTTGAGTGTTTTCTCCCACTTTGTGTCTGCTTTACTTAACCCAACAACAACATTCTTGCAAAATGTTTTATAAGACAATAAAAGTGCCTATGTTTATTATTTACTGATGAATTATTATCATCTAGCAAGGATGTTTTAGGAACAATATTCGAGCATAGGTAAGTCGTAAAATTTAGGGGAATTTCAAATATTTTATTTTGGTTAATTCTTTGTTTTATTGATCGATATATTTTGTGGTTTTTCTCATAATATGCCAAACAACACACAACGGACCACACGACATATCAAAGTGAATCCTTTCGGGCCGAAATCTACCCGTCTATAGAAGGATTTAAAAACAAAATAACCGACCTACCTACGATGAATTCATCGTCCGTTGGTCATTCATGCTGTCGACAAATTGTTGTAATAAAAATTTATTTCAAAATAAAAAAAAGATTCTAATTTATTGGTATTAAGTTATAAATGGATACGAGACTATGCATGTGGGATGAAGATACCATGTCGTTCAGTTTTGTTTTCCTTCTGAAGCAAACCTAATCGGAGTGGAGAAAGGATTCAATGGATTTTCGATTATGACGCGTGGTAAGGGCTTACATATTCACGCAAGGGCGAACATTAGAAGTAGCCCAAAGGGAAGGGTATAAAACATTATGCCAATGTCGATGGTCTAATAAGACTCTTGGGCATCGTTTCATTTGCGCAACTGTATAGAAGCATAATCGTAAAATGGAAATCGTTGTGAAACAATAGAAATCTGTTTTTATTTTGCTTTTGTTTTGGATGAGCAAAGGATTAAGGACGATTTATGTATATGTTTTTTTTTTGTTTTTTTTTTCCTGAAATAACTGTGGCATCTAATTGTGTAACGTTCACCTTAATAACATGGCCAGATAATAAATATTCAGGCTTAGATTGTGGAGACCCAAACAAATTCCTTTCAATTGGGAAATATGGAAAGTTTTTTTACAAACACAATAGACAATCATAGACAATTTTTTGTTGGTTATTTTAGGTACATATGGAGGGCTCACAGGTGTACCGAACCAAGTCATTTTAAAGAAATCCAAAACCAACGCCAGGATTGTATTGAGCTATACATAGTTCATTACAGCACTAAATAGAGGTCAATTTTGCGGAAATTTTGGCGTTGGTTTTGGATTTTTTTAAAATTAAAATTTTTTTAATGTGAGCCCTACATACCTACTTATATAGAATTTCTTTTGTGGTATAGTAGGTAGGTATATACGAAAAGAGATGTTTTTGTATAATAAAAATAATATAATTCATGATGTACCTACCTAACTCATGCTCTTTTTCAATTTTATGAATTCATATGTAAGTGCGACTGCATTTTTATTAAATGATTCCATTCTCATATTACCCATACAGGGTAGGGTGGTTACCATAAAATGTGACATAAAACCTTTTGCTCACAGATTAAGTCCAAACAAGAAAAAAATCTTTTCCGATTAGGAAGCTTAAAATGGCAAAAAATATTAAAAAAGAACAGCAGCCCCTTAAATATTATGCAAAAGTTTTGATATAGATATATAGATATATAGATATATATATGTTTATATGTAGACACTAGTAGTAGCTACCATAAGCCGTTAGGAAAAATATATGTATATTTATATCAAAAACGTTCAAACGATATTGATAAATAATATAATTCACACTGGATCGCACGTACTTGCCCATATAAACAAGTACCTACTTTGGGATTTAAAAATTCTATACTATAAAAACATTAATTAAAGAAAAATATTCAAATGTATAAAATACATTTTTAAAGGCTAAACTAAGTAAATACATAATGAAATTTGATTTCTTAAGCATATTTGAACTTATGCAAGAACAACAATTATAAATCGCTGTATGGTTTGTTAAAAAAAATAAGTTTTTATATAAATAAAATCTTTAAAATATATTTGAGAAAAAAATGTTGGTTTCAAATATTAACATGCTTTTCGTTTATTGAATTTTCAAAAACAAAAATGTTTTATTAAATTTTGTAACGCAATAATTTTCTAATTTTTACATACAAAAATTCACTAAAATGCGTTATGTCCACAATGAGAAAGTTAAAATGGTTCTTTGGTAGGTAGGTACCCACAGCCATTACAGTCTTTGATTCAAATTGTTCCTAATCAAATTAGGTACATATATCTTAATCGTAAAAAAAGAGCAAAATAAACAAATGTTTATAAAGATTAGATTCCGCTCTCCAGAAAAATACAATTTTCGAAAACCATTTTTTAACATTTATATGGTGGGTACCGTTATTTTCAGAGAAAATTAATTCAATCTTCATAAATCTTGTAGATAGTTAATTATCAAGGGGTTCTCGGAATATACAGTTTTTACCAACAAGTTTTGATTTATTTTTTAAATCTAAAAAATGTTTTTAAAAATTTTAATTCACAATATTATTTCAATTTTTAAGAAGCCTTAGCAAAACTAATTGGTCAAAATCAGTTGTACCACTAAACTAAATGAAATATTTTAATTTTGTTTTAATCTGGAACATTTTTTTTAATTAAGAAAACAAATGTATGATGAGTACCATTATATATAACGTGCGGACATTAAAAATGCTATCGACCAAGCTTAAAAAAATCGGCGAAGCCATTTAGACTGTAGTTGAACAGACAAACCAACAGACACAATTTCGAGACCCACATTTTTCGTCTTCCTTATCATCGTAATGTGAAATTCTGACCAAAATCTCGAGTTCGATTGTTTTTACGAATGCATAACTTGCCATAAAAATCCTATTTTTTGCAACTTACAAGTAAAAATTGGGTGTACTATTATATTCATAGTCCACATTTTGGTCAAATACGATATTGATACAAATTTAACCTTTTAACTTGCTCAGTAACGGCTCCACCGATATAGCAGAAATTTTCATACAAAATCTTTGATTATTAAAATTTTTTTTAATAAGTTTGAAAAAAAAATATTTTATAATTAAAAATTTATTTCTGAAAAGTCAATACATGTACCTACATATTTGTATCATTGGGAAAATTTTGGGGAAATCTTAAAGAAATTTGGCGTATAAAAAAACAGACGAATCTATAAAGAAATTTCAAAGGTTACTTAACTTTAAAACACCTCCAAACAGCTCTTTCTTAAGTATAAAATCGTTATCTATAATCAATTTTCACATTTAAGTAACGTTACTTAAAGGCCTCTTAACTTAAACGCCATCCACCGCGTTTAAAGGTTACTTAAAGGCATTTTAAAATGTATTTTGGCATATCAATTGTCATTTTCGAGGTTTCAAATTGTGAGTTCTTATTGTCTTTTGTGATATTTTGGAATTATAAAATGCAAAGAATTAAGAAACAGAAAATTTGTATAGATTAAAGTATGTGTACGCGCAAAGAAATTTCGTCCACGCTGCCCGCTTAGCCTTTGAGGTGTTTGTATAGACACTTTATTCATCGTTGTTGGAAGAGAATCTATGCACAAAATAATTCTTTTTTGTAATGTTTTATTACAACTTCTAAAATAAAAATGTTTCCTTGTCGCAAGCATACCAATTTTCAGATCTTTTTATTTTGTTTGTGGCGGTGGGGTGAGTATGTGTTCCATGTTTTTTTTTAATTTCACAAATATAAACATTTCTCTTCCAAATGTTTACTGATTCAAGTTGTCACAAAACAGCTGTGTTGTATACAATGAAGCAGCATTTGTTTTTTTTTTTTTTGTATTAGATTTTCAAATTCTTTTACGTTACGTGACACAACCATCGTTAAGTACCAACGAAAAATCGATTATAGATACAAATTAAAGTTTCTTCATTTAAAGGCAAATTAAAAATTTAAGTACGCTTAACTAAATAACCTCTAGGATGCACTTTAAGAAAATCTTATAGATACAGCTAAAACTGTTTATCAATAAAACTCCTATACAATTTAAATTTTGTTTGATTATTTTATTTTTGCGCACAAATTTGAAAATTATATCTTTTTGATCCTTAAGAGATGTGAAATAGATAAGCTTGTGTTGAAGAAAAACTTCGTTGAGCAAATTAATTTTTAATTAAAATTCAGGTTCTGATAGATTTCGTTGGTTTAATATATTCATCTATTAACACATAAAAGAAGCTCTATATAAAATAAAAAAAATATTCTTTCATTAATTAACGTGAAACACACTTTTTGATTAATGATTCGTCAAGTCAATGAATTTAACGCATACTATACACATATGTACAGGGGGCCATCTAGTGGTTTTAGGTTGTTTTGACGCTGACAGCTGTTTCCCGCTCGAAATCTTGATAGAAAGTCAGTATCATATCTCCGCGGAACGAAATGAGTCACTTTGCGCTTAAACAACGTTAGGAGATATTGAAAATTTATTTGTAAAGTGAGTGCTGTGTAGCCCAAACAGTGCGTTTTTTGAAAAGAGATTTTGGACGAAATGAAGCACCCATCATCGCGCCTGCTGTACGTAAGTTTGTGCAACAAGTTTGTGAGACTGGTATGCTACATAGTTGACAACACTCATGTTTCAAGTCGTCGTATACGGTGCGCATATCGATGCACATCGCTGCTATGTCAAAACCCATTTCACACACTAGCCTGAGGAGAATTCTGCACAAAGATCGGATTATTCACTTACAAGGTCCAATCGACTCAGCAATTGAAGGCGCTTTTTAATAAAGCCATAATACATGGACAAAATTTAATTTTGTTCATTTTATTGAAATTTTAAAAAGAAACTTGTATTTGGAGCACTTTTGATATGTTATGGACCAAGTGGTTACTAGGGCATTGTAAAAAATGCCCGCGCATTTTGAAAAACGCCCAATATGAGAGGGCAGCGTGATAACAATTATTAAAATAATCAAATCGTTCGGGCGTTAGTTATAATGTTTTTATCACGTATGGAGCAGAGTAATTAAAACCAAATTTTATTATTGCTATTTTTATTTCAAAAGTAAAATACACTGGGTACCATTAGATTGCCCGAAAACCACATGACAATATTCATAATGTCTAGGTAATGCGATAAATAAGGAAGCTTAAGTAGCATGTCATTATTTATAATGCCCGCGCATTATGAAAAATGCCCAAATTTATCACTTGGTCCATAACACACCTATACGACTACTTATGTATGTATATTTTATTTATATTATTTGCGTGGCTTCTTTTCTGGGTTAATTAATTTGCTTCAAACTTTATTCTTGCAAAAGAATCGATAAAAGCAATGGGTCCATCTCCAATGTTCACATAATTTTTCGGCGCTTTGAAATCGCTCTGTTAAAACGAATGCTAGAAACTTCGTTTGTGACTATATTTTTAGAAGATATACAAGCATTTGAACTTATAATTATATAATGGCGGGGCCTTCAGATATCTTATTCGTAAGCCTGTGCATTTTGCATTACCCATTATCAAATGTTTGTATCTTTGAAATGATATTGTGCGCATTCAATACTTGAAAATGAAATAAAAATAATTATATAATAATAAATACTAGCCGACCAAGCTCTCGAAATTCGAGTGCCAATTCATTTATTTAATTAATTATCATTCAATAAAAGACAGAGAATTCATGATTTTTTTAAATTGTTGAATGCAATGAGAAGTACCTACTAAGCACTCAATCCTGGAGTCCAAAGGAAAACAGTTAAGGGTAAACAAAATTTCAAACCTATACACATTTCTGATACATTGCAGATTTTTGACATGTTGCAGATTGGTTGTTGATGTTCTAGGCCGCAAAAACAATTATTGGGTTGAACTGATGTTATTTGATGTATCAGAATCCGGTATGTTTAATGTGGATTTTTGGACGTTTCTTAATCCATCGACATCGTAGCCATCCTTTGATGGACAGTTTATGGCTTGACGAATGGAGGACGAATTCAATTATGACGTTTAAAGAGTATTTCGTACAAAATGTTAGCCGAAAGCCCTAAAATTGCAAATAAAATACCTTTTTTTGGGATATTTATAGACGTTTTTTAATCCATCGAAATCTTAGCCATCCTTTGATGGAATTTGACAGTTTATGACTTGACAATTAGATAATTCAGCTTTGACGTACAAAGTGTATTTCGTACAAAATGTCAGCCGAAAACTTTTTTGACACTTTTTAATCCATGTACAAACTAGGCATCATTCGATGTTATTTGGCAATTTATGGCTTACAATAATAGAATATTTTGTGAGAACTATCAAAGCCATAAGTCAATCTTATGATCGAAATCGAAATTAAAATCGAATAGGAACAGTATTGAATCATTTCAGTGAAATGAAAATGATCGAATGATCGGTTGGTTGAAATGATCGGATCATTTTCGTAATCGATTGTTGAACGATTCAATCATTTGAAATGAACCATTTACTCAGCTTTAATTTGAATTTGATATTTTGTTTGTTTGTTAACGCATTCTTGTCAAACTAGGGGGATATTTTATTTTCAGGGAAGATTTGAAAACAGTAACGCATAGAATAAAGCTAGAACTACATGCTCTCTTTTTCCAACTCATTTCAAATTTCTATCTTCCATCTCGAAAAACACAAAAAGTAAAAGTTGAAATGGTTATAAATTTCACTTTTTCACTTTTTGAAAACACTAAGGCTAGGCGCGCTCATTCAATTTTTAGTTTCGCTACTGCTTGGTTCGAGCAACTAAGAAGTTTGTGTTTTGACACAAACTAAGCGATTGCCCAAAAAGAGTTCGCTATTTTGTGCACCTGCGCGGACATTCAACCAAATAGTTCATCTGTTTTCTATAAGCAACGAAACAGTTGTGCAACTAAAATTGAATGTGCACGCCTAGCCTAACACGGAAATTGCCCGATAGATGTAGTTAATACTCTAAGACTTAACTTCATTCAACTACAAAGGGCGTTTTAACTTCCCATAGGGAGTTATTGTAATCGGTCCGATTTGTCAAATTGGAATTTTTGACATTTCTCGACGTTTCAAGGTCTCTAGAGGCTATATCAATCATTTTAAGAGAGATATGTGTGTGTGTGTGTGTACGTAAGTTCGTACGTTCGTACGTCCGTACGTTCTTGTACCATTTTTCGTCGTCGATATCTCAAAAACGAGTAAAGATATCGGCTTCGAATAAATTTTGTTTAATAGATAATAACTTCAAAAGAGGCTGAAAGGGCGTTTATTAAAATTCAGTGAGTAGTTTTTTCACTATAACGGTTTAAAAAAAAAGTGAAAATTTTGGTTAGTTTCAAATATCTCACGAAAAAATAATGCTATTGATTTCAAATAAAATTTAATGTACTCATTATAAGGTCATACAGATCTGGTATGAATTTCAAAAAAAATGAACATACCGTTATTTTTTTAAATAAAAAAAACTGAAAAAAAAATTTCATAACCCAGATATTCTAAGAACGGAAAACAATTTGAAACTCAAAATAATTTTATTTTACGAAAAATAATGTGTTTGACAACTGGTGAAAATTTCAAAAAAAATCAGTTTACTGTTTTTTTACAAAAAATAAAAAACTATATGAAATTCCATTGAAAATTGGTAAAAATTGTTTTTCGACTCAAATTTCTCGAGAACTAGTAGTGATATTGACTTCTAATTTAGTTTATTTTATACATAGTATAATTTTGTACAATTGGTACAATGTTGACAAATATTGAATTAATAGTTTTTTTTTTTAATAAAAAAACTATTAAAAATTCTAGTGAAAACTAGTTAAAATTGTATTTCAAGTCGAATTTCTTGGGAATGAACACCGATAGTGCCTTCCAAAGTATGTTGTTTTATACATCGATACCTTCCTGTAAGAATGTATACTAAACGACATTTCTAAAATTGTTCAGGAAACGAAAAAAAACGAAGAAAGTTCTAGTTGAATCATAGTGTGCTAAGAGACAATTTTGGTTAAACTAAGTGACATCTAACAAAATTTTTTGTTGCTCACGACAATGAGATCTTTATTAATGTCGCTTAGCATAATTTTTTTGGCAGATAATACAAATTTCAGGGGGCAACATTATTTTAATGAGAAAACATGGCAGTTGATAAATTTTTTATTTGTACTCTAGTTTTCTTTTCATGCATAATAGGTTGGCGAAACCCAGGCCAAAACGTGGCCCTTAACATATAGTATATTTCCTTATCAATAAGTCATTTTCGAAAAATACAATTACAATACATAATACAATTATTAACATATGGTTAAATTTTGACAAGTATCGAATTGACAGTTTTAACAAAAATATAAAAAAAATCTACTAAAAAGTGGTAATATTTGTTTTTCGACTAGAATATCTTGAGAACGAGCAATGATATTGACTTTGCCATTATTTAATTTTATACATAATACAATTTCCAACAAATGGTTTATATTTGACATATATCTAGTTTAAGAGCGGATATATTTTGTAAGTACCCTTCCATCAATAACCAAACCATATCTTTTATATTTGAATATTTCGTTTTAAAATTTTTTTCAATTGAAATGTTTGGAACCGAAATAATAAAGTAATTTCTATAATATAATACATAATTTTATAATTTTATTATCAACTTAGTTTTTAGAAGATTGTATGTACTGTACATACGTATATGAATAAGGTTGTTCAGTTGTACCCAAGTCCCACATATTCAAATTCCATTAATAGCTATGTTAAAATTGAAGAAAACGTCACAATATGTTTTTATCTAAATATAAAGTTTTCAAGACCACAAATGGGAAGTTATCAGTGTGGGTCGCACCCAGCCTCTTTTTTCTTTTTTCATTCAGAGTAAGGCACTAAACAGAGCACGAGCATGTCGAACATGCTCTGAACTTTCTACGAATCGAGCGTGTTCTAAGAGCTCTGAATTATTTTATAAACACGCGCGAGTTTTTGAGTTTTTTTCCTGTCTGTCAGAATGATTTCAGCATTTGACTCTCTCTGCTCAGCTATTTTATACCGAGCTCATAGAGTGCGCTCTGAACGATCTCTGAACACACTCTAAACGAAAAAAGAAACACAAATTTGAACTAAAAAAAAAAAACACCCTAAGAAAAGTGAAAAGTGAACAAAATGTGCTGTATTTTTCCAAACAACAACAAAAGCAAAAGTTAAAATGGTTCTAACTTTTACTAAACTTAAACCACAGATAATTATATATATAATGTATGACAGTATAGTGTAAATGTATGCTCTATTCACCAACCGATGTCGCTAGTCGATAATTATCTGTACTAAAACTGTAGGCTCTATTCAGCAACAGATGTCCGGGCATTTTTTTTTGTTGTTTTAAACAATTTCTGTGTAGTATATTTAAATAATTTTGGCATTGTGCACATCTATGCAAAAAACGCTTTCGTTTAATATGTAATTTATGCCCCTTCAGTTTTTGTGGGCCGCGTAAAGTGTACCACAAAAAACATGTTTGCCGTTTTATTATATGATATTTATTTTTTGAAAAATCAAATATTTTCTTGCATGAATGGATATGTGTGAAAGAAATCAGACGGAATTCTGCTGAGCTCACACTATTTTGTTTTGAAGCATTTTTTTTTATTATTTGTTTGTTTTTATAACTACAATACATATTTATAATTCCAAATTGTAAGAACATAAGAACAAGTGTATTTTATTTTTGATGATTTTGGAATTTTAGATAAAACAAATATTCAGTTAGTGAATTTATAACTTTACGAATATCGTTTGTTTTTTTAACTAAATTTTGGTCTACCTATCTCTTCTGAATCCCAGTTGGTAGTTAGTTACTAGTAAAAATGGAAAAAGTTAATTAAACAATTGATTGGATTGGTGTGGAAAGGAGAAGATAAAGATTTTTATAATCGATGGATGGAGTCCTTTAAATGCTGTTTTGAATATGGTCATTCAATTCGACTGAAATCATTAATATCAGCATAGTTTTTAAGGTCCTTGTCCCTTATTTTAATTTTGCCTGAAAACATAGTTCCCCAAATGAAGACAAACACTTGAAAGCTTGTTAAAATTCGATCAATTACCAAATGCCACAATCTTGAATATCTTCCATATCACTTCTTCAAAAATGATTTAAATACATTTAATATTTATAGAAATATTAAGGCCTAAATAAATTTATGGATACTTTGGGATAATTGAATTCCATAAATGACACATCTCTATGAAACAGCAATAGAATAATTTATTAGAAACTAATCTACCTGTAGGCCTGATTATAAATCAAATACTTTCTTGTACACAGACATGAACACACATACCTAAACAACAGAATTACTAATTAAATCCATTTTCCAGTAGTACGTGCTCAAATTCGTCCTTTCTGCTTCCAAGAACACGGTACTCTTTGTACTCCACTATCATCAGTTAGAGTTGTGTCTCTGATGCTGTCGGGCCCTTGAGGCCTCAAAGTCATCCCACCTTGCGTCTGACGCAATTAAGTTAAGCAAACAAAATTTAATCTATCAACGATTTATCATTTCCACCGGGAAAAGTAGAGAATAAGAGGCCATCAAAGGTAGTCTCGTCACATCCAGCGGCTGCAAGGCAGCCACCCCCACATAACATCAGCAACAGTACATTAGGAGAATTTTAAGTCCTCCAACCTACGTTGGAAATCTTCAAGGATATTTATCTCACTTAAGTTTATTATTCTGGCAAAAATTCGAGATTTCAGAATAAGAAGTATACTAGTACGAGTATATACCTAAAACTGGACCTCACCTATAACACCAAAAAACCATCGTTTCAAGTGGGCGAAATTCCAATACCAATACTTCTATTGCTTACCGTTAGCATGTATTTATTTGAATTTAATACATAGGAGTTCAACAAAACCGTAGTAGGTAGGTAGATTAAATTATTTAACCCTCAAGGTATTCTCTAAAGTAAGGGTAGGGAAACCATTTTGAGGTAATAACTGATCTTTCTATACTATTTTATGGTTAGGTACTTCCACCCGTCTGATAGAAAGTCCATGATAAATTGCACTTGACATTTCATTATTAACCTTCTTATTCGGAATCGAAAAGATTTTTCTCTCCGAGCCCATCTTACTTGGTTTAAGGGCCCCTTATATCTTTTAGAATGTATTTGTATGTGACTGTGTTTGGTATGAAAAGAAAAGCCTCTTGTTACATCCTCTTGAGCTTGCTTTGGCTTCATTTTCCCTTCGACCCAACCGCATCCAAGTGACATTTTACCTTAATATTGCATCTGGCTATTGCCTGTCACATCAATTAATCGATTGACTTCGATTAAATCATTTCCACCAAAAGTCGATTATTATAGAAGACTAGGTTGAAACCATGTCCTGAAGGCAATTATCGAATAGATTTGAATCTCTATAATCTGAGCACAATCCGCCTGAATGAAAATATTCTCCAAATACAATAGAACAACAAGAAGGATCTAGGAATAATGTCAATGACGGTAACTCCAGGTATATTTGGTAACAAAACCACATCCTGTTGCTATCCTATGCAATATAAGATGTGGTTTTCCGGTAACTGCTTTATAAGCTTTGACTCATGTTGGCATTCACAATTTTTGTATAGGTACTGGTGAAATGTTCAACATAGACTTCTCATTTCCCCAGCTTACGTTTCTTGTTCTGTATGCTTACGTATAATGTTTAAGTGTCACTAGGCATTGTGTATCACATTAAGGATATCTCCAGACGATCTTTAGAAAATTTTAACACATTTCGGTTGAAACAATGCTATAAATGCAAAACCTTAGCTTGATTTTTTTTTGCAACTATCTAAGGCCCTAGTTATTTTCTTCGAATATTAAATTTAGAAATAATTAAGACCTTCCAAATTTCATGTTTCCCTTAAAGTAAATTTTTATTTAAAGAGTATATACTAAAATTATTGCTATCCCTTGCATTTTATAAATACTTACAAGAAAAAAATATACGTTTTCTTAAACTTATTATTTTTCGTATAACTGTATCTTTTTCGGCTAATAGCCTAAATTTCTGGAATTTTTTTTTAATATACATACGAGTAAGTAGTTCCTAGCTTATTTACTCAAAGAGAAATTGAAATTTTTCAATTTAACGGTACCTTTACCAAACAAAATTCTGTTCATCATTGTTGTTATGGGATACATTTCGGTTAAGGAAAATTTCTAAAAAAATAACACCACTTGGCACATGTATTTTTTGATTTTCCATTTTCTCGTTTGAAAATTTCGATACAAATTTTTATAATTTATAGTAATATTCACCCCTGTTCTGATTTTCGTTTGCGAAAGTAATACTTTCGTTTTCATTTCGTTTCGATTTTGTCTGGAGAATTTGAATTCGTAAATCTAAAAATGTATATAAGTATTTTTAAAAATATACGCATCTTTAAAAACTATTTTTTTGTCTTTTATGAAGGGGAAGATACATGTGTAACAGAAAACCTGTCTGAATGTGGGTACCACTGCAAGGCAAATTTGTACGAAATTAAGGACGTGTCGTTTTCAACTCCGTACGAAAATCAATTTCGGTAACGAACTCAACTCGGAACGAAAAACAGAACAGGGGTGATTTTTGTTTTAAAAAAGTCTGATGAGCTCTTGGGAAATTAAGATCTTAAGTAATTATTAGTTATAGTGAAATATCCCGCTATAGGACGACAACGCCTGACCCATTTGATAAGTACTCGTATATTTTTACTTGCGATTTATAAGTACTATAAGGCAAGTTATGCCTTCGTTAACAAATCGAACTAGAGATTTTGATCAAAGAGAAGACGAAAAAAGTGGGTCTCGCAATTATTATAATAATTTTTTTATACAAAGCGCATAACAATAAAACTATTTTGACTACCCTTTAAAACGATTAAAACAGAGCAAGTTTGAGGAAAATGGGAAAGGATTGAAATTTTGCTATCTATTGTTTATGTTTTAAAAATTGTGTTCTATATCTTGGGTCTCGAGATATGAACGATAAAAAGCCATACAATGATAAATAGGGGTTAGAGACTAAATTGAATCAAATTAAAATCAAATTCAATTCGAAGGCTTTTATGATCTTAATAATACGTTAGTATTGGTATAAAAAAGAAAGAATTCAAAATAGCAGCTATATACTGCCCTCCGAGGCGCTCTCCAACTGAAGAAGACTATACAGAACTCCTACATTTGTTAGGACATAACTTCCTTGTTAGTGGCGACTTCAATGCTAAACACACCCAATCGGGATCTAGGCTCATAACAACAAAAGGTAAACGGCTATACCAAGCAGGCCGAAAATACAACTGCGAATTTTATTCTTCTGGTTCGCCAACATATTGGCCATCTGATACTAACAAAATACCAGACCTTATAGACTTTTTCCTAGTTAAAGGTATTAAACGAAATCATATAAGTGTCGAAGGTAATTACGATTTATCGTCAGATCATACTCCAGTAATTTTATCACTGAGCGAAGCAGAAATAATAGAAAAAAGTAATCCCAAGCTCGTTAATAACAGAAAAAACTGGAACGAATTCAGAGACAAACTTGAAAGTTTTATAAACCTAAGATCCCCTATGCAAACAATTGAACAAATTGATCAAGAAGTAGAACAATTTATTGCTGATGTGCAGCAGGCTGCAGAAGAAAGTACTCCAACTATTTCGAACGCGAGAAAAAAAGGTATAAAATATCCTATCGAAATAAAGGAGTTGATATTGGAAAAAAGAAGAGCTAGAAGAAAATGGCAAACCACGAGATTCCCAGATGATAAGGTAGTTTTTAACCGTCTTAACAACGAATTAAAAAAAAGAATCTGTGAGTTTAAAAATGAGTCACTAAGTAGATTCCTGAAAAGTCTGACGACGGATGCTTCTACCGAATACCGAATGTTTTCAAGCCATTCCCAGCAAACACAGCTACAGATCCCTTACAGCTTGTTGACAGAAACGACGAATGTGAAATACCTTTGTCACGCTCAAAGAAGTAAGAAGCATGTGTCAACATAAGTTGTCTAACAAAAAATCACCAGGGTACGATCTTATAACTGCTCAGGTTTTGAAAGAAATGCCTCTAATAGCCTTCAAGAAACTCCAATTTATAATAAACGCATGCCTTAAACTAAGATATGTGCCACATCATTGGAAAATTGCAGAAGTCATTGTTATACCTAAACAAGGTAAGCCACCAACAGAAGTAACATCTTACAGACCAATATCGCTTATACCAATCATGGCAAAAGTTTTTGAAAAACTGCTACTGAAAAGGCTTAGCAAAATAATTGAAGAAAGAAGACTAATTCCAAGCCATCAATTTGGATTTAGAAATAAACATTCCACGATAGACCAAGTGCATCGAATTACGGATGTTGTGGAAAAGGCACTTGAAGAAAAACAAGTATGCTCTGCTTTATTCTTAGATGTTGCTCAAGCTTTTGACAAGGTTTGGCACTTGGGACTTGAGTACAAACTGCATAGGGACCTTCCCAGGCAGTACTACGAAATACTGAAATCTTACATTACGAACCGACTCTTTAGAGTACGGTACGACCAAAATTACTCGGAACTTAAAAAAATTGAAGCCGGTGTACCACAAGGAAGTGTCCTAGGACCAACCCTGTATCTGTTATATACAAGGGATATTCCAGTGGACGTCAACGCTATCATGGCGACCTTTGCTGATGATACTGCAATATTGGTGCCAGATAAATCCGTTACGAAGGCTACACAAAAATTGCAAAATGCAGTCGATAAAGTTAGTGATTGGACGAAGAAATGGCGTATCAAATTAAACGAAACAAAATCGACGCATATAAACTTTACAAACAAAAACATAAACAATGTTCCAATATTCATAAACAGTACAGAAGTACCTTACTCCAATACCGCCAAATACCTTGGAATGAATTTGGATGCAAGCTTAAATGGAAAGAGCACATCAAAAAAAAAAGAGAAGAACTAAACTTGAAGTACAGAAAAATGTACTGGTTACTAGGAAAGAACTCTGACCTATCTATCCAGAACAAACTAATGTTGTATAAGCAAGTATTGAAACCCGTTTGGACATATGGCATCCAACTATGGGGCTGTAGAAAGAAAACAAATACTGAACCCATCCAAAAATTTCAAAGCAAGGTCCTTCGTGGAATAATAAATGCCCCTTGGTATATAAAAAATAGCGATCTACATCGTGACCTTCAAATTGAAATGGTTACAGAAGTGGTTAAGAAACACGCTGTATCACACAATCAGCGACTGCAAAGTCATACTAACTCCGAAATGGAGACCGTATTAAATGTACGAGACAATGTTCGGAAATTAAGAAGAACCAAGCCTCATGAGTTGATGGTCTAAAAGCTTTGGGAAAGTGTTATTTCCTTAAACTTCCCCCAATGCGATTTAAAAATTAAGAAATAAAAATCATTTGTCGATCTTTCATAGATTGGTCCTGATTCACCGGTGGTTTTAGTGCGGTAAGAGTCCCACACTACTTGGTACCGATTCTTACCGAGTGTCTTTTGAAGATTTCCATCGGATAAAAAAAAAAAAAAAAATAATACGTTTCATCCATTAAGCATAGTACGCAGATCGCGCTAAATTTTATCTCCCACACAAAATTCTCTCCAAAATTTAGCCCACCTAAAATCATGTCAAGCATTTTAGCCGATAGGTACGCTGCTCTAAATTAAAACCTTCCGTCCTCACACTAGGATGTGAGATACCCCAGACAAAATTAGAAACTGTTTCATTACCGTAAAATTTTTGTATCAGACATGTCATGCCTACGCAAATTCATTTTCATATTTTTGGCAGTGGTAGGAGGCCGTTTTTAGCGAATTGATTTCTTTGGAATTATATAATTCAGTTTTAGAGTTTGTGTGGGGTATCATACACCCCAGTGTGTCGTTCGCGTAAGTTGTTTTTACAGTTTGTGAATAAATGTGTTGTTTTTGTAATATTATCGTATTTTTGTCGTATACAATACAAACAAATGTCATTTTCAAGCTCATTCAAACACTCCGCTAACAACAAGTTTCAACGAAATTCGCCTGAAATTGTTTTAAAGGGCTTCAATGTCATTTCAAACAGAATACTTATGTCATTTTTTTTTTTTAGCAGGTAAATCGATTTTATTTTAACAGCTACATTTTTATGAATTTTTTATTAATTCAATTTTTAAGTGTTTTTTTTTCTAATAAGTATTTTGTTTGTATAACTTCCCAAGCAACACATAAACTCTTGGAGAGTACTTCAATAAATGTATCAGCTCTTTACAAGCTGTTAATTCAATCTTCTTAATACCATTTCACTTTATGACCTCCTAATTTGCACTTTAAAATGTTCTTTTTGTTATAGTATAATTAAATGCTCTTTAAAACATCTTAGAGATAATCATGACAAATGTCACCATATTGACTCTCTATGTACCCTCTATAAAACCTCTTTAAAAGGAGTAGTTTTAAAATGCTGACAGAGGTTTTTATTTTAATCTTTCGAATACATCTTTAAGATATTCTGTGGAAGTTTTCACTAAAACGTATTTATGAAAGCTTAACATCAAGAATTACTACTTTTCTCTTTAGTTGAAAAAAAATGTTTTGTTTCGCCTAACAATTGTGAAACCAAGCGAAAATCTTTTTTTCTTTCTTCTGTTTAAAGAAAACAACTCAACTATTTAGTTGAATGTGCGCGCCATTGCATATGATTATGTTTAACAAAAAACAAGCAAAACTGCACAACTGTTTGGTTGCTTATAGAAAACAGATGAACTATTTGGTTGAATGTTACACAAAATAGCGAACTCATTTTAGGGAATCGTTTAGTTTGTGTCAAAACACAAACTTTTTAGTTGCTCGTAACAAACAGTTGCAAAACTAAAAATTGAATGTGCGCGCCTAGCCTAATTGTTGTGAATTTGTTATCTTTTTCTTTTACTCTTTGCTTACACTTTGTTTGCTCTTTTTTTCTTTGAATTTGACTGATTGTAAACAGCTATATTCTTCCTTTAGGATAGCCGCGCACTAGCAATTTTTAGTTGCGAAACTCTTTGGTTACTTATAGAAAACAGATGAACTGTTTGGTTGAATGTCCGTGAATTTGCAGATAATTATATGTTCAATAAAATGGCGAACTTATTTTAGGCAATCGTTTAGTTCGTGTCAAAACACAAACTTTTTAGTTGCTCGAACCAAGCAGTTTCGCAACTAAAAGTTGCTAGTGCGCGGCTAGCCTTACTCTTTGTATACACTTTTTTCACTCTTTGCTTTGAATTTAAGTTTCGATATCTTATTGTAAAGTGCTTAAGATATTTTAAAGAGTTCTTAACAAATGGATGGCGTATCTGTATAAAATACATATATTTTGTAAAGGGTGACATTGTTAAACGTATAAGAAGATAAAATTATTATTTACTAGATTTTTATGTTTTATCGTTTACTATACGAAGTCATCAGTTTCTTCGGATGTAAGTAAATGAAAGAAGGAAATGTTGTTATTTGAAGAACTTTAGCAGAATATAAAAGAAATGTTGAAATAAAATTCAAATTCAAATAAAATTGATAATGGGTATTATTTTGATTATGTATAATATCAAATTTTCTGAATTTTCAGTTATTCTTTAGTCGGTTAACAGTTGAACTCAATATTTTGTATCTTGATAGAATGTTGACGCAACAATTAAATGTCAAGTTAGCATATCTTTCTAACAGATTTTTAATCCAGGGATTTTAACACTTTGTGAAATAAAAATTAAGGAATGACATATATTTTTACTTATTTTCATATAGTGTCTTTTTGTATCTTTTCTCTGTAAGATGTATAAAACCTGTCAACTTACATTTAAATTTTGAAAAAAATGCAATAAAAATCCGGAATCATTCTTCAAACAATTATTATGTTTCTTCGTGTTTTGTAGTATAAAGGAGATCTTAGCATCACCATATACAATAAAAAAGTTGATTTAATTTTATTTCATACAAAATTCTAAGTGCTAATATGTCGCTCAGTTTGTAAACCTTTTGAGTTGTATTTATTTGCTGAAATTATTTTACATTTTAAAATTATTCAGATCGAACAAAAAAAGACCTTTCATAAAAAAAAGCACCCTGTAGGTAGGAATACCTTCATGAGTCATACATACATGAGTCGGCCATATCTATTGCATACTTTAACGTCATTTCTTTTTTTATTCTGAGGGCATTTTATTCTTATAGCATTATTTTTCTGAATATTTCTTTGTAAATACTATTCTATTTGAAGGCGCGTTAATTTCAAGTAGGGTAGAGTATGCGGTTTCAAATTAAATCTTCTCTCGCAAAAAATTCAATTCAACAATCATAAAAAAGGGTATACAATGAAAATCGTAAATCCAGTAATAAATTATTGAAGGAAAGAATTCGCCATGTTTGTGTATTTATATTAGTCAATCCATTTTATTTGAATTGCATTAAATTTGTATTTGCGTGAAAGAGAAAGACATTTTTATACATTTTTCTTCTTCGCAGTTCAATCTTTCTACTCAAAAATATAAACATCTTGAAAACCACATGAAAGTGTCTTTATAGATTAATCAAAAAATGATCTTTATGAAGTCTTATAAATACTTTACTTAGAACTCTTTGTTCAATACAATAGACTCCTCCCCTTTAGGACTTTTTGGGTATTACAGACTTCTTTAAGATTGTTCAAAGAGTTGAAAACACTTGGAAAATAACTTTTCAAGATATCTATAAGAGGCAATTGTGTTGCTTGGGTTAATGGACTATTAAACACTATATTAATGTTCTAAGAAAAATAAATAATAATACAAATTTTAATTTATTAAAAACAGTGTGAGGACAGCGTAAGAAAAAATATGTGTGAGGACGGAAGGTTAAAAATAAAAATTTCTCTTCGAACTATAAATAAATTATCTGCCAAAATTAAGCGCACAAAATAATTGTCTGCCATATTTATTATCGAGCTAAGTTTCAATTTAAAATGGAAGAATATTTGGTGACGGAAATTTTACAAGATTTTCCACACCAAAAATCACTCATAATTCATAATTCTCATTCATTCTCATTCGAAATTCTTAATTATATTATACATTAAAACAAATTCTTTTAAATCTCTGAAAAAAAATATTTCATTTAGAGAACAGCTGTTTTCTGTGACAAACATATTCTCCACGAGGTTCTGATGTCAAAATTTAGTTTGGATTTTAGCTGATGTTTCGATAAATATGCGGAAGATAAAATTTAGCGCGATCTATTATTATTATTATTACTAGATTATAGATAACCGAATACAAATTTTAATCAAAGCTAAGCTAACAATTACAGAGAACATTGAAAAAGATGGTATCTCAATTCGGTTTCCCTATATGTCTGTATGTCACAGCAAGCGTATTTTTTTCTGGAATTAACTTTTGTTGTTTGGTGTTTTTTTTTTTTTTTGAGCCACCCTGACTCTCCACTATCCTTAGCCCATGTACGTCGTCCAAAATTAAATAACTTTTTAAATAACTGACCATTTTTTAATGTTTAACTACAAGAACTGGGTTTCCTGTTTTACACTTTCTCTTCGATATCCATACGACACATTCTTACTAAACCGAAGGCTCTCTGCTCCATTTTGTTCGAGGAAATTTCAACCATACAAGAGTCAGTTCTATAGCCGACACGTGGTGGACTAGCCGAACCAGGATCAGTCCTCGATTGCTTGATCAAGCCCCGTAGACGCGCACTCTCATATTATTCTTCATTCATGTAATAAGTCCCTACAATTAGACTGATTCTAGAAGTCATCGGTCTTGCAATGTGAATCAGCTTTAACAAAACTTTTTTAGAATTAGAAAATTAGAATTATAATTAGACAAATTTTTATTCATTCTTTTTTCATTTCCTACTTAAAACAGTTATCATTCTTTAACTTGTAAGTTAGTGTTGAATGATGCGTTTGTGAATTAATTTTACAATAATTAGAAACTGTTGTGGGGTGACAATCAGCAATATCATAATAAACAATGATTCAAAAAGTTAAGCAGATTAATAAATATTTCAGAGATTATAAAAAGAAATACAAATTCATCAAAAAAATCATAAAAAAAATAACAGGAAATGATACATTTTTATGATTTTAAAATTATGATACAAATTTCAACAATAGTTTTCAATAGAATTTATATCAATTGCGAAAAGCCAGTCTTTTACTTTTTTTAAGAAAGAGTTTAAGTCTTGAGTTGTTCTGATAGACAGAGGTAGTTTATTAAATGACTTTGGTAGTAGTATAAAAGTTAGAGAAATGAGTTTTGTAGGCAGTGTGTTCATTTGCAAGTTGTATGTAGTTTATTCTTAAATTATATAACTGCGAGTTTCTACTAGGAATATTACCGCTTTGCTTGAAAAATTCTTTAAAAACTTTTAAAATATAAAGATGTCTCATAGGTATAATTCGCAATTCCTTGTATAAAGACCAACTTTCAGTATAACGATTTTTGTTGCAAATAATTCGAATAAGATATTTTTGAGCAATCAATAAAGGTCTTAAAGTATTTACATAGGAACCACCCCAGCTACTTAATCTACATTTCTTGTTTGTCGTAGGCCCGTTGTATACCCCATTTTATATTGGTTCTCTTTAATTTCTGTTCTATGTTTTATCCCCATGTTACATCAAAATTGTATCCTTTGGTCAAGCAAAATTTGTGTAAATACACAGTTATATTGAAACAGTATATTGTTATTTTCTACTACATTTGTTAGGAAAATCGAAATGATTTCTACTTTGTAAACATTTCTCTCTTTCACATTTAATAAAAGAAAGGAAAATGGGTAAAACAAACCAATGCTCCGCAATCTGTTGACATAAGACCAAACTGAATAAGACGACAGTCTGTACACAGTTTGGGCGGACAAGAATTTAAATTAGTTAAAATTCAAGAATTTCTAAAGAAAATCAAAGCGAGAACGTTTGTACAAATACATTTACAGTGAAACCCGCTTACAATAACATCTCTGAAGAACACATTATAAGTGCCAGTAAGATTTTATTATTGAATCAAAATGACATTAACTTCTTTTAAAAGTATCACGTATAAGTGTCAAATTTTCAGGGTAATGAAGATGACAGCTGTACAGAATGTAATAATAAGCTTGTATTTTAGCCCATATTGATTGGCAAGTAGATTAGTTCTTTCAAAAAATCCAAAAACTACCAAGAGTTTGGATTCCTTTAGATTTAAACTTAGGTATAGTCGTGGCATTTGTGTCTTTGTTAAGGCTTAATCTTCGTCTTATTAATGCTAAACATACTATAAAGTTTGAAAATACCCAAAACCCAAAGTGATTAAAATTAACTTAATGCACCCCGCCGCGCCGTGGGTTCTTTTGAAAAAACATTTATGTGTCAAATAGTTCATGATTTGGGGTACTGCCCCTATAGCTATAGCCCAATCGGCTTGAATTTTTTTCACAAAAATATTTCACTTTTATAAAGTTTTTTACTGAACGGTGTCGAATCCAACCACGATAATTTTACAGGAAGACAATATTGTAAAAGAACTTTGGATTATAAGAATTGCTTCTATTCATAAAAGCATGGATTTAATAAGGTAAAGTGTTCAAATGTATAAAATTGCCGTTTAATTTCTAGAAAAGTATAAATTTATGCAAATAAATTTTAAAAAATCATTTTATTATTAAATTAATATTTTATAGAAGAATTCTTTTTCAATTTTTCTAAAAAAAAAAATTGGGATGTCAATTTCAATTTTCAAGTTGGTACATATCCAATAATTTACATTTGAGGAAATAATTTCTAAAACTAAAACTTTTTTAATTCAAAGGAGTTCTTGTGCAAAAATGGTTCTATGCCATAGAACCTTAATCCAATTTTTTCTTAAATTTTTGTTTGGACCAAAATGAAATCCATGTCTATAAAAGTACAGCTAATTTTTTTCATAAGAATCGTTAGAGCCGTTTTTGAGATAAATAAGATTTAGAATAAGGGCTATATGACAGGTACCGTTTGTTTTATAGCTAAAAACACGAAATCCTTGTATTAAACGGTACGTCGAAAATCAGGTTCGAGGGTGGATTGATGACCATTCCTAGCAAAACTGGCTACTTTAAGGGAGCATTTCCTCTGAAAAAGCGATAAGACATGGAAAGACATGAATGATTCCGACGGTGTTCCAGAGATGGGATTCTGTTTCATATTTGAAGAAGAGAAGTCTGCGTAACACCTGTAGCCAGATCAGAAGGTGTGTGTATAGAAATCCTAAGCATTTAGCAGCGTTTTTAGCGACCTCGATAATGTTGGCAATCCCAAGAAGATCGCTGTTGACACACATACCGAGTACTGACAGCTTTTCGGTTTCTACGATAAGAGTGCCGTTAAGGAACAATGGAATAAGTTAAGGTCGGATTTTAATTAGATTATCGTACGGTACCTTTGCAATTCAACTTCCGAAAGAAAAATAATGAAAAGCTTAAGGTGGTGTCGTTGGCAAAACAATGAAGTGGATAAGAAGTTTCAGACAAGAGATAATTTATAAAAATGAGGAAGGGAGTCGGAGACAAAACGGAGCACCACCATTTATTTTGTGAAGATTAGATTTGAAACAGTCTAATAGGCGTGTTTTTTCGCAAGTCCATATAGAATTGTAGAAAAAAACGACATCGGGACTAAGCGCCTTATAAGCAAATACAACAACTACTTAAGTCCATACATAGTTAGCTAAGACCAGATAATTTTTGAGATTTAATCTAAGACCCGATAAAAACGGTGATGCCAAAATAATATTATTTATATGTTATCGATAATTTGCTCAGAGAAGTAAAAAGTGACGTTTTTGGATGCTGGTTGATGCTAGTCTCAATACAGCTGACAAATGCCATAGCGTACACACTGCTCCCAGCTATTTGGAAAAAAAGCTCCTAGTTTCCGATGTAGTTTATTTCTACAATTCTATATGGACTTGCGAAAAAACACGGCTAATATAACATAATATTTAACAATCCCAAAGGTTATTTCTGATGAGCAGAGATAAGAAAAACAAACTCGATCTTTACAGATGAACGTTTAATGACAGAATGAAAAAAGCAAGTACATATCAGTAAATGATTAGTCAGTGAGAGTCTTCAAAAAGTTATGTATTACATTGATAAGATAATTCAAAGTGTAGACTGGAATGTATACATATAGGTTATGATTGAATAAATTGTTCTCACAATTTCTAATCCAAAGAATGACGGTTGCATTGATACCAAAAGCACGCATTTTCGGTAAGTGACCGTGATGCCAAACTCTATCAAATATGTTAGGTATATGTACCACAATTTTCTCCAAAACAATATAAAGATCCGTTCCACTTTTCGAAAAGACTTGTCATTAGATCAGCAGATGAATAATTGCCTTATTACCGCTCTTTAAAATTTTTCGCCTTGTAGATTCCAGAACAGTAGAAGTAAAGGAAAAGTTTAAGCAATGGTTATGCCGGCAAGGAATTATACATGTGCAGCAGAATAAGGAGGCAGCGGAATAAGGAGCAGCGAAATAATTTATATTTAGATCTCGAAATATATACCTGTCCCATTGAATAATCTTTGTTCTCAAGTATAGGATGGGCATTTTTGCTGTCTGGCAAAGTGGCAACGTAGAGGTAGTAGCTAAATGAGCTGCGATTGTTTCTTTATCTGAAGAGCTTGTTTGTATAATGATCTTCTAACGCTCAATGAAGATAAAATTGAATTTCTTATGTTTTTGACAAAGACTTATTGCCGTTGTGATATTGCAGAGTTTTTTTTTCCTTAATTTCTGATAATGTAAAAATTTAGTTGTCTTTATAACAGCGTGACTTGCTTAATATAGTTCTCCGATTTTCCTCAGTTGAGGACTCACTTCTTTCAACCTTTCTTTCTTTCTCGTACTGTCAATCCTTAGTGGGATGTTTCTTTTTAACAAAATGGAGGGGACACGAGAAATTGGCAATGGTCGCAAGTACCGATTGGAGAGGATACCTTAATGTAATACTTATCAGGGTGGGAAGTAAAAAACAAGACTAGAATGTGGGGTTTTACCCAGCAACATCATTTGTTCATTGGGCTCATCTACAAGCTGGGTAAGTTGGTGCATCTGAGCAATGCTCTCAACATATCTTCCTTCGGGTGTTGTCTGTTCTGAAAAGAGGACTCAACTTAAATTGTGTACATTGTATATTTGTATAATTGTATACTGTTCCTATTTATTTTTTCATTGTGGTATTTCTTATGTCGGATTTTACGTTTGTCGCGGTAACTTTTTTGGGACAACTTTTCAATGTTTTCATTCCCAACATTTGTTAAGGCACTTGAAGAATACATTCCATAAAAATGGTTTGCATTTATTTTAAGTTTTAAGCTACATATTTTTTTTTTTTTTTTTTTTTTTTTGAAAATTAACCTTTATTCATATTAAGAACAAACATTTAAATGATGATGCAAAATGAAATCTAACCCAAAACTTCAATACAAAAAAATGTAGGAGAGAAGGGCATTTATACCAACAATATTTTAAGTATACTTTTTCATGTCCAAGTTGTGCAGTGTAGTGGCCTCAAGTATATACTTTATTTATTTAATTTGGTCAAAATCAATCGATAAATATTGTTTCAAATGATTGCGATCTTCAACCTTCAAAATATATATCAACAAAGTTATATAATATATTATTCCTAACTGGACATTGACTAGTAATCTGACTAATGGAATAAAACACCAAGTTTTAGTTTTTGGGAAGTTTTGATTTTAGTCTTTTAAACTACATGGGTACCTCCTCCCACTTTGCCTAAGGCTCGCACTATGTGGTCTTTACTTTAATTAAAAACGGCATACCTTTTTGATGTGAAAGCAAATGACTATAAACTATGTGAAAAACTCCAACATGGTCGAATATAAATAATTGAATTTATTTGATAGGTACTCGTAAAACAAACCTTCAACTCAAACTGTAGATATTTTTTGTAGAAATATTTCGCCTGTTATTCTTAAAAATCTACGAGTAGTAAAGACTATGTAAAATAGAGATTTATTAGTCAGACTATGGCGATTCTTTTTTATACTTGCGATATAATGTTTGTAGTTGTAGATACAATAGAACGAACAAGATTTTTATTTAACATTCTAATTGATTGCGCACTTAATCACATTTTTAGTATGGAAATTTTCAACTTTTTGCATTAAATTTTACACAAAAATATAGCTTAAATTTTGTCCTGAATTTCTTATAAAAGTTCGGTTTCTTAAAACCGGAGATATTATATATTTCTATACTATTCAGATAGACCTTTTTAAGATTTTATCTTTTTTCAAATAAAAATCGATTTTGTTGTTGAAAGTTTTAGTTTTGAAAAAGGTATATTTAGTTCAAATTGAAATCCATCCATCCATATTAAAATCCATCTTTTAAATAATTTTTAACAAAATTTCATCTTTTTACTCTTAATATGTATCTACCTTTCAACAAAGCTCAAAAATATTCACCTCATTATCTTAAACCAAAGGTTGGTTCAAAATTGAATTAAATTTGCATTAAATATTAGAATTTTTATGATGGTTTTGATAGTACAAATTCTATATACTACTGAAATAAATCAGAACTTTTAATATCCATCGCTTTCTTAAATTTTTTTTTTGCCTCCCATCTTTAAAAAGGATATCATCATCATCATCGGCTCGACAACCGGGTTCCGGTCCTGGCCTCTTTCAACAAGTCTCTCCACCCATCCCGGTCTCTAGCTGACGCCATCCAGTTGCACACCCCAAGGCTTCGGGCGTCCTGGTCTACGCCATCTCTCCAGCGCAAGCATGGTCTACCACGCTGTCGTCTACCATAGAATGTACCACAAAGAACTTTCCGAGCAGGTTCCTCTTCGCTCATGCGAGCTAGGTGCCTTGCCCACCGGAGTCTACCGAGCTTAATTTTTGTCACGATATCTGCTTCTAGGTAGATTGCGTACAACTCATGATTGTACCGTCTCCGGAATCGTCCTTCCTCACATATGGGGCCAACAATTCTCCTTAAGACTTTTCTCTCGAACGCAGCTAAGAGGTCGGAGTGCCTTTTGCTAAGCACCCAAGTCTCGGATCCATATGTGAGTACTGGCAGGACCATGGTCCTGTACAGCAGCAGTTTTGAAGAGAGAGATTTCTGGATTTGAAGAGCTTTGACAGACTATAGTAGGCTCTGCTGGATTTGAGAAGCCGACCGCGTATTTCTTCTTCTATATTGTTATCGGCTGCTACTATTGACCCAAGGTATTTAAAGGATACATATATATATAAATATGTATATTTGTTAGTCGGAAACCCCAAGTAATTAATCTTGAGAAATTTCTTCAAAAATTCCCAGAATAATACTCTAAAATAATACATACAGTCGTATATTAAAATTTGTAAACAAAGCGAAGAGGCTAACCTATATGGAGAAAAACTATTTGATTTGATTTCTTTCATCTTTTAGATACCTATCAGTGGCGTGGCGTCCATATAACACGATTCATATCGTCTTCCCTTTTAGAAAATCCACAAATAACACAATCTACCAAATAAACATCGAATAAGTTTAAGTTATCCATTCTGCCTCTCGTTTGTATCTTATACTTTATCCAAACACATTCCACAGTCCACAACCAACATTAATCAAAAGACTCACAAAAATACTCTGACGTAAACTTTTCAATCACCGTCTTATTTATTTGTTTTATATCCCTTTCTTTCCCAAGCATTGTGTTTCGGATCCTCTTTGTTCAACATCCGCATTTATATTCAAAAAATAAGACGCTACATTCCGTCTTATAAAATTTTCGATGTATACCAGTAGGAGTTGGAATTATTTGTATTTTATTCTCCCTTTAGCAATTAGCATTGCATTTCAGTAGGATGATAAAACATTGCAGGAGTTCAGGTGCTCGCCTTTTTTTAACCTTGTATAAGAAATAAGACGGTGTTCTTCGACTTATTTGTTTTTTTTTTTAATATGCCATATAAATATAAATATGGCATGTGGGTATTGCTGATTCTTGATTTTGAATTTGATGTTGATTTGCATGCTAATGTAAAATGCTTTCATTTTTCTCTCTCGTGATAGTTTATAATATACACGATTGATATTTTTGCAAATTTACTGTGATAACTTTGAATTATGAAATAAATCATGGTAGAATATATGGCAATTTGTCAGCAGTATAAATTTAGCATACCGCTACTCTGGAAAAATAAAATGCATTTGCTTTTTTTTTCAATAGGAATTTAAATTTAGATTCAATTGGCATTCAATAAAAGACTGTGTTGCATAGGTTCAATAACTTCAAATAAATCTAGTGTTTTGAAAAGCCAATTTGAACTTAATTAAAAATAGTGAAAAGTTAGATTTTAAAGTGAAGATTTAATTCCTTTTATTACCCACTATAGTGATAAAAAAAATGTAGCTTCTTAATTTTAGTGCAGTTCTAGATTTTGTATCGCGGCTGTTATTACAACTGAGTGCCATATTTCGGTTGTTGTCAGAGAATGGAATACAAGAAAGATATCTTGTATTTTTTGACGTTATGGCGAATATTAATGCAGATTATATTATATTATATTATATTATATTCTTGACACATATGATTGCAAGGAAAAGTTAATAGAACATTCCTAGGAAGGTGCCGCAGTTATGTCCGAGGAAGGGGGTGGTGTCTAAAAGGAGTTCCTTTTTTATTATGTTTCAAGCTCATTGTTGATTGAAATATTAATGTCTTGAAGTATACAAAATATAGCTACACATTTTTTGCTAAGTCAATGTGGAATGCATTTGTAGATATTATATCTTAACTAGAAATGTTGTTTTTAAGGTTCTAAGATTTTTTTTTTCATTTTTACAGGTGACAAAATTTTATAACGGGTTCCCATTTAAAATTATCCACGCCACGCCACTGATACCTATTCCTTTAAAATAGTTCAAAACAGTTAAAAATTGTTGATGGGCATTTCTCGAAGAACTGTTCCCAAATTGTTCCCTTTTGAACACTCTGTAAGTAGATATTGATCTTAAAAAGTGTATGAACTATAAAAATGGCAAGTATGTAGATACTATCCAATAACACATTTTATTTATCAATATCACTGGTTTCATCAACTTGTCTTAAACTTGGAGAAAAAATTCACAAATCTTGTGGGACAAGCTAATATATCTTTCGAATGCTCAGAAAAACTTTTGTAAATATAATTTGCATGAAAACTCATTCCATTATTCTTTGCTAGCATACCAATTTCTGTCTAAAGTTATATTAAACTCGATATACTGGTATGTACATATGTGCGAACATTCTCAGAATATAGCCAGAATAACAGACTTTCACTTTGTAACATGACAAGTGGGTGCAATGCTCGTATAGGAAAAGATATTCGGATGTAACTTTTTATGGAAACCTGACGCATGGGAGGAAAAGATGGGTTTGAAGGAATAATATAAGGACGCCAAGCCCAGGAAGGTGTGTGAATTTGAATTCATTGGTTTTTAAAAGTATAAATACAAAAATTGAGTTTGCAGGTACATAATACGCTCAAATCAAAATCGAAAATTTATTGGCTCAAAATTTTGAACACTTAAAACCAGCTCTGAATCATTTTTAAAATGTATTTGTTTTGATTGTTAATTTGTCATTGTCATACAAGACTGAACAAGACTCAATGACAAATTAATAATCAAAACAAATGCACTTTACAACACTGCAATCAAGTACCAAAACCGGCAACCAAATTAAAATAAGGTAAATACACCTTCAACAAGACCACGATCAACAAAAAAGCAATACCACAACCACATACAAAGTTAAGTTTGGCAAACAACACCTTTTGTCATCAAGTTAAGCCCGAAGATGGATAAATTATATCCGAAACGCGTCGCTTAAAAATAAAAATAAATGTTGTGATAATTTCAAAAACTAAATCGGGCATATTCATAGATGTTTGCCAAACTCTTGCTACGAGTATGTTGTTACTAAGCAATTCCAGAGTTTAGGTTATTTAGAAATAAATTTAATTCTAAGTTTAGGGCTAGACCTGTGGTATAACTTTAAACATGGGAAATGCTGTGTTTAAGTAGTTATTATCAAAGCCAAATGTCAAATTTGATTGATACAAAAAAGTTCCAGAGACTCTTAGAGCCTTTGCATTACAGCATTGCTTTTGTTGTTCATTTAAAAATTATTATAGAATATTTGTTTGAGCTTCTTATTTGGTTTTTATATTTAATAATTTTACTTAATATCAAAAAATACCACACAAAATTTATCATGACGGGTAATAGATATGCTAAACCTAGTGTTTTTCAACTCTCAACCATTAAATTTTGTTCAACCTAAAATTTTCTGCCGATTTCGAGCGGCTAAGAAGCAGCACTTCTCATGACAAGAGATACTCTTGGAAGATTTGTCAATTCCTCGCAAGAGGTAGTACACCACTGAAAAAACTTTGGTAATTTTTATACTTTCGCGGTCCCCTCGTTTTTTGGCTCTAGAAAATCGAAAAATCATCCGATTTCGATGATTTTTTTTTTAAATCTTCGTTTTTACGGCGGATTTATGCAAAAAATATCTCACTTGAATATTTCATATGAATGTAGTCATAAACGCACTTCTTTGAATAGAATCGTTCATAACTTTTTTGCAAAGCATTAAACGAAGTTCATTTATTTTTTTGTTAATCTACACAAAAAAAACGAACATTAACAGTTTATGCATGTATTTATAATTATTTCCGAGAAGCTCTCGGCATTAAAATTTATGATGTTAATTTACAATTAAAAGTTACGTATCTAAGGTTATAAATAGTATATCATTAATCTGCCATGGACTTACCAGCTGATACAAAATATACGCTATTTGCATGCATACGTATTTGCTTACGAAATCAAGACAACAAACAAATTATTTGCATATGAGCTTTTTTACGAAAAATGTAAATCTTATTTCGTGCCCCCAAGCAATTTAAAATCACATTTCGCATGCGATAATATCTCTGTAACGTCAGCCTTGTGTTCAACACATAAAATGGTTTAGATTTCGTAAGCAATTCCTCGACTTTCAATAATGCGAACTTGCCTGCAAGTAGGTATGTTTAAGTTGATATTCGGCAAGTACGTGTCGAAGTCTGGAACTGGCTGAAGCCGGATCACAAGGGTGAGCATATTACTCCTTATTTCATATCACTTTCCATTACATTACGTCATCAGTAAAAGTTATATCCTTTTAGAAGTTCCTTAAATATAGATATGCTATTCGTTGAAAATTGAATTATATTGAAAATACTTTTTTCAAGGATAACACAATTTTCACTGAATTTTTATTTGACAAAAATAAACGTAAGTCAAGCTGATTTCCAGGAATCTTCAATAAATTTTATCCTTACACTTTAACACCAACAAAAAAGCATACATTTTTTTTTGCTGTCTATCGATGTAAGAAGATTAGGGCTACAGGAGTGGGGTTACCACAAAGCCAAAGCTGCCTCTGTTTTTGTCATCCTATCAATTTAAAGACTTGTTGTCCTCTGCCCTTGTGTACTCACTACAAGCACACATTTTAAAAGCAGCCCTGACATATGGAGGGTAATTCTTTGTATTGCCCGGTTTAACAAAAAAAAATTATCATATCAGTTCAACTTCCGTAAGTGGGTCTACCAGTAAGCCCTTCTTTTAAATGTGTCGTGTGGCAGGAAATAACACACAAACAAGAAACTCCACAGAGGAATGATCAACATTTTCAATAGGTATTTAACACGCAATATGGAAATGAGCATAGAAACGAACCCATATTTGTTTGTGGCTTTTGAATAAGGAAAGTGGATTCAGTAAGAATATAATAAAAATAAAATGATGGTGACAAACATCACTATAATCAAAAAATATTTTTCATTTATTTTTGATCACCATAAAATAATATCAATTTGAAATTTTAAATAAAAGTATACAAACTTTTATCCCAGGAGTAACATTTTTGCCACCCCAATTTTTGTTTGTTTTTACATATTAAAAGGGTATCTACAGATACATAAATGTATTTATGTCGAAAAACTGAAGAGATTTTCTGGTTTTCCCATTGTTTTGGAGTTATAACGGTTCTTAAGATTTCTAGTTTTGTTTCTTTTGATTGGCAGTATATTTACCAAGTACAAAATTGATTCTTAAAATGTTTTGGGTTTTCATAATTATAGAAAATTTAAAAATAAATTGCGGTAAACTTAAATTTTTCAAAGGACAAGTTATTGGACCACGATTATTATTTTTTGTTTGAATAAAATAAAACATATTGAGAAATGGTCGGAATCCATTATTTGCAAAAGAAAAATTTTTGGGCGGTGTTTCAATTTATTCTTCTTTGAATAAGAAAAAAATATATTAAGGATTAAGGTCGTAATGTAACAAAAATATAATTAGTTAAAACAAATGCGACCCAAAATCATAAAAACCGATTTAACGTTTTAAGTTTTTCGATATAAAATTATTTCAGAAACCCATCATGGTTTTCGTCTGCGGCCGTGACTGTGGGACACACTTACTTACAAGGATTTGAAAGAGATTTAACTTCTTGATACGTTTTTGATTTTTTTAATTGTTATACATAACAACAGGTGGTTCTAGAAATATTAAATTTTTGCTTAGCGTTGAATACAAAAATACCTACATACCAGCCTTCGCCACACCCTTTCCGATGTTTATTTTACTTATTGTTATATTGCTTTGCATCCGTTCAAAGGAGAGACTTATGATTTATTTTTTTTTATAATAAACTAGCTTTACCAGCCCCCTTCGCTGGGTGATGTTTAAATTATGTAATACAAAAATGCGAGAGATTTTTCTAGCAATACAATTTTCAATTTTAAAATTATTTTTAAAGAACTCGTATCATTTTTTATTAACTAATTTTTATTTTTATTTTAAAGAGTCTTCTGTAGTTTTATTTTTACCTCTGGAAATAGCAATATTATTAAGCTTTTGTGCTGGTTCATTGACATCTTCAAATATATTTTGAATTTCAAAAATATCTTTTTTTTTTCTTCGTCGCTGATACTTGGTTCTTCTTCTTGGTAATTTCATTTTTTTTTTTTTCAAGTTATTCTTTTCCACTCGGACATTTTTCCTTAGAACATCTTAAATCAAATAATGAATTAATAACATTCTATAAAAGTCTTTTCATATTCATCCATTTTTAATATTTTCTATTTTTAAAATATTTGTTAAAAGAAAACATTTAAAACATAAAACTAAAATAATAAAAAATTTAAAAATTGGAATTTGGGCTTCTATCTATCTATCTATCTTCTTCTTCTTCTTCCTTTTCTTCGGCGCTGTTATGATCTCGATGTCGAGGGGATCATAACTCTCCCACGTATCTGCTTCACACTAGTGATCCGCCTGTGGGGTTCGCCGGGTTGACCTCAGAAATCGGCGGCAAGCCTCCCGGTTTTGTATTGTTCCATTTCTGAGGCCAACTGAATGCTGGTGTTTTTGCATTTGTTTGTACCAGGAGTGTTTAGGCCTACCTTTCTTTTTATTCCGAATTGGAACGTTGTATGATATTGCCTTTTTGACGGGGTTCTAAGGATCTCTCCTTTGAACATGGCAATACCAACTGAGTCGGTCGTGTTCAATTTTTTGGGAAATGGTATTCTTAACATGAAGGCTTCTTCGGATCTTCGTACTTCTAATTCGATCAAGCTTTGTAACTCCTGCTATCATACGAAGCATCTTCATCTCAGCTGCCGTAAGCTTACTCTCATACTTTTTGTACATTGTCCAACATTGTGAACCGTATGTGAGTGCTGGACGCACAACTGAAGTGTAGAGCTTTCCTTTCAGCTTAGGGGGCATTTTTCGGTCACAGAAGATAGCAGAATTTTCCCGCCACTTCATCCACCCTACGCTTGCGCGATGATTGATATCGTCATCACAAGTAGCTTCGTTATTTATCATAGACCCCAGATATTTAAACTTTTCACACTTGGGAAGCACTACTCCATTCAAATAAATGTCTGGAATAGGCCTGTGTGGATCAGAAAATGGGCAGCATAGGTATTCTGTCTTTTTCGCGCTTATGCGGTACCCACTTCCCTCTAGAACATCCACCCATACGTCAAGTGCTCGTTGTAGGGATATCGGGTCTTCACTTATGATGGCTCCATCGTCAGCAAAGAATAACTGATGCACTTTTGGATCCGTCACTTTGCCTTCAAGCAGGTAATCAAGAACTGTAATAAAGAGCAGGGGACTCAAGACACTTCCCTGGTGTACACCTACTGTGATTTCGAATTCTTCGGTGACTCCAGCTGCGCATCTTACTTTAGTAACTGCTCCATCATACATGTCCATAATCATCCGCACATAGGTTTCTGGAACTCCTCGTTGCCTGAGGGCCACCCATATTAGATCCCGTGGTTGCCGATCGAATGCTTTTTCAAATCCTCCATGAAAATTTGTAATATTTTTACAAACTAGCTGGTTAAAGCTAACGATAAAAATTTAAGTTTGCTAAAATAAACGAATCGAAAAAGAAAGGTTTCTTAAGAAAAAAAAAGCGTGCGGATAATTTCGAGTTTCGGTTTGGAATGAATTTATTCTTCTTATTCTTTTTCCTTCTTATTCTACTGTTTTTTCATTTTTACAATTTAATATGGCCGGATGGGCGGCAAATTCAAATTTTAGACCAAATGTAATAGTTCACAATAGTAATTTTAATTGTTTTAATTGTTCAATTCATTTAGAGTTTTTTAAATTGTTTGTATCGTCAAAACACCGGCCACGTTGAATGGCTGGAAGGCTTCAAATTAATTTATTCGTCCGGAAGAACGGCTAGCTTGACGATTGGACGTCTCAGGACCCCGCTTTGCGTTTTGACGTCGGCGACCCTGACCTTTCCGTCCTGCCCTTCGACGACCGCCACGACTCGTCCCATTTTCCACTGCTGTGAAGGAGCGTTGTCCTCGTGGATTAAAACGAGCTTGCCCACCATGAGATTGGGTTGCTCTTGTACCCACTTGGACCGAGCTTGAAGGCCAAGCAGATACTCCTTGGACCACTTCTGCCAGAACTGCTGCTTGAGCCAGCATAGAAGCTGCCATCTTTTCAAGCAAGCTATCTGCTGTTCCGGAACTTTTTCTGGTGGGAGCGATCGTAAGCTGCTGCCGATCAGTAGATGTGCTGGTGTGAGTGCTTCGCCATCGTTCGGGTCGGCGCTTAGAGGGGCAATTGGCCTTGAATTGAGGATTGCCTCGACCTCGATAAGAACGGTGAGCAGCTCTTCGGTTGTGAGAAGAGCGTTGCCCACGGTACGCTGTAAGAGCGTTTTCGCCACCTTCACTGCCGCCTCCCAAAGGCCTCCAAAGAATCCCGATGTTTTTCCATAATTATTCTTATACTCTGGATTGCATCCGTGGTTGACTTACCCCCGACAAACCCGCACTGGTCATCAGATAGCCTAATTATTTTTCGCAGTCGGCTACCCAAGACTCGCTCAACGATCTTCATGGTGTGTGACATCAGCTTAATCGAACGGTAATTATCACAGCTTCGAGTATCACCCTTTCCTTTATAAATTGGAAGAAGGTTACTTTCCCTCCATTGATTAGGCATGCGATCACCTCGTATAAGTTTGGAGACAAGAATCATGAGCCATCTAAACCCGATGTCTCCCATCTTTTTCCAAAACTCTGAGGGTATTTCGTCTGGGCCAACAGCTTTTCCCTTTTTGGAGTATTTTACCGCCTCACTAACTTCTTCGACTGTGACGTCGGATACTTCGCTTAAGTTAGGTGAAGCTATTGGAAAGTATAGCCTTGGAAATTGTTCGATTAGAAGTCCGTCACAATACTGTCGCCACCTGTGAAGAATTTCGTTGTCTTCCACAAGTAGTTGGCCTTGAGCATTGTTAATGAACTTTGGCGAACAAATCTCCTGGGCATTTCTTCTTCTTTGAGCGGCTATTTTGAAGATAGTTGCGCCCTTATTCGTGTTTTGCCGTAGCTCTTGAATAGCACCAGCTGTCGGGGTAGAAATTTCATCCAGCTCCCGATACAGGTTTTCTGTATTCTTTGCTTGAATTTGGGCGCACTTCTTCTTCGCTTCTTTCTTGCAGTTTCTATATTCCACTTCGAGGCGTGACTTTTGCTCTGTATCATTAGAGGGGCACTTCGACCAAGCCTTGAAAGCCATTTTCTTTTTACTTATAACTGATTTAGCTTCATCATTCCACCACCATGTTTCTTTGCCTTGTTGGTTGTGTCCTTTTGAAACCCCTAACAGTGTTTTGGCTTTTTCTTTGCAAGTTCTCTGTAGGAGATCCCACATACTTTGTGCTGTACTCTCTTCATTTCGTACTATATCGGTGTTGTTATACAGAAAGTTTTGCATATTCGAAATAAAAGCTTCGCCTTTTTCCTTATCCAGATTATACCATTTGATCTTCCCAAAAGTTTTTGTATGTTTGTTGTCGTTCAATGTCTCCATAAAAAAATTCTGTCAGTAGGAGACGGTGTTGGTGGGCGATCGCTTCTCCTAGTATCACTTTGCAATCTTTTACCCGGGGTTTCATGAAACTAGATACCAAATGGTAATCAATCTGGGTTTCATTTCCACCACTGCTGTAAGTGACCAGGGGCCTGTTTCTCAAATCATACACATCATACATTGTATGATATTGACAGTTTTGCTGTATGATTTCTGTTTCTCAGATTTGTTGTATGATCCGCTGTCATACAACAATGTATGACCGAAGATTACACTGGAAATATTGGAATGTTGTATGATTCTGTTTCTCAGAAATTTATCATACACATCATACAGCAAATTAACCTACAAATTTTCATACATTTAATACAACACAAAATTCTGTTGTAAACTGCATGTACAACATGAAAAGTAAATATACAAAAGTTAGTATTTTTTGAACTAATAAAATTATAACAATTTTGAATTAATTTTTATTGTTTTCTTTTCTACAGTCGTCAAAAGAACAAACAATTCTAGTGTGCAGTCATTTCTTTAAAAACAAGACATTTTATTTGTGGAAAGTTCACTGGCTTGACCCTCACAAATCCAAATTAGAGAAAGAGAATTTCATGTTTGAAGTGAAATCCACCTAGAAGACTCAAAATAAATAGAACCCCCAGTCTTAAGCCATGAAGCTAGTGCTGTTAGTTTTTAAAATTAATTTGTTCATTTATGAACCATCGAAACATTTTTCTGATTCTTTCAAGAATTTTAATTTTGTAATCAACTATTATTATAATCAATTACAGTTATTAATTTATTAATGAATATAGTAATTCCATGGTTTTATACATAAATTATCTCCCATATTACTTTTAAATTAGTAAAACTTTAATTTTCTTATCTAACAATTAACTTTTTTCTTTCGCAAGAAAACAAAGTTGAGTAATTTATATTAACCTAACACTCAAATAATAATGAAATGTCAGAATCATACACATCATACAACAATACAAATATCATACAACACTTCCAGTGAAATCTGAGAAACAGAAAATTGTATGATGTGTATGATGTATGAAAATGTTGTATGTTGTATGAAATGTATGATGTGTATGATCTGAGAAACAGGCCCCAGGTGTCGGCTTTGTTTGTTTCTATCTATCTATCTATCTATTGTAATTAATAACAATAAATTTTAATAATAACGATCACGTTTGAGTAATGTAATCTAAAGCTATACGAATAGGTTCATATTCTTGTAATCTCCTGAAAAAAAACAGCTGATGTATGGTATAACAACAACTCAACGTATCTATAATGAATAATACTAGTATGTTTGTAGATGTAAGCTTTAATTTGCAGCTTTTTGTTGTGCTGGTCAACTCGTTGCTTTGGGCAAATGGAAAAGAGGGAAGAAAAAGGACTTATTTTTCAATGTTTTTAGTTTTATAACACTTGTTTATGTATAATGTTATTAGTTGTTACATTATCTGTATACAAGTATAAAGATTGTTTGGGTTACCGACTCTTGAACTGAAGAACATTTCCGTTTTCAATTTTCAGTAATTGATTTGAGAACATCTTAGCTGATCTCTCGTTTTGCAGCTGGACACACATATTTTTACTTAATTTCATAGACTTTATTTACATATAGCCACAAAGCAGAGTATTTAAGGTAATCGTTAATTTCATCTGCTTGAGTCGATCGAGGAATTACTTGTAAAGTTTGAATGAAATCCACTTCAAGCAATTACTGCATTTCCCAATTATCTAAAATTTTGACGAAAATCTTGCAATGATCGATCAAGAGCTTCGAGCGATTTTTTGTTTGCATTGTGATTTTGTCCCATACTTTTTATTTGCATTGCTGCAATACTTTTCCCATGTTTGATGATTTCAAAATGTTGCACGTGTGATTTTCAATAAATTGCATATTCAATGGCAATTTCAAAGCGGAATAAGCAGTTAGTCCACCTGGTAACATTGTCACAGCAATTCCTGAATACTGCTTCGCAAGAGCTAAGGCTATGTCATTTAAGGATCGAATTGCCGGCAGAATAAAAAAAAACAGGTATTGTCTGCGTGCGCCCGCCTGTTTCAGGTGACTGAGCTGATGTGTTTTGTTGAACGACTCGGATAGAGCTTGTCTCTATCTGATTTCGGCGGAAGTTTCAGGTGCTCAGAGGAGCACAGGTAGGGTTTTATGTTTGTGCGTATGGGTGTACATGCCTAGTTATTAGCTTCTGCCTTGGTTGATGGCTGGGTGTGTGCATCTGAGGTTGCTTGGCCTAAAGTTTTGAGGAACTCATCTAGAAGCGACCTTCACGGTCGCGAAACTCCACCGGAAGCTATATTCTGGTACCACGGGAGATATTGCCCATGAGGTGCTTTCTTGTGTCGCAGACGCTCGGCCCCTCTGCTTCAGACTATCTATGAGGTAGGCCCCTTGTGGGAGTTACGTTGTGGCTGTGGTTGCCCCAAACGGAAGCATGTAGCAATTTTTCATTGACAGATATTGACATTGGCATTGGCATTAGGAATACAGCTTGCTTGGACATCTTTTGAGGGGAACACACTTAGATTGAAGGACTGACTTCATTCAATTGTCGATAAAATTGAAAATGAATTCTACATCGTACAATGTCGATCACATTTCAGGCACATAACACATTTCGAGCGTTCTTTCTAATTTAATATCCATGTCTTATCATTTATAGCAACAATGATATCTAAGAAATTTTGTTTTCATTTCTAGCAATTTGAAAACAAATTTATTGAAAGTTTGACAGGAGGACGTATGTCAGGTCAGCTAGTTTATAATATTAATAAAATTAAAATTTTGTGGTATTAACTTTGATTTTTCGTACAGCTTCTTATTTGGTATATACTTCTTCGTCAGTGAGTTACGGCATATAGTCCAGTGCAAATGCGGAGCATCTTTCTTTCAAAATGCTTCATCTTCTTCATTGATGTAGGTGAAATGGTAAACCAGATGGGAAAGGGGTAGGTCAGAACGGGACGGATAAGTTGTTTGTGCACAAGCAGCTTGGTCTTGTTACTTAGACCATTTGGCCTCCTAAATCCTGAGTAGCGTAAGAAGCAAGTGCAGAGAATAGTTGGCTCTCTTCAACATAAAGTCTGCATGCCTTTTGAATTTGAATTTGTTAGAAAAGTTGATTCCCAAGTACTTTGTTGATGATTTGAACACTGCGTGTTGCAAACGCTCGTCTTCGAATGACAGGCACTGGTGTTCGGAAGCAGATGAGTTCGGTCTTTTCTCAAATTTCTTAGAAATGCTGAATATTTAAAGTAGGTGGGAAGCTCAATTAAAATCATGCAGTGCTTTCTGATAAAATTCAAAACAGAATTTTGAAAAAGAGAGCGGGAATTTATTATTATTTATTAGACCTCTATAATTTTGAAAATGGAATTTTATGTTTTTATGAGTATAATGGTATAAAATTATTGTTTTAAATAGCTTAAAGAACTTTTCTATTAATCGGAGCTAAAAACAGTATGCCAATTTGTTATGATATATAAATTTATGGAAGAACAAAACATATACTTACATATACATAAATCTTTGTAGCGCTTTTTCTTAATAAGTTTTTATATGTACATATATACATTTCTTAAAACATTTTTAAGAACAAATTTTGGTATGCCAGTTTTAAGTCTATGATATCGTATAAATGAAAATAAATTTTCAAAAAAAAAAAAACAAAAATTGAACCGATTTTGAGATATTGAATTTTCAAAAAAAAAATTAAATGCACATCTGGATCGCACGTACTTGCTTTTATGTAAGAGCACCTGTTTTTAATTTAATTGTTTGTTTTGTTTTTATTGGAGTTAAATAGAGATGCATACAATTATAAAATTGCCATCTGATTTCTAAAAAAACTATGAATGTATGCAAACAAAGTTTAAAAAATTGTTTTATTATTAAACTGATTTTTTATATAAGAATGTTACATAAGTATGATTCAATTTATTAATTAACTTGAAAAAAAATGTTAATTCTCAAGTTTGGAAACAATCAAGCATGTGGTTCACGGAAAATTTAAATAATTTAGTTCCGGTTGAAGCTCAGTACAGATAGAGGAATCTACCTCCAAACCAATATAGCGAAATTGTTTGATATGCATACTGATCTTTTTTCCAATTCTGTTATAGTATTAAAAAAGCATTCAGATTTAGCGAGTTCCGAAAAATTACGTTAAAATGACTCTGACTCTATTATTTCATATTTTCTGATGCACCAATAATTATCAATCATAGTTGATTTGAAAGGTCCTGTTGGAACTGGATTATTATAAACTTGATGCTATCTTTATCATTTTAATTTTACTCACCAGTTTGAAATACTAACAATTGACCTTACCTGAAAATAAATAATAAGAGTATATGGTTACAATACATATATGTATATCAGGGTTATCAAATAAGAAGTTGTTTTTATAATTTATAATTTATTTGTGATGTAACACAGAGCAAGCGTTTAGAAAACACGGAAGTGACTGGAGATGCACATATGTACATATATGTTTTAATCTTGTGTAACGCAATTAGGAGGACAAATTGAGATCAGCAAAGTATTCTACATACGAGATGTGCAGCTAAGGGAAGAACCTCTATCCAAGTATTACGGCAGAATTGTGTAAAGGGGGGATACACCTGAATATATCATTTGAGCATTGCAAGAAACAAAGGTTTCTTTAATGGGTGTGTTCTACAAGCCTAAGGACTTTGTTCTGTATTCAACCAACAGATTGAACTGGGTAATGGGGTCATATAGCCAAGTTCTTGTAGTATGTACCAATGTACCTACATTTGTATAGGTACTTATAGATGGTAGCCGGATTAGAAGGGGAGCCAATTGTATTGAATATTGTTACACCTAATCATTATGCTGCTGGGCAAAAAGTAAGCCAAAGTACGATGGAAAAGATGCATATGGCAGGGTGTTGCTGAATGTCCGGGTACCTCTCTAATCGGTGAAGTGCACAGAAATACGGAATGTCTCGTATGATTAAAAGAGCTCATACCTTTGCGCTATGGCCAGAGGATCCCACTCGATCGACATCATTTTCTATGTAATGCATCAATAAAATATAAATTATAAAATCCTATTTTTTTATTGAAAAAAAAAAAACATCGAATTGGAAAATAAAGCGAACCCTGTACATACCGCCAATGGAAATCTTTCCGATTTCTTTGATGCAAGTGTCATTTATGGATAAGAGAGTGGGTGGTATATTTCGCTTAACATCTGTATATACTTTTAAAATATTAAATATCACACCGTTATTAATACTCACTTAATACTGAGTTTAAAGTAACTAAAAAAAACGTTGTGAAAATGATCAAATTCATGAGGTAAGTTCATAGAAGATATTCCAAATTCAGCATCCAGTGATTGTAGAGTGTAGACGTAACAATAAATATACATAACAAGGTTCTGACCATTGAAAGCAATCGTGAATGCTTTTTTTCGTAATGTAGTCAGATTGTGTAGCTTTTATAAAAGATGAAATAAAAATGTTTGGTGATAGGTTTAGAACTTGCTTACAAAGACAATGCAACAGTTCTAGTAAACGATAGTTAATTGAATGAACAGTTCGATTTATGATAATAAGGAAATGTTAAGTAAATATTTATCAGAACTATAAAGAAGGAATCTCCACTCAAGCAAACATAACGAAAATTACCTTCTCAATTTGTCCAAAGGTGAACGAAGACATAATCATTTCACTCTTGAGAGCAGGTCTATTTATCGAATTTGAAGCAAAGTGATACTAAAGTGGTATACCAAATTAATTCAATTTAATGTATCTATGAGGATTTGCAATAAATAATTTGTTAGGAACTTGATTAAGACATTTTAGATTTTGTTTATTTGTGTTAGAAAAATATTTTTTTTCGTCCGCCAGAAATTTCAACCTATCAATAAAATTTATTAATTAAGATTCTTAAAATGATAAAACACAACCGTTTAGGTTGAAAGCTTTTAAAACGATGATCAAATTTCAATCTATGTCTGAGTTAATTTTTATTATGAACTCCTTTAAAATTATTTCAGGTTAAAGTATTTAAAAACTAATACACACTTTCAGTAGTATAGAACACGTAAATGGTAAATGCCTTTCATTTATTATGCACTTAAATGACGAAATATTTTCTAAAAGTTGGTTCGTGTGTGTTGGGTTTGCATGTTATGTCTTTGCAAATTCTATTCTGGAATATCATATGAGAGGACTTTAGGATTTAAAGTACAAATTTTAACGTGAAATTATGGAAAACTTTTTCCGACAAAGTCCCCACCTACTCTAATGCTAACCACGAAGCTAAACCTGAAATCGGAGCGGTAGAGTGTGCCATATCTTGAAAATACTAAAAAACATAGACACTCTGCTTCACAAAAAAAGGTACATCGATGTTTTATTTCGGTATGGCTTATTTGATTCTGTAAAAAGTACATACGAACATTTTTAGTACACATAAAATGCATTTCTGTATAATGTACATGTATTATATTTTATTACAAAGAAAAATATATAAATATAGAGGTCATGACAGCTTGTAAAGGGCCTAAACCTAGCTACTTTCAACTCTCAGTCATTCATGTATGCATGGAATGGAATGGAGGATACGCATTCTAAATAGCTAATGAGCAGCAGTGTTTATGACAAGAGATAGCCTTCGAGGTTTTGGCGCTTCCACGTTAGAGGCAGTAGACCCGTGGAAAAATACTTTTGCAGCGGTTGAAAACCGGACCCAAGATCGTCAGCATGACAGTCCAATCCACTTACCATTATGCCAAGGGGCATTACTATGTACATATGTGTAGAATTTTATCAACTATTAAATGGATTTACTAAATCTACTGTTCAAAATTATTAGTCTGATTTATTTCAATTTTCAAACTTTTTTTTTTCGTAAATCATTGTACAGGTCTAAAAATTTAACTTATTAGTTCTTGCAAAACCCGAACTTCTAAGATTTTCGTATTTTTATCTTGGGATTATATTGTATAAGTAAATATTTTGTTTTCCAAAATCTGCTTATCTTCTCTTTTTTGAATATTTTTAAAATCTTTTCTTCTCTGTTCTGTCCTGATCATGAAATGATTATATACTTGCTAATATATAGAAATATGGATTTACTATTTAACACTTGAATGTGAGAGTCGTTAAAAGAGCAACAATTCGTTATAAATTCAAATCTGTCATCCGTTTTCCACCGTCCGTCAGCTAAAGTTAAAGATAAAGTTTTGGAATATCTAGAATAGAACGACTTTCAATCAGGTATTCGTTGACATCCTTTCATTTTATGCTTTAATATTACTTCAACCAAAATGGTGATTTGAAAATAAAATTTACCGGCAACGTAAATATTTAATGCGATGGTATCTATCATCAAGTTGTCTTTAAGTTGACGTGTTATCTGTGTCATATTGTTAAGGCTTCTCGCTTCGAATCTTGAGTCAATTCTACATACGTACGTAGATGCATATTCAATTTCTTTTCTTCTTAGTACAATGCAAGGCCTTGAGGGCTACGGGCCGGCGCTATTATTTAGCTTCTTATAAATGGATGTCATAGAGGCATTGGTTTTATCCATTATTTTTTCAGAAATTCTGACAATTCGTTAGTCGTGTAAAAGCAATATAACACCATTTTTTATGATTTATGACTTGGTCGTGCAAATGGTATAAGATCTGCCAGTATACTAAACATAACGTGAGCCTGGTAGCATTTTCCAATACAACCCAGTTATAGCAGTTCATTTTTTCTTTACTTCCAGAAATTTTTTCTTAAACGGGTGAAAACTAGACTTTAAAAATCGAATTTCGAAGCACTTTTTGAATGATGAATGCCTTGACCTTTAAATGGGCCATAAAACTTTGTACGAGTACTAGAACTGATTTTTTGATATTCACTCTTCTCAAATAGCGCGTGCGTGTCGGTAAAAGGATTCATAAATATGTTTTTGGAGTTCCAAGCAGCGAATCCAAAGCAATAAAAATTGTTTTGTGGCAGAAATCCGGTCAGTCCTGGGATAAATCGTACTGTGAAGTACAGAGATTCGTTTTTTAGCCATACTACGCGAATGTGGAATTCTTTACCACGCTCTGTCTTTCCCAGTCATTGCAGTGTTCAAGAATTCAAAACCAATGTACACCGACACCTCCTTATAATATATTTTCGCTTTGTGGAGAGTTTGTTTGACAATCAATTATTCATTACTCTGTGCAAAGTGATCGTCACAAAAATGTTAAGCTCTTAGTAGCACTTATAATTTTTTTCAGAAATAAAATGTCATTTATGCGTTACTTCACAAGACTCAAGACTTTTTGTATTGATCGTAGTATTTGAAATTTGCTTGACGTTAGTTATCTTAAGTACAAAATGGTTATAAATGATATGATAGCGCAAAAGGAGTCTTGTCTTTTTGCATTGGATAATTTGTTTGAATTACATTTAATTTTAATACAAAGACATTAAATTTGGATCTTAATATAATGGTGGTTGTTATTGCGGGGGAGGTGAGAAGCGAAGAACCTAATGAACTTCGTAGTTGGTTTTTATAACATCCTCATTTAGCAGTTATATCGCTGAAGCTACCGCTGGTCAGGATGTCTTGGCTGTTTTACCAGCCTTTCTATAAGAGGATTGGGGTGGATAGTCGCAGTCTGCACTGTGCAAGGATCTTCTGCTCGACTCGATGAAGTATCTTTCGAGTTGTCGAATTTTGGCTTGTTTATACAACCTCTGGTTGCTGACGTGTTTCTTACGAACCCTGTCCTAGTGTATACTATATACCTGTGCAGATCCCCAAAATCTTCCTCTCGGAGATTGTCAGATTATTCATGTTAGATTTAGTTTTCGTATACCCGATGGGAAAGCAATAAGTAATTACCGGCTTTTTTATATTTTGCGGTCACTAAAGGCATTATGACTGTCCTTGAAACGAAGATTCGACAGAATATAAAAGGAGATAATGATAAAAATTGGTTTTGAATGTCTAAATATCACAATAGAAACGAAATACTGAGCGGGGTAAAGCATTTCACATTTTTATAGCGCGTTTAGGGAAAAAAATCTCTTAATTTAACAGTACGGCCGAAGTTAGATTCAGAGGTAAACTGATGGTCACTCCCTGAAGCGCGAGTTTTACGGTTGAATTATTTAAGGAGAGAAATGCAACTGGTATTTCACTAGAACTTTTTTCATAAGAAAACGATAAGACACGAAAGCCGTCATACTGCCATTAAGAAGCTTTTGTAGTATTCGCCTTTTTAAAGGTAATGCTGATAAAATGTTGTTTTCTATTCACTTAGAAAGAGATAAGTTGAGTAGGAGAGATGCAAAAGCTAACACAATGATTTGCCAGTATTGAAGAACACCACTTCAGAACAATGGGAGGTTGACCGGACTGATGAGTGGACGTAAAATTGACTTCTCTTAGTACATCTGCTGTGTGGGAAATAAACAGGCTAACTCCATGAACTGTATTTAAGGGAATTTGACATTAGTTTTTGCTGATATTTGCTTTTAGTCAAGTAGGCGTGTTTTGCTCCGATAATTCTTGAGTCATTTGATCGTCTGATAAAAATCAATTTGGATTTGGCAGGCTTGATTTTGAAGCCCAAGTACTTATAAAATTCGTAAAGTCGGCTGATGTAGGCTTCCATTCTTCTTTCAGAAAAATATGTTAAATGGACTAAGTACCTATCCGTTAGTGATTAATCGGCAAACAGAAAAGTCCATGCCCATTCTGGCTCAGGTTAATATGATGTTAAGATGCAACTCTGGTTCTAGTTATCTTTTATGACCTTATGACGATTCGCAATTTCCTACATGAAAGTATAGAATGGTCTGTAATGAAGATAGTTGAAACTAACTTTGATTAGTAAACACGAAAATCTTAGTATAAATAGTTTGTAGACAAGTTATTGTATTCATACACTGTCAAATACTTTTTGAGGTCGAGACAATTTTCTATAAATGTGTATATATAATTATTATTGGTTACAATAATAATACTAACAAAATTTTCGAAAATGTACGAACATACATTGGATTGGGAAGTAATACAATATTTACTCTTTTCCATAACACAATTATTACTCGTAGTATGCTAACGTTTCTAAAATCATTTTGCTACTCTTTTTTTTTTGCACGATTTAAAGTTTAAATATATAAAAGGAAATTATGTTTTATTCGGATTTGTATTGCGCCGATGCATTAGCCTATTTTCTTAACTCAAGATCTGTGCAAATTTAAGTTGTACCTAGCATTCCACCACACCATATTCAATGAAATATGCTGTTTCCATGCATCGCACATGTCACATATTGAAATACGGTTAAAACATAGAAATATTTTACTACGCTTAAGCAACTTTACAATAAGGAGTGCTCAACCTTATGAAAATAGTTATAAGTTTAAGATGTATTTTTTTGTTAAAAAGTGATTGGTCATTAAACATAAACTCTAAGGGTAGTTTATTGGAGACATAAAACAAACTTAGAAAAATCAAGACCCTGGCTGTAAAAACTAAGACTTGAATCAAATGACGCGGAATGTATTCAACGTGATGTATCTGTATATACATACATGTATACTAATGTTGAAAATTCGTTACCTTCTGCAAAAACATTCCATAACTTTCATGCGACGATAATGACGTTATATTATTTGAAGTAATAAAGTTACCTATAAAGGAGTGGGTTGTATAGTTTGCCCAAAAAACTTGTCCCTTATATCCAAATCCTTGAAAGATATACACGAACTAAGAAGAAGTCGAAGTAAAAGAAGACCAAAAAAGTCAAGGAGAAGATGGTTTACCCATATAATAATAATTCTATGACTTTCTGAAGACAAAAAGGATTCTCAAATAAACTTTTAGCCCAGCGAACTTCGTATTCACCTTTAGATATTGTTTGACAACGACGTCACCGACGACACCATGACACCAATACTATGATAAATCTTTGAGAGAATCGCATCGTGCACGTAATTAAAGTTACACTGCTGTCGGTGTACGAGTAGTATCGTGTAGGGTAGGGGGTATAATGGAAAAATAAACAATACATTTGCTCAAAGGGTGTCTCCGAAATGTTTATTAGATAGGATGTTAAAATATCCTAACAAGGTTTTTTTCAGGCGAGTTGAAACTTCATCTTTGAGTATTCTGTAAATTGTTTTAAAAGTTTTATCGAACGAAGAAATCGAAACACCCTGTAAGAACAAAGAACTCGACTAAAACTTTACCTTGTGAATAAATCCTAAGATTCACATGAAGGGATTGATTTCCAACCAACTTAAAATCACGGAATGTTCTTCTGAGGAACAATTATACTCATATACATATGCATTTCTTAATTGAGGACTTCGTATGGTGGCAGGAGTTAGTTGGTCTTTTTTGAGCTGGTCCTGGTATTATATATAAAAGCTTCTCTGTCATCATTACGAAACATTAATTTGCAAATTGTGAGGAAGGAAGACATGAAGGACAATTAAAAGAAGAAAAGCACAGGTGCATTTGGAAAACGCAGCTTGGAGAATGGATTTTAGTGTCTATGGAAAGGATCAGCAGCAATTTGTGTTTGACGTTCTACCTAAAACTTGAATAAAGTTTTTGTTTTCATAGGAGATAAACGAAGTGATATAGTTTTAGAAGTTTTGGTTGGATTATATTTGAATGGATATAAATTCGCTTAAGACATTGTACAACTGAAATGAAAATAGTTTTATTCGAAAATTGAGGCAGTCTAAATTCAAAAATTTAAGCTAAGTAGGTTTAAGTTTCATTTGGTGAATGGGTTTGGTCTTTGGTGGATTTCAATCCAATTCCAAATAGAAATAGAAAATCACTTAAGGAATTGAGGCCTGTTAAGACCGAAATAAGCGTATGGCAATGTGAAATATTCACAAGCGATTTGAGAATACGCGGACTCAAATCATCAAATGGTTCAAGGGACACCCTCTTTGTGATAAGGCAGGCTAACTTACGCAACTGCTAGGAACCACAGACAACAGCTTCCTAAGACTAAAATTTGGGTAAAAAACTTTATAGAGTTAATAAAAACAGCAACTTAAGACCAAAAATACTAACAAGGAAAGGTCTCCTTGTGCTAAAATATTCTCTTGGAAGGTTTGTCAAACCATCACTAGTGGCAGTTCCCCTGAAGATTTTTTATGTAACTTACACATAGTCAGACAAAAGATGACAGCCCATATAAAGTTTTAGTGGAACACAGTTCGAGTTTTTAGGTAAAATGGAGAGGATTTAATAGGAGATGATGAAACGCATTAGGACGGCCTGTACACCACTTTGAGAGGGAAACATCGAGAAAGGCAAAGTATTCGACATTCTAGTAACATCGCCATAAGTGGTAAAATTAAAAGGACATTTTGACCATACTTACATCTTTTATATGATTTCTTCAATCAACATCAGTTCAAGAACTCAAACTTATTAAGAAGTAATTTTTTGTGCTATTTAAATTTAAAATCTGTAAAATAATTTTATTACAATTTTCCAAGAATCAGCAGAAAAATATATTGAAAACTACTAAATCTGCTTTGCTTTTTTGTAATTAAAACTCGTTTCCTGGCCATTTGCCCATATTAGCTGTGTTTTATTTTCCCCCTGATCTGATCCGGATTGGATTTTTTTTTCAAAATAACATGTAAAACAACAAATACAAACAAAACTGGGCCTTGTGTTGTTTTTGTTATACATGTAATTTTGAATGAAGATCCAATCTGGATCAGATCTGGGGGAAAATAAAACACAGCTATTGTTGGTGATGTTGTGGACTACGTTAAAACTATTTGTTCGATCTTTTCGTTGTCAGCGACAAATATAGCTTACACATATAAATTTCTTGTTTTTTTTTTTTTCTTAATAGAAAACTAATAAAAAATTTGGTATTATATTATTGCAAAAAATTAAATTAATGAATAAATATAAATTTAAATTTATAATAGGTCTTACTACGTGATTGTTAATCCATATATTGACCCTTAACCCTACAAAATGCAAGTGTCTTGTAATATCCAAAAAGTTATTGGATTTATCTTGTTTTCCACCGATACTTCTTAATTCTATCCCCCTAGAATTCACAACCACCTCGAGAAACCTAGGCGTGGTGTTCAACAGAACATTAACATGGAGCGATCAAGTAAATTCTTGTGTAGGGAAAACTTATGGAGTTCTTAGATCTTTGTGGGCAGTTCAGCAGTTCACCCCATTGAAAACCAGAATGGTTCTTGCCAAGACCCTAGTCATCCCAGTACTTACGTATGGATGCGAAATATTTAACAATTGTGATTCTGTGAGCAGGAAAAAGTTGAAGATTCGGTATATTTTTGGCCTTAGAAAATACGATCATGTCTCTCATCTGTCTATAAGCCTCCTAAATAGGTCGTTTGAAAATTTTATTAAGTTTCGAACCTTAAGCTTACTTTTTAATATTGTAAAGCCAAGACAGCCAGCATATTTATACGATATACTCCGATTTCCTGCATCAAACAGATCATCTGATTTAATACTCCCTCGATTCTCGTGTCTCACATCTGAGAGACAATTTTTCATTTCTGCAATCCGTCTTTGGAATTCACTCCCACAACACTTGCGAGAAACAAACAGAGCACAACAGTTTCAAAATACAGTAGACTCTCGTTAACTTGAACATACGATAACTTGAACATCCCAATAACTTGAACAAATATTTTTTCCCTTTACGCATTCTATAACTTGAACGGACTATTTTTAAGACTCAATACCTTGAATTTTTCCCCTAAGTACTCTACCATATAAGTTGAACAAGTAAAATTTATGCGAACTCTGTAACTTGAACCAGATTTAATATTGAATTTCCTAATTTTTTGAATTTATGCAAGGTACCTGGGATGTTGGTACAGAATGCAAACGGTTTTTGTAAAGGGGAATCCCAGGAAATTTCCTAAGTATTGCCGTATAAGGTTTTATTCTTCATAACCGGTGAATTTCTGAATTTCATTTGAACACGTGCGTATTTAAGAATCGAAAAACGTTTCAATTAAAATTATTTGTTAATAATATCATTATTTATGTTTTAAAATCATTAAAATGAATCATTATTAAATGAAAACAACAATTTTTTAACTTGATCCAGTAACTTGCACAATCCTATAGCTTGAACACTCCTGGTTTCATCCGTGTTCAAGTTAACGAGCGTCCACTGTAGATTGAGATTTTTCTTTCTCAGTCAGAGCAACTAACTTCTTTAAAATTTTATTTTTCTTTCCTATCTTTACAATATTTCAAATTTCTTTCTAATTTTATCCTTCAATTTTTCCTCGTACATTTTTTTCTCTTTTCATTTTTGAATTATTTAATTTATTACATAAATTTGAACTTTGTAAATTCATAAACTACCACTAGTTTATAAGATTAATCTTACTGTGTTAGTATTTACCCGAAATAAATAAACTAAACTAAAGTAAATTATTTTCCTGATAAAGCAGTCTTTATATTTTTTGTAATGTCCTTTCAAAATTTTTCTGTCATGTATATGCCTAAATGTGGCTTTTCATTATGTTTTAAGGATTTTCTCAAATGTTTGAAAAAATATTAATATAGCCTTTGGAGATAAATTATTTCTTAATGTAAACATACCCAAAAACCATGTTTTTGAACTTTAATGTTAAAATATGTATTTCGAAAACGTGACGAGATGGATGAAAGGTTCACTTTAAAGGGATTACAAACCTTCTTCTGGTTGAAGAAAAAGACACTTTGTGGAGTAATGTTCAATAAAAAATTGAATACTGCGATACTGAAATTTAATATAGAAATATTTAATTCAAGAATTATTATTTTGACTTCATATGTTTAAAATTTAGTGCATTGGACTGTCATGCAGAAGTCTTGGGTTCAATTCTCAGCCGCTGAAAATAAGTTTTTCAGGAGTCTGCTGCCTCTTGGGAGGAATTGACAAATCCTCTGATAGTATCTATTGTCATGAAAAGTGCTGCTCATTAGCCGTTCGGAATCGAGAGAAAATTGTATGACTCCCCCATTCCTGGTAATACGCACACAGGAATGATTGACATATAAAATCACAACTAGGAAACAATCACCCATATATCTTTGTACCCATATACAGTCAAAATCGGTTATAACGACATCGGTTATAACGAAGTATCGGTTATTGTGAACTAATCTTTAAGTCCCGACCAAGCTTCGTGCTAATTGTACTAACCAAATATCGTTTTAACGATATCGCCTATAACGAACTATCGCTTATAACGAACGAAAGAAAGATTAAGTGTGTTAGTTTTTTTTTCAAAATGAGTTTAAAACAAAAAATTTGCAATAATTTCAAGGCTGGAAGCTGGTGCTTCCAATGAAAGTTTGACAGCAGAGTTTTCTGTATCGGCTTTAACAATCTAGCATTTGCAAAGACCGAGATAAAATTAAGAAGAATTTCGAAGAATCCAACTTAAAAATAAAAAGAGTTCAATGCAGTCACCATCCCGACATAGATGATGCTTTGCTCTAATAAAGAACAAAAATGCAAAATCGGTTATAACGAAACACCGGATATAACGAACAAATTCTTCAGTCCTGTCGAGTTCGTTATATCCGATTTTGACTGTACTTAAATTTATTGAGAAAATATTATATTAAAATTGTTTGAATTTAACTTAAATTTTATTTAAAAACAAAATCAGAATAATTTGGAAAACTAGAAAAATTAAATGCGAAACTAGATCATACAATTTTGCCCTTATGGTTCAAAGCATTAACGTGGCTAGGCTTTGAGAACATAACTAATAAAAAAGTCGAAAATACTAAGCAAAATAATTTTCTTCCTTGTATTTTTGTTAAAGAAATACAAAAGAAAATACCCATCGCATAAAGATTGTTGAGTCATATATTGTCCCTCAAGGGTACTGGATTCTTTTCCAACTGCCACCTTAAAGCAAATAAATGATATTACAGGAGTACTGATTCTCAGGAGAAAGTGACGTATTCATTTAAAGCATCTCTTGTCATTGAGTGTTTCTCATCTTAGCTTTTCGGTCGCGTCATCAAAATATTGTAAGTGCCCTTTTTTGCTCCTGAAAAAACACGCACACAAGTACAACAACGGCTGAGAGTAATAATTTAATAAACCCTGGTTCTTCACGAGTTACATCAAAAATTCATTTTTCACATTTTTAGAAGCGATATTATTTAAAGTATTTAGGTGAATCAGATTCGAAAGTTATAAAATAATCCGTGAAGCTAATAATAACTGAGGAACCCAAAAATAATGTCATTCTTTTAACAACAAATAAAACGCCAAAGCTATTACTAACAAAGAAATACGAATTTTTTCTTTAAGAAATTTCATAAGAAAGAAGTTTATCAAATTTGAAGCAAATCAGTAAATTACATTAGGCTCGAAGCACACACTTAGACAGACCGATCGACCGTCTCGAGCGCTTTCCCAAGGAAGAAATATTAAAAATTTTTGGACTTCTGCATCATGGTAATATTAAATCTCAGCATTTTTTTTTATTACATGAAACCAATGCTTGCACTATATGGCAAGTATAAGAACTAAGTTTACATAATAATGATAAGTCATTGAAAACTTCTACGGTTTGTTCGCACCGCCATAAAACGGATGAAAAAAAGACATCGCCATAAAAAGCCATATTAGTGGAAACGACACGAAGTCACGTGTTAGTTAGTCTTGTTTGCCACCTGAGGATTTATGTGCGTCTTTTGGACTGAAAATTGCAATTTTCTCAACATCAACCCACATTCTCACTCTGATATTTCTTAACGATGGTTCGTAAGCTGTTCTTATGTTTCCTACTTGTACTTAAAATAATGCCAGTACTCTTGTCCTTACTTTATCAAAGAAAAAAGTATTGATCAGGAGCGGATTAATATAATACATATATGTACATACATACTTCCAATATTTTGTTTTCAATTTTATCTTATAAACAGAGACTATTTCAAAAAGCGAACTCAAAAAAATGATCATAAAACACGAAATTAAAATCTCAAATTTTCGAATATCTACAGATTTCTAGGATTTGATCTCAGTTGTATATTTTTTACTTGTGATATAATAGGTACTATAGGGCAACTTCTGCATTTTGAAAAATAATCGAACTCGAGATTTTGATCAAGGTTGAAATAACGATGAGAATACTAAAAAATCCGTCTGTCTGTATGTTGTATGTCTTTATGTCTTTATGGCTGTATGTCTGCATGTCTGTACCTCTCCCTACAGCCTTAACGACTGGAGCTATTTTCTTCAAACTCGGTACTTAAAGGTCTTCGGTTATTCTATTGAAATTTTTTTTAGCTCCAAAACTAACGGTATGTACCCCCCATAAACCATACACCCGTAATGCAAGATTTGATTTATCTCAAAAACGTCTCTAACGTTAAATTTTTTTAACAGGAGCTCCATTAAATTTAAAATAATATTGTTTATAAGAATATTTGAAAAAATATTTTTTGGGTTTAAAAAAAAAAAAAAATTTTTCTTTGGAAAAATCAATATCTTCCAGACGTGTGAACGATTATTTTTTTCTTAAGCCGCACTACATGAATGTGGAATGTCTTTGCCGACTCAATGTTTCGCTTTCGTTATGATATTCAGACATTTAAAACGCATATTCATCAATATCTCCATGTAAATCCTTTCCAAACGTCCTAAACGCTAGCATTGTGCTCAAACATTTTAGGGATAGCTATAATCACTCAAGTGAAAACCTTTAATAAAATAAATAAGAATATTTCATAGTTTTAGTCAATGAAAAGTTTAAATGACACTTTAACAAAAATTGGAAGGATTAAAAAGATTTTTAATTTTTGACAGTTCTATGACATTAATTCAAAAGTATTAAAAAAAACTCTAGCTAGAATTGTCAAATGAGCAAGTGGCTTTGGCATAAGAAAATTCTGATGATGAAAATCACTCGTCAATTTTTTATGAATATGATATTACAATATGAACAAAAAAAACAACTATGAAATAATTTCCAATTAAATTGTGGTTGTGGGACGGACAATCACAGCAATATTAAGGTAACTATAGCTCTAATTTAATTTATCATGCCTAGGCGCAAAGTTTTAAATAGTATTATTGTGATAATAATTAACTAACAATTTAGTAATTTTCAACCAATTTACAAAATTTTCCTTAATTTAACTTTTTAACTAAAGTAGTTTTATTTAATAAATTGCTTCTGAACACACCTTAAACAATGACAGTTCGTGCAACAATCGAGCAAACATACCTTTCTTGACATTTGGTGGCATATGAAATTAAAAAAAGGTATTCGATAAATGATGAGCTAAGAAAGTATAATGCTAAATTCGATTTGAATTTACACAATCGTAGTTTTGACTTCATACTAACAGAGTTCTAACATCTTAATAAAAAAAATGTTGCGCTAAAATATTTTATGTTTGGTCAAATTTCTCCAATAAATGACTCATATACTCTTTAATATTAAGGGTAGGTCTACCTCAGAAGCAAACTCAAATCTCATGTAAAAACGTGTACATGTATTGGTGTACAAATATGGCTCTCTTAGTTAAGAATTTTTGTGTTAAGAAAATAAATTTAGCTCGTCTCGTCTCTTCAGGATACCTCTTTTTTCGCATCACGCATAGAGATAGAGAAAGATGGAATAGAATATCAAAACAAAATAACAGAAAACGGGAACAAGGCACGAGTGGCAAGCTGGCAAGCCGCACAGGCAGCGCACAAGCATTTGATTTGGAATTGACTAGGATTGCGCACAAGATAAATGAAAGTTTTTTTTCCTTTTGTATTTTGGGTAGAAAAAATAATTTTTCGTGAATCGTGATTGTTTGAGGTTTAGGAAAGGCAAATTGAGTTTTTTGCATTCAGCGCTCACAATTAGACACAATAATAGACGGTTTGTTTTCTGTTTTATTTTTGGTTGCAGGTGAATTGAAACTTTTTGCATTTAGGTAGATAGCGTTTTTATTCTTTGCGTATTTATACAAGGTTAATCTGTTGGTTCTAGGACTTTTACTTTTCAGGATATTTTAAAAAATAAAGAAAAGGGAGCACAGATTTAGACATTAGGAACCCGGGGAATTTGCTCTGATATTCATAATTTGTTTTTAATGTAGACAATTAATTTTAGGAAAAAGTTCACAATTCAAAAATTGCTCAACTAAAAAAATTATTAAATTTCCTAACCCAAATAAACTAATACCCTTTCAAAAATAATAATGGTAACTATGTACCTATACCTATAAATCTCCTTTTGAGTGTTTTTTAAAGGGCTGTAACTCTGCGAAAAGTGGTCGTATTGGGATGAAACCAAAAGCGTTTTAAATATTTCTTTTTCTTGTTTCAGAGTTTCTAAAAATAAAAAATATCCATAGTTAAACATTTTAAATTTTTATTTTTTAAAGAGCTTAATTGTCTTGAGATTATTTATGATTTAATAAAATTAATAAGTGCAAAAAAATATAGCTTCAGATTAAAAAGTGGTTCCGTCTTTGACCACTAATTTACAGGTAAAAATTGACAACATAAAAGGTAAATTGGGCATGGGCAGTTTTGAAAACATGAATAAATTCGTTATAGATAATGGATTCTTTGAAACAATTTATGGAGATACATAATTGATTTTTTACAATTGACCGTTCATTTAAGAAAAGTGGAAAAGTGTTTTTTAAACAAACAGATTATCAATTTTGAAATTGGTTGATCAAACCGTTCGTTTATTATCTATTGTTCCTGAATATTATGTACCTAATCATCAAAATAAAAACAATGATAACAATTTTCATAGTTTTGCATTTGTTACATATCTTAGACTTGAAGTCCCTATCAACGTTACCACTTCCGGAAAAAAATGGAAGGAGATTTGAAGAAAAAAGTGAAGTAAATTGGGAAAAATCGAAGTAGATTTTAAAATGACTTTTTACTTGCTTTTAGACAAAAGAGTAATGATTCCATCTATCTGCAACTCTGTACCTCAATCTGCAGCCTAGAGGAGAAATTGAAATGGTTTGTTTTACTTTAGCTCGGTTCCTTCCATACAGCCATTATGAAATATTATAATTATTTTGAAAACGGCTCTCATGCTTTTTTTTTTAAATTATGTATTGATAACTGTACCAACAATGCAGTCCACACTTTGGTAAAAAATAAATGTTATTATCGGTACCTGTCATAGAACCTTCTTTTTATTTTCTACTTTTTCATTTGCGACTCTTCTGATTTCGATCAAAATTTTTACATCGCAGATTCTTTGATTTTGAAATAATATTGTATACGACAAATGCTTTCCTTAAATGTATACTTTTAAATGCTAAAATTGTCAATATATTTCTTTTAATTTTAAAGAAAATTGTGTACAAAAATTTAATTTAATTTAATTAATAAAACATTCTTTTATAAAAAATAACATTAAAATTACTATATTTAAATATAGTTTAATTTTAAATTAAAAACACATATGCAAGCGAAATTTTCATACATAGGATTCGTGTACACATTCGTGTGTTGAGTTCCTATGCTTTTAAACTTACTTATTTGTGTATTTTTATTGTTTTGATATTCTTTTTTTTTTGTAATTCGATGAATCTCTTCTTCGTTGGATTAGAAATTACCTTTCGGACCGTTTACTAAAAGTAGTTTTGGACGGTTTCAAATCTGATATTGGGCATTCAATCCCTAGAATCACGACGTATTTATTTCGGTGTAATGCTTGTCAGAGATTTAATAAATTATTAAATCAATTGCCCTTACTTGCTTTCGTTGATTGGCTTTCATGTTCCTTGTCGTGAATTACCTACGTAATAATCGTTTATTTTGTGTACCCTTTCATAGGGTCAATTATGGAATCAATGAACTCTTAACTCGCTTTTTAAGACAAGCTAATTTTGTTTGTAATGCTATTGATTTTAATTTATATTTAAGTAGGGACTGTTTTAAAAAAAATTGTTATTAATAATAAAGTTCGGTGGTTAATGTTAATTGTACATTCTATTTTTGTTTTGTTTTATTTATTATTATTTATATAAATTTACTATTGTTCTAAGTAGTCTTTAAGAGCTGCGTCTCTGCTTGATGAATAAATAAATAAATAAATGCTGGTGTGCCCCAGGGGTCCGTTTTGTCTCCGACAGTTTCTGAATATTATTCCGCTTAATTGTTTTGCTGACGACAGTAACCTCAGCTTTTCATATTCGTTTTTAGATTCACATCCTTGTCCTTCGAATGTGGACTACCAACGGCAGCGTATGATAAGCTCATTAAATTCTGATCTTGATAGCATTGTCCAATGGGGAATCAAAAAACGTATAGAATTTCAAGCTTCGAAAACTCAATGCTGTTTGGCACTTGCATTGAGGAAACTGAACAACTCTCTGTGCTCGGTATGTGCATTACAGACCACCTTGTATGGAATGATCACATATTCGACGTGGCCAAAAACGCTGTCAAGTGTTTAGGTTTCCTTCGACGTTGCAAGAAATTTTTTACACCTACTAATCTGGCTGTAATCTATAAGGCCTATATGCGTCCAAAGCTCGAGTGCAATTCCCACTAGATAGATAGATAGAGATAGATAAATTCTTTATTATATCAAAAAATGTTTAACAATATTTCTTTACTTAAGAATAAGAACATGGCTTTCCTGCCGTCTGCCTGATATGACATTTCATTTTAGTGATAAATAAAAAAACAATAATAAATTAAAAGTAACTAATAATATACCAATATTAATAATCAATGATTAAAATTATTATAAGTTAAAATTTTTCAAAAATTTAAAAGGAAACAAAGAAGATACATTTCTACTTAATGATTATAATTTTCTCTAAGTAATTTACAATTACACAATTTTAATATGATTTGAAACACAAAAGGTTGTCAATTTTGAAATGATTTGAAACACAAAAAGATAACAATTTTGCAATGATTTGAAACATAAAAAATTTTACAATTTTGAAATGATTTGCAACTAAAATTTTACAATTTTTCAATTTTAAAGTGATTTGAAACACAAAATAGAGTGCCTTAAACTGCAGTAACTGGTTGAACTAGAGGTTTTAAGCTTCGAAACTGTTGCGAAAAGTTAAGGCGTGTTTGCAATACTTATATAAAGTAGACCATCCTAGTTCTCCGTTTAGTATTTCATAAAGTCGCCTTGGAGAAAGGTAACTCTCATCAAAATATAATCGGCGGATTTCCTGCAGTATAGGACAAATGGCAATAAAATGGTTTATATCTTCATTTTCACGTCTGTTGCAAAGATTACAGATTTGGGGTAGGTCAGATCGATGAGGCATAAAGTTTAAGTTAAAAACTTCAACTCGGGCTCTAAAAATATAGCTTATAACTTCGACAGAAAATTCGTTGCTGAAATAGTTCGTTTCTGAAGACAACTGGTGGTTAAGGTTCCTGTATGTATTCCTGGACGATGAAGAAGTTGCTCTGGATAGATGCTGGGTGTAAATCTGCTCATCTATTTTTGCAGTCACATCTGCAAACATACTCTCCCATTCATCAACGTTAGACTCCATTAGTGACAGATGAGCTTCATGGGAATGGGCTATTTCATTCCATTCCTTGAACGGAGAGGCGTTAGTTTGCAATAGTCTTACCATGATAGACTTGTGAAGACTTCTGCCACTTCTTTTCATAACCCTTATCAAATAATTAAAGTTGGCTTTTAGATTTTGTATATACAGAGGCGTTATACCAGATTCCACATAGATGGCATAGTTTGGCGTTGAATTAGGCAGTCTGAATAAGCGTTTAAAGAAGTATCTCTGCAACGTTTCAAACACCTCGAAGAATACATAACCAAAAACCTGGGCACCATAGCACATACATGTGTTGACCGTTGTTTGAAAAACACGGTATTTTGACGCGAGATCAATGTTCTGGTTTGCAAAGAATTTAGGCCACATTATGCTCAAAGCCAGTTTGGCCTCATTGCTTTTTTGTTTAGCGTGTTTCGAAAAATTCAGATTATGTGTAATTAAAACACCCAGGTACTTAAATTCTTGCACAACTTCAATATCCACATTATTGAGGGACCAATTTTCTTCCGGCTGCCTTCTCCTTTGACGCGCTTCAAAAATCATCACCTTAGTCTTGCTTGTATTAACGACTAACCCCCATTTCTCGCAAAAGGTATTCAGCCTGTTGATTTGCAACTGCAGGGTGAAAGGGTTGTCAGCCAGTAACACTAAGTCGTCAGCGTAGAGCAAGACTTTCACTTGTATATCGGCATAAGGTATTCCTCCTGGAAGTACATCACAAATATCATCAATAAATAACGCAAAAAGTAATGGACTTAAAATGCAGCCTTGAGGAACACCTGTCGTTGTTTCAAACCATTCTGAGAAATCCGTCCCATCCCATACAGAGGCACTCGAAGAAACAAGAAAGTTGAAGTACATCCTCAAGAATTTCCGGGAGATTCCTAGCGTTGAGAGTTTGTAGATCAAAGCCTGTCTATTTACATTGTCGAATGCTGCCTTAAAGTCTACGAAACAAGCGTATAATTTTTTCTTTTTTTCAATTGACTTTCTAGCAATACTCGTCAATGCAAAGATATGGTCCAACGTTGAGAAACCCGACCTAAAGCCGGCTTGAAACATGCTTAGAAGGTTTCTGTCATCGATCCATTTGGTAAGCCTCTCGTAGAGAATTGAAGTAAGAATCTTTCTCAAAGTACTTAGAATAGAAATTCCTCTGTAGTTTTCTGGTAGGTTTGTATTTCCGCTCTTATAAATTGCAAAAATAACTGCTTTGTTGAGGTTGTTTGGCACATACGATTCGAAATATAATCTGTTAAAGTATAGCAGGAGATAATTCTTTAATTGATCAGTGCTATTTTTGTAGAATTCAACTGGAATTCCATCTATGCCAGGTGCTTTGTTATTTTTCATCTTATGAAGAGTTGATTCTAATTCACACAAAGATATTGGGGCATCCAGTTCATCCACAATAATGTTGGGTAGAGCGTAAGAGAAAGTATGGTGATTCACGTCAGCTGACAAAAGAGTTTTAAAATGTGCTGCTAGTGTCTCAGCTCCGAGAGTACTCACCACATTTCGATTACGTCCACCCAGCTCACGCACATTATTCCAAAATGTCTTCGAATTCTTACATTCAGCTAGTTTTTTTGCTAGATTTTTCAAGTACTCTTTTCTTTTTGCTGCACACAGTACTTTGTATTCCTTGTTCACATGTAGGTAAATATTTTTGAAAAATAAGGCATCTGTAGATCGGAATAGTTTGAGGTACACGAAAGATAGTTTGCGAAGGCTCTTACATTCTTTATCGAACCATATGTTCCGTGGAGTAAAGGAATGAGTGTTGGTATTATGAGCAAATGGAGCTGAAATTTTAATCACTCTTGTTATTTCCTCATCCAATTGTTCGATGCTGGTTGTTGGATCGGAAGGTAGAGAAATGCAGTGGCGATTTAAAAGAGATTTATAAAGGTGACCATTACTCTCTTTCCACTTTAGTTTTAGAAAATTACTTGAAGTCCTTTGAATACCTTCATTCGAAAACATAATTTCAACTTGTAATGGTAAGTGACCTGAAAAATTCGCTATACCCACTTTGAAATCTCCAGACAATTTCAACCATTCTGCCGATACTGCACAAATGTCAATTACAGATTGTCCTTGGCCACTTATAAATGTAAACTCACCCGAGTTATCACCTTTAGTTGCTCCATTCAGTACGAATAATCCAAAGTTTTCAAGGAATTCGGTAAGGAGTCTTCCACTTCTGTTAAAATTTTGATCTTTGGAGTTTCTCATAGCATAAAGTGTTTCTTGCGAATGTAGGTTTTGAGTAGAAGGATTCTGATATCCGCCAATTCGAGCATTTAAGTCTCCAATAATCATAGCATTCTCCAGATTCGAGTTATTCATAAAGTCTATTAAACCATCAAAGTCATTCTGCCAGTTATTACAGTTTAAGTATACTGGAACTATTGAATATTTTGAATTAGCATTTGAAATTTGAAAAATAAGTCTGTTTTCTACATTCATAAGTTTTACAAAATCACAATTTAAGGTTTTTTTAACCCCACATAACATTCCACCACTGGCTCTGCCGTGTACATTTGATCTACTTGCAGGTGAACACATTATTTTAAAATCTTTAAAATATTTTAAAAAATCATTTTCATTTTTTTCTTGTAAAAAGGTTTCTAATAAAATTATAACATCAAAATTCTGAACAAAGTTAAAAAAATCAGGTTGTAAGAGCTTACTTCTAAGACCTGTAATATTATATGATAAAATTTTTATATTATGAAAATTATTGGTATTGTGGCAGACGACAGATTCTCCCTAATGTGTTCCCACCCTTGCTGCTTGTAGAGGTTGACTCACAGGTGGCGCTTGTATCGGTTGAGAGTAAGAAGCAGAAAAAGATGGCGGATTAGAGATTGATGCTAACTTCACTCCCTCGCTGCAGTCAAAGAATTCAGACGATCTATCACCGAACATCTGATTGATAAACGTCAATTCCGTAGAAGTTTTGACACTTAGTCCTCGTGAATATTTATAAACAAAAGTATGGTTATTAATTTGCATTTTGTCGCCTTTAACAATGATTTTCGCGTTCGGATTAATTTCAAGAAGTTTGCTTCGGTATTGTATGAGTGTTTGTCTCTTTTTTCTATAAAGAATAGATTGTTCCCGAAAGATACTGATCCCTGTGTTTTTAAGCTGGTGCGCCGCGGCTATAATCTTGTCCACGATTTCTGCCGAAAGAAGCTCGATAATAACAGTTCCGCGTTGTGCGTTGTTGTTGTGAATTTCACGGGATCGTTTTATATGTAAATTATCACCTTCCTGTAGCTTGAGAAGCCCCTTGCAAGTTTGTAAAGCGAAGTGAGTTGCATTGGTTTCTGCGTTTATAGGAAGGTGTACTACAATGGAGCAATCGTTGGCCTTTCGTGAAATGATTTCGAGCTGGTTTTCCAGAAGATCACATCTTTCTGACATCAGCTTGAGATTGTTGTTAAGTTGTGCGTTTTCTGCTTTCAGAGAATTTATTTCGCTATAAAGTTTCGCTAGATCGTCCCTTGTAGCAAGATCCTTTAATTTTTCGGCAAGGATGTCATTAAGGATGTTTTTTAACTCATTAGTAGATAGCTTTCCTACTTCCATTTTATCTTCGTTTAAAGGTAGTGAATATTTTTTACAATTGGAGTTAGGCTCAGGAGAAGTTTCGGTTATATTTCGCTTTTTACGATTATTTTTCATAAGGAAAATACCGTACTGGCCAAATTGGATTTTTTCAATAATAAAATCTATGAAAAACTTCGTACCTTAAGTTGCAACAGGTGAATTTTTGCGTGATTGAGTTAAAATACGATAAAAAGAGATGATTTGTGTACTTTTTGTTTAAAAATAACTTATAATTTAAAAAAGAAAATTAATTATTCGGAAGAGACTATAAATTTAAAACTTTCACTTTTGACAGTTGAAATGTCCCACTAGGCAGGTGCTCTAAAACCCCTCTTTAGTCTCTTGCACAGAGTTCAAAAGAAAGCTCTAAAAATTATAGGCGGCCGTTGTCCAACTGAAAAATTTGAATCTCTCGAGCACCGCCGCAATTTTTTTTAATATAAAAAAAATACTACCTAGAGTGAAATAGAGAAAAAGAAGTAGATTTGGACTTTTTTTTGTAAAATTGAAGTAGGTTGAAACAGAGATTTTAAGAATGAGGTAGATTTCAGTATTTGGCTGATGGTGCGAAGTAAGAAGTAGATTTTAAATATTTTGAAGAAAAAAAAACTAAATCTAGTATAATTGAAGTAAAATGGTGCCACTCTGGTTCCCATTAGCTGAAACAAATTTTGTAGAAAAAGTTTGTCAATTTTATTTCCAATAACATCATTGCATTTTAATTTTACTTTGTATACTAGTACACTAATTTTAAGCTTCTATTTTATTAAGCAAAAACTAAAAATGCATTTTATATAAAACTGATCTTATTCAAAAAAAAAAACGAATTTCATTCAGTCATTTCGAAATTATTCACAATTTGTCAACTACCAACGTAACAATTGGTGGTCGTAAGTAAAACGTGTTAGAAAAAAATGTTGATGGGCAGATATCTACAGATAACCGGCTAAGCTTTAATAAAAACGAACTTAATATTGGTTTTTCAAACATGTCAAAATCTTCATCGAAAAAAAAAAAAAAAAAAAAAAAATGTGCTCTTATTTTTATATCATTTTTTAATTTTGACAAATTTTTTACAAATTAAAAACTAAGTGATAATAATGAATATATGAACATACATATGTATATTATATAAAGGTCGTTCTTATTAGAACTAGGCTAGATTTGCCTATTGTCCTTTTTTAAAAATTATCTCATTTCGAAATTTTGAACGAAATTACATCATGTGGCCTAATGAAAACGAAGTAGGTATTACATTCTTCTTCTTCTTCCTTTTCTTCGGCGCTGTTATGATCTCGATGTCGAGGGGATCATAACTCTCCCACGTATCTGCTTCACACTAGTGATCCGCCTGTGGGGTTCGCCGGGTTGACCTCAGAAATCGGCGGCAAGCCTCCCGGTTTTGTATTGTTCCATTTCTGAGGCCAACTGAATGCTGGTGTTTTTGCATTTGTTTGTACCAGGAGTGTTTAGGCCTACCTTTCTTTTTATTCCGAATTGGAACGTTGTATGATATTGCCTTTTTGACGGGGTTCTCAGGATCTCTCCTTTGAACATGGCAATACCAACTGAGTCGGTCGTGTTCAATTTTTCAATTTTTTCAATTTTTTTTTTTTTTTTTTTTTTTTTTTCAATTTAATGTAGGTATTACATTATGTATGTATTTTCTATTTGCTTACTTTTTATCAATTTTTTTTGCTTGAGTTTTTTGTTTCCTTTGTTTGTTTTTGGAGGCAGTTGTTGCAAAAAAATATTTATAGGTATGTACAAAATAGATTTGCACAATAAAAACACAACAGAAAATAACTGTAACGAGAGTATTATCTATCACCATGACATATTGAAATAAAGGAGACAACTCTTCCTATGTAAAACCAACAGAAATACATAAAAGAAGCGCACTTCCCATATTCTTTCTACATACTTTCACCATTCTTCTACCAGTGGAATACGTCACCACCGAAAACAAAAAGTGATCGAATTTTCCTTCTTAACTTATTTATATAAATATGTACATAGGTATTTAGATTAATAGATACCTGCATAATATTGTACATAATATTTTGGCGCCATCCACTTGCCATATCCCTTGGTTGTTGCGTATTCGCTTACAGTGAAATGCAATTTGCGTTCATTCAAAGGATTAACATGTACTTATCTAATATATTTTTGATACATCCATTACCTACCTATACGCAAAATTAAATCAAAACAATCCTTACGATACCAAATCAATACAAGGCGTTGCACCTACCTATGAACCTACCTATCGGAAAAAACAACACAAAATCTATTGTAGACACTTATATGCATATGTATCTTATTCTATACACAACATCGCAGATTTCCTTTCTTCCATCATGTACACACCCTTTGGCAAAAAAAAAATGAAGATCACTATGCATCGCAATTTATTACTATGTGTGTACCTAAAATGACTTTCCATAGAAGAAACAAACAAAAAACCAGTAGAATGATGATAGATCGCAAATAAAAAAATACAATAAAACAAAATTTATGACAGCGAATGTGTGATAACCTACTTATATTCTTTTTTATACATACACAAAGAACATTTTTCCACCCTACCTCCGACAATGTGGAATGGTCATTGCATCATATACCTACTAAAAACAATCATTTCTCACACGTTTTTTTTTATTTTTTCTGTTCTTGTAATACGAGATGCAAGATGACAAGTCATAAACAAGAATAAAAAACTAAATGAGCCCAGACAAAAAAAAAGAATCAAGAGAGCGGATGGGCGAACAAAATTCTTTTGCACAGAGAATACAAAAACTTCTCTTTCAAAGCGCTGATATTGCAGTGGCATTCTTGTGAACTGAAAACTTACTTGTGTGCGTGTGCAAAGGAACTTTTTGTTAAAAAATGCAAAATAGACCTCTTTTATAAAAATAAAATTAAATAAATATTCAGTGTAAAAAGTATTTTGTATTTTTGAATTTAGTAAATAAAATATCAAACAAAAATAAAAAAAATATGTGAGAACTGTATTATTAATACTTTTCTTGCAAATGCATTACAAATACTGTCATATTGAATTGCATTTTTTTGAACTTTAGATGAGTTTTATTAAATTTTTAAGAACGATATGCTGTTCAGGGAATATAAATCTTTGATTAAAAAATTATTTCCAAAAATTAAAAAATATAACTCTCAATTTCCCAGGGTAGAAAACAAAATATTTGTAAAAAAATGTATATTTTTTGACTTTTGTTAGTAAAAAGTTACTGTAAAAATAAAAAAACAAATAAAAAAAAAATTAACGTAATTGCACATACTTATTGGCTTTGTACAAGAGTGAATTTTACTTCGTTATCTTTTATACTTATGAAGTTTTATCCAGTAGAGCATTCATACCACTATGCGAATTTCCTTCGTTTTTCATAGTTTTATATATTTTTTTTTGAATAAATAATAAAACAGAATAAAAAAAGAAGAACGATACGTGATTTGGGAATATGTTGTTTCTATAAAAAAAATATAAAAAAAATAAAAAAGTAATATTTTCGGAATTTCCCTATCATTTGAATAAGGACCTTACTAAAATGTATGATTTTTCCACTTGTGTGGCAGTTTCTGGGCACACAATTTTTTTATATTTTTTTTAAAACTGCAAAAGTATTTTGAATAACATTTTTCTAATCGATGACCGTTTATTTCATTGAAATATTCGTAAAATTGTGAAAGTTATACAGCTTAGCGCAAAAGTCTAACCTATTTTTTCAATGGACACCTACCCTTAAGAGGCCTCCGGACAAAATATTGAGAAAAACGTGAAATTGGGCAAATTCGTGCAAGGTTTGTGAAGTCAATGCAAGACGTATTGAAATAAAATAAATTGCATATGAAAGAATTACATTTTATCTTGAAAAGCGTCGAGCCACTTTTTGAATTTTTTTATATTTTTCTTATTTAATTTTAATATTCCGGTTGCTTCTTTCGTTAAATTCCACAAAACTGCTAAAGTTGTGCAAGGTTTGTGACAAATTGAAGTGGAAAACTTATAATATTTTTACGTCATTTTAAAGGTAATGAAGAGACTTAGAAGAGCGTCGGAGCGGATTTTTAATTTTGGGCTCTATTTTTGAATAATCATCTTTTGAAAAACATTAAAATTGCTCATTTTCCAATGCATTTTTTAATGTGTAGTTATGTGAAAAGATCATCATAACTTTCCCAAAATGACATCATGCTTTCTAAAATTGATTATATTAAAAAAAAGTAATCAAAAAGTAACTTTTTATTGCAAAATAACTAATTTTACAAAAGTCTTTTTTTTTGCACAAAAGTCGTTACTTTTGTTTACTGGCTGTTTTTAGTTCATCTATTTGCCAAAACGTGGTTTTTTTCGAAGATAGCTATTTTTTGTTGGAACTGAAGCAAAAAGAAGTATGACGAACATGAAAGTCGAATAGGCTTTTGGGTATAGAAGATGTTCAGTAAAGGGGTGGTGTAGAAGGGGAAGAAATGGATGTGAGCAGAACCACGGTGGATGATAATATTTGAGGGCTATGTTGGTATAGGGATTGGTAAGCGATGAGTATGGTGTGAATGTAAAATGAAGCAAAGGAGTAGATTTAACTTGTTGGATTGTTTTGTGTGTTTTTAGGAAGAAAAGTAACTACATATGTACATTGGTTGGTATTCGAAAAGTATTGAATGTATTATTATGAAGCTCGGTATGTTTGTTATGTTTGTTATGATAAGAAATCGGTTTGTATCTTATTTTGTATTGCGACGAACGACGAGGTGAATATCCTTTTTTCGAATAGGTACATATTTAATATTTTTTAATAATTTGGACAAATATTGGATTTTGAGGGAATTATTCATTCAAATTGGAAAATCTTGAAATTTTTCATTTTTGAGCTAAGATTTTCAAATTTTCCATTTCAAGGCAGGTATTAGTTTTTGCAATTTTGAGAAGAGATATTAGAGTTTTTAGGATATTATCCAACCCCTTTTTAGTAAAATGACTTTTTTACTTGCGACTTATAGGTACTATAAGGCAAGTTATGCATTCGAAAAAAAAAATCGAACTCGAGATTTTGATCAAAGTTGACATTACGATGATAGCGAAGACTAAAAAAGTGGGTCTCGTAATTCTGTCTGTCTGTCTGTCTCTCTGTCTGTCCGTCTGTCTGTCCGTTCGATTGCAGCTAAACGGCTCGGCCGATTTTCTTTAAACTTGGTAGATATCATTTTTAATTTTTTCCCCCCGGATGTTTTTTGATTTGATTTCTTAAGACCAAAAATAACGGTACCTGCAATACGAATTTTTTTCGAAATTTTATAAACATTTTTTTTGTCGAACAGACAGATTTTAAAAATAAAAACACAAAAAAATTTCATTTAATTAAAGCTAGGTATTTGTTGAAAAAAATTTTCAGAAAAATGGTTATTGAGGGTACCCCCCATGGAACCATTTTTTTTGTTTTTGATTTTCTCCAAAACGGTACAACCAATTTTGATAATTTTTTTTTTGCTAAGGCTCCCCAAAAACCTAAATAGAATTGTGTACTCAAATTTTCAAAAAAAATTTTTTTGGAGTTTTAAAAAAAACTTCAAAATTTTTTTTTCAAAACTCTATATTTCAAAAACCCCTTGCTAGATTTTTTTTAAACTTGATAAATAAAAGTTTCTTAATATAATCTACAAGATGTGAGAAAAAAAATTTTATTTTACCTAAAAATAAAGGTACCTACCATACAAATGCTAAAAAATTAAAAAAAATGGTTTTCAAAAATCGTATTTTTCTCGAAAACGGTTCCGAGAATTTTGATAAAATTTTTTTTCTTTCAATTAATTTTTACGATCTTTAATTTAATAAAAAAAAATTTGAAATTAAGATATTACAGCTTGTACCTACCATAGAACCATTTTTTCGAACTTCTCATTATCCACATAGCGGATCTTAATGAAAATTTTTATAGAGAAGCTTCTAAAAAGTCTAAAACATATTGCATTTCAAAACTTTAAAATAAATATTTTTTGAATTTTTGGAAAAAAAAAATCAATTTTTTTTTTTGTTGAAAATTCGATATCTCCGAAACGGCTCAATATTTTTTTTTGTAAATTGTATTTTTATTCGAACAATAATAAAAACTTTAAATTGGCCTACCAAAATTTTTTCTTAAAAAGCTTTGAAAAAGTTTGTACATAAAAGCTTTTTTTTAAGAAACCACTACAACGACTTATAATTTTTGTTCTTGCATAAATTCATTTTTGGATAGCATTATGTTTTTGTCTCTTACTAGTAAAAGAATTTAAAAAAATAATTTGATCCTTATGAACAGTTTTCTCTAATAACATTCGTTTTTAAAATTCCCAGTCTGTTACACAAGAGCAAGTTCGTGCGACCCAGTCGTGCATTTTATTAAATCAGAATACCGACGGTTAACTATGAATATCTCCTATGTCGCATTTTGTAAACTTTAAAGGGGCCACAAAAAAACAGATTATAGTCTCAAAATTAAAATGCATAGTAATAAAATTTTATACATACATAATTATAAGTTTTGAATATCTATGATGTGAAATAGTTTAAATTTTAAAAATTCAGCGAAGCAGATGGAAATTATTAACGAAACTGCATCAAAAAGTGAGTTTCATAAAAAATGTATGTTAGGAGATATTCAAAGTTAACCGTCGATACAATATTCTCAGAAAATAAAATATTAAATTATCCTTTCTTCGTGAGCTTTTCTTATTCATAAAAATGATGTTTGTCCTAGAGTGGGTGCAAGGTCAATTATAGATTTTGTTTATTTAAAAAAAAAAACACGAATACAAAAAACGCTCAAATAGGTACATAAGAAAAAAATTGGTATACATTCTTAATTATTGCAGTAAGTACAATCTTTTTTTTTATTTTTATTGTATAAAGATATGTATTGTATACTTAAATGTTTCTAATTAAAATTTTGTTCATGAATAGGTTGGAAGGAAGGTGTGATATCAGCTGAAACGTTATAACTCAATAATTAATCCACAAACATGATTTTCATAAACAAAATGGTGCAAGATTTTAAACATTTAAAACCTACTCTAAATCAATTTTAGAATGTGGTTTGACTGTAAATATCGTTTATAAAACGAGAACCGACTTTTTATTAATTTTAAACGCAAAACTATATTTTAACGTTAAAGAGCTCGTCTAACTTTAACACTAGCAAATATGTAGCTATTTTATATTTTAAAATTATACTTTATCCAGATTAACAATGGTCATTTCATACCAAAACAAATTGGAGTTAATTTTTTTAAAAGATGTGCTTTGTAAGTAGATTGAACATTAGAAATGCGAAACAATTGTTCAAAAGTGCTCTTCGATATTAAATTTTCCAAAATTGCAGCGGGCGATGGATAAATAAATCGGTTATTATCTATTATAATTATAAAATTCTTTATTTAGACAGTACAAGAATATTATAAAAAGTATATAAAAGAAAATATAACAATGACATAATATGCCGTCTGTCGAAATAATTGACGTGTATTCTTACACTGATTCATTATTGAGTTGAAGCTATAGCGTTACGAAAGAATTAATTTAAAAAAAAACATTAGTTAGTTTGTTGGATTTAGGTTACTGTTCGCAAATACATGTATACAAAGCAAAATTATGAATTTATTTGTTTAATTATTACAAAGTTATTACTATATTTAAAGGCATAAGCACAGTATCTAAAGAAATAATTGTCCAACATGTCGTAAATTATGAAAATGTTAGACAAAGATGTTTAAAATTTTGCGCCAATATCTTTAAAATTAAACTATAAAAACATTTTCCAAATATTTAATCATAATATAATTTACCAATTTGATAGATAAGGAGTAAGATATAACTCTTTATCTTTTTATGGTGTGATTCAAATTCCCTTCGCTTGAAAACTAAGAAATGTAAAATTATGTCTTTCACTCCTCAAAAGGATCCTATTGTTTTTAACTCTATTGGATGAAAATGAATTGACAAGAGTTTATGAGCAAAAAGATCTAATTGTTGTGTTTCACTCTAAGCTAATGTTTGACAAACACTACTACTTCTTCTTAGTTAATCAGGCCAGGAGCATAGGTTTTATTTTCTGCACAGGTAGATTCTTTAAGAAATCTGAAATATTTATAGCACTATACTACTCACTTTTCCGTAGTACTCTTGAATATGCATCCACTATTTGGAACCCAAATTACGAAACATCTTTAGACAAAACTGAAAAATTCAACAAAAAAATTCACAGGATATACAGAATTCAAAATGTTTAGACAGCATTCAACTTATATTGTAGGCTAAGTCTATTCAATATCCTTTTTTTGTTTCAGCACCAGTTTTGTTAGACGAAATATTTACTTATAATATTAATTCCCGCAGAATTGAATGTCAATTATTGTTTAACAACATAAATATACACTGCCCGGTTCGTAGGTACCAAGTTTAACGAAAATTGGGCGAGTCGTTTAGGCTGAAGTCAAACAGACAGAATTTCGAGACTCACCTTTTTCGTCTTCGCTATCATCGTAATGTCAACTTTGATCAAAATTTCGAGTTAGATTTTTTTTTAACGAATGCATAACTTGCCTTATAGTACCTATAAGTCACAATTAAAAATAGCTTTGTAGTTAAAAGTGAACAAAAAAATTATGCATGAACATGTACATACATATGTAAATACATAGCTAAATACTCACATACCTAATTACGTATTAATTTTCCCTTAGCCTTTTCTTAATCCCTTTTTACTTTTTTTTATCAAATTGGTAACTAGGTACCTACTAAGAATAAATATAAATGTAAATTTAGCAAAAACTCGATCACCACCAAAATTATTTTTAAGAGAGCAAAATTCGTAGGTATTCAGAATTTAAAATAAAAAAAACCTTTCTAACTCATGCAAATCTTTCTTTTTCATTTTATCGAAACCTGCAATTACAAATAAATAATGTACATGACTACGTATAGGTAGGTCGAAAAAATACATCTGTAATATAGGTACAAAATCTTACATAATAATTCTGAATTATTTCAAATTCAAGGTCAACAGCACCAATTTTCCATTTTATGTGTGTAGGTGTATACCTACATAAATACATGCATATGCATAGATATATATGTAACTTCATTTTACTAGACATATTGGAGCTTCTAGGTAGACACAAATAATATTTTTTTCTTGCTCAAATGTTCCATCGCCTAATACTTCACACAACGGAAAGGTTGAACCTACACTTACCCCTCTATACATCTTTACACTACCCTTTTCTACAAACAGATCAAACAGAGCAGAGGACACAAAAATAAAACAAGCAAATGAAAGAAGGTTGTGTGTAGGCTGTAACTTCTATGCAACCCAAATGCAACTTTCGAAGATCAAACATGTTGAATGTACAAATGGGGAGTGATTATTTTAATTCGAAGTTCCAATCTTCGAATCTGAGTTCGACATTTTGGACGGAGGCATCTTAAGAGTTTAGCTAGATAATTACGTAAATCATAAATTAAAATTCGTATTCAAATAAAAATTCAGTAGTAAATTAATATACCTTCCATAATTGATTTTAAAACATTTTTAACTAGGTATCTGCCATACAATCGGCATGTTTCCACATCGAGATTAGAATACATGTTTTGATATATGTATGTACCTTTTTAATCTGTTTTCACGTCTCTGTAATTTCACATTCAGATTTTAAGGCAGCTCTTACTATATGCTAATGAATCTCAGCAAGTTGATATATTTAATACATAACTCCAGCCCTGGGAATTATGCAACAACTTTACTTGTTGTGGGCCGAACTTCGCTGGGGGTATGATTCCTGTGGCTTGTCGTTTGTCTCCTAAGAAGAGAAGATTTTCTTTAGAATAATTTTTCACTCAAGTTGGTTGCAGAAGTAATTGTTTTCATATCACACAGACTTACTTTGTGCACAGTGGGACACCCATTGTGCTTCATGTCTAGCAATACCTGAACCACGTGTACTGAGCTGTTTGTGTACTGTGCAATGACACGGCTAGGGGCAAAGTATCAAAGTATCTGGAAAACGCCACGTGAGATTTCTATACAGATGTAGACATGAATTCGAGAAAAGTAATTAATGGAATTACAAAATTGTCCAACTAATGAGAACACAAGTAGTGTCACAATATACAAACTGATGTGATGTCTTTGTAGGGATTAAAAACAAACCAGACGATCCTTTTGAATCCGGAAAGTATTTCTGTTCGGTAGATGAAATTTCATTATTTATATAATATTAGATATGTATATGAGGAAAAATGATTATGCAATAGGGGATACGCATCAATGAAAGCAGTTGTAAGGGAACTGGATAAATTGAGTTTCAAATGAAGTTCAAGTGTGCATATGATTAGGTAAGTAAGCGTGATTTATATTTTGGTTAAAAAAATGTTTAACAAAAAATTTTATTAATGTTACCTTTCATAGAACCGAATTCCATCCAATTCTTTTTTTAAAAGAGTTTCTTCAAATTTAAAATAATATTATATGTACATAAAAGTGTTCGAAAAATTAATTTTGTTTGGAATTTTGAAAAAAAGGGAAAGTTGAATAATATCTTGAAAACGAGTGAACGGTTCTGTTACCAACGAAATAACAAATCTAAAGTAAGAACCACGTCGTTCAAACGATCCGAGTTCAAGAAAATCACAAACGGAAATACCATAGAAGATCAAAGATGTCAAATTTGACATTTGCCAAGTTTAATGTTATGTGTTGTCAGGTATGTGTTTCCGAAATGGGTGTGGATATTTCAGCATGCGGAATGTATATTGGACATCCTGCTCGGTTAAATCTTCAGGATCGGAACTCCCTGAATTCAAAAGGCAACATAGCTTTTGTACTGCTTTATAGTACATAAGCCTCCAGCTGTCTTCAGGCCATCACTGCCCGGGTGAACTACCACAATTCGTCCCAATCGCCAATTTGTCTATTTCGCCTAGTTTAATGTTTTGTGCAGTTCAACTAGGTGCTTCCATTGCTGGAGTATACGATGTGATTGGAGGAATAACAAATACGTTTACACGTATACAAGTCGCTGTACTAAGACCTGATCCCAAGCAAGGCGCTGTTATTTGTTCTCTTAACAGTAAACTCCAAGTTCTTCTACCACTACGTTTTGTAGCACTGTGCGAAGATGTAATTAATTAGTAAGGTGTTCTGTAACAAAACTTGTTTGTGATCCGGGATCGCAGATGATGCGAACCAAGCGCTGCTGATTTCTCAAATGTCCTGATTTATTAGATTTAATTCTACATTGTACATCAGGAGCGGCTAGTCATGCTATTTGTTGTGTTACGAATGATGACGTAGTCCCACCAGTTGGAGCGTCCTGGTTCAAGGCATCAACAATTGGAGCAGCTAATGTTAGTGCTTGTGATTGCGGCTGCCGGCAGAATAATGTGTGGTGCTTCCGCCCGCACTGACGATTTCTGATGGGCATTGGCGCAAACAATACCCAGGCCAAGACAATTGAAGTATAAATCAGAATTATTTAGCAGTTGAAAGTGCTGTAGTATAGCTTTAACCTGTCCTGCTACCAGTGGCGGCTGTACCTTAAGTGCGCTCGTGCGCTGAACCACCATTTCAAAAGATTTAAAAATTACAAAATATTACTGCATCTTTATTTTTAGATTCCCATATTTATATTTATTTTTTAAACATACATACATACGTACAAGAACACAAACAAGTAAAATTTCCAATTATGACGAAACAATGTAAGCGCTTTGCTTTACTATTAAGACTTACTTTCCTTGCAAGTAAAAATTCTCGTGCGCTTCGGCGAGCGCACGAGGACTGCTAATATAACTTGTATGAGTTACAAGCAAGTATCCCTGACGCGTGAGACAAAAGATATTTCATTGAAATATATGAAGAATTAGCCTGCTCTCGTGCAGCGCACGAGAACCGAAAATTAACTATACAGCAACCGATGTTTGACTAGAATGCGCTGCGCCTGCGAATATGTAATGTTGTTTCGCTCTATCCGTGACTGGTTAAATAGTGTAGGTTTGTAGGTGTTAGGTTAGTAATTGTTTTTTATTTTGGTTTTGGTTCGATTCTGTACTGTGTACAGTGTGTGGTGTGGGATAAAATTAACAGTGATTAGGTATATTAAAGACAGTAATAATTTTTTTTTAAATAAAGTTACGTGAATCCACGATTTGACGCATTTAAGTGAAAAATTAAAAAACATGATTCCTTGCTAAATGTAATAAGTGTGTCAGTTTTATACATGGTCGAAATTCTTCGAGCAATTATACAAAATAATAAAAAATCGACATATACATGTAAATTTTTGTTTTTTTTTTTTGCGATTTCTAATCTTAATACCTACTTAGTGAGCAAGTAAAGTGCACCACCTGTACAACAACCCACCAGCCGCCACTGCCTGCTACCGCAATTTTTTGTAGAATTAGATCGGGATAATACTCTTACCAGTGGCCAAACTGTACGCTAGTTTCTCAAAAAAAAAATGGAAAACGATTCAGAAAGTTTCGGGATTTTATTTGACGAACAACTCATACACCATTCCCGTTTAGGCGTTGCTAAAGCATTCCACTTTCCCACTTATCAACCGGGAGCTTCATTATGCGGAAAGCCCGAAGGGACTCTTGCACAGTTTTAAGAATTGAAAGTAAAGCCTTTGCGCTCTCATATGGTAGGTAGTTAGAGATGGTAGTCGCCAGCCAACTGGGCCCGCGACTCAATTAGCGCTGGGGTGCGCCGTTTTGATACCATTAAACTCGTGTCAACCTAATAAGGATTTAGTACGGTTTTTTTTTTTTTTTTTTTTTTTTATAATACACTCGCGCTCAAGGGTATGTTACGAGACATATGAATATCAGCCAACAATTTTGGGTGATCAAACCGCTGCTTTAAAGCATTTCGAACCTCGTGATATCCTCCAGGTCCTAAATGCATACAACCAACCAAGGCTAAGTTTGCTGCATCCACTGCCTGACGAAGTTTGCTTAGTTTATAAGTTTATAGTTTATCTTGAAAAAAAAATCGTTTGTACATCGTTTCAATCTGGCCCAAACCCTGTCATGTGCTTCCAGGTCCTCAACCTTGGCTTCGTGAACCAAAATCTTGTGATTGATAAGGAAGCGATCATATTGTGCCTGCCATTTATTAAATATTAAATTAATATTATTAAAAATAATTTATGATAATATTTTGATGTGCTCCAATTAAATCGAAGGATCCAACATTTATTATAATTTAGTTTTTAAATGTAGAACAACCAATTTATTACTTTTTGAATCTGCAACTTAGAATAAATAACACAAAACACTTTTATGGGTATACAAAGCGTTTAAGATATCTTAAAATTTAAAATTTTCAGCAAAATTTAACCTTCACATCATGTTCCTTAAATTATACATAGGCATTCAAAACATGTATTAACGAATTGTCATACCTACTTACTTTAACGACCTTAAAGTTTCTTTATTATGTCTGTTTTCCAACATGTACTCTTATGTCAGTCAAGTGAATACATGCTCCAAGGACATGCTATGTTATATCACTCATCTTAAATCTAATGCGTAAATAAACACTCAAATATAAGAAAATAATATACAGTACAAAATTTTATCCGCCAAAATGTACAGAAGGAAAAAAAATATACATACATTTACTAAGTAGAATTTCTCATTTTTGGGAAAAACATTTAACTCTAATGCCGGCAGATTGTATGTATTATTTATTTAATGGTACAAACAAGAAAACAGAAAAAAAAACCAAGTCTATTAAAAATAAATACAAACATCTCATCTTCTCCTCATTGGCTTACGGATAAAAGCGGTAACTCTCAATCTGAAACCAACCGCTATGGCCCAAAAGCGTTACGAAAAATAAAACGAAAAATGACAAATACAAATTTGTCACGTCTAAGCGGGCTTGCCTTAAATTTTATGTAACAAATCGTTTTGAACTTGATAAACGCAAATCCTTGCGTTTATTTCGATATCCTATTCAGAACTCAGCTTTGCTATGCAATCTCTACCTACTGACGGATCACACAATACAATTGTTGACAATACACATCTTGGGTGGGTTGTATTCCACTGTATCTCCCTTGAGTTATTTATTCTCCCATTGACACCCCTAACACAATTCAGTCTTGAAAGCCATGCGGGGATAACATTATGGTACATAAGTGAATAAAACAGATTTTTCTGGGACAAGAAACTTGAATCTGATAGGAACAAAATTTAAAATTGGTTCACTGGAACCAAAATCACCTGCTCGCAAAAGTAGATAAGTTTTTTCTAGACACGGATTCCCATGTTGTCTGAAAAGAAAAATTAAACTGTGTCTTCATTCTGAAAAAGGGTAAACGGCATTTTTGAATAAAGTGTTCATTTTTTTAGCTGAAAGATGCATGTGCTGGTACCCAATCCGTGTTTCAAAGGATCCACAAAATTTAACAGCCGGAAGCGTAGAAGGGATTCATTGTACCTTTCAAGTAGGTGAACATCCGAAACTTCAACATGTTTTGCGCGTTAAAACTTATCTTGACCAGGGCTGTATTTGAGTTTAAAAAGACACTGCTAAAGCAACCAACAATCAAACACAGGTAAGAAATATGAAACAGATTACACACAAGTTGACAGTTTAGGGGCGTGTAGATCGTTAAATAAAATAAAATAGGTTGTTGGTGAGATATAAACAAATATTTTTTTTATTGGAATGGTCGAATGGAAAATGACATTGCCCGAATAACCGCTGCGGCTTCGCTAAGTGGCGCGTATCTGAGAGGTCATTTTTCGACGACTCTTGGCCATATAAAAAGATAAGAATGATTTTAACCGATAGTATATGCTATGTTGGCTTTGAAGTCACCTGTCACAGGTTGTTTTTTAGTTCATTGGATAAAACCTGCGACATAAAAAAAAATATCCAAAAGAAAACGTCTAATGAGTTCAAATCGCATAATCTCCATGGCCAATTCACGTCTTATCTGCCTGTTATAGCCATGTCCTCAAACCGATCGTACAGAATTTTCATAATAGGGCACAATGTAGGGCACACCATCCTGTCGGAATCACATATCGTTCATATCCATATAATCTGCTTCGGGCTTACAGAAATCAGCAGCTCGGCCGGGGATGGCAATCGTAGATTTAAGAAGTAGGGACCGATACTGATTCACAATCCACACCGAAAAGTGGCTTTCTGCCGATACGTTCCCAGCTCTTCGTTTGGTGAAATTGGTGAAAAAGTGTTTTTTGAGTGGGAGAGAAATTTGATTCATCACCAAATCATAAAAAAATTAAAATTAAGGTGATTCAACATCCTCAAAAAAGTTACCGTTAGTTATTTTTTTTTTCAGTAAAACATGTTAAACACTCCCCCGCAAAAGACGCCCTTCCTTAATAGTATTGGTTTTTTTGATTCTTCATTCTGACGATAAATTACCATTAACTTTAAATTGGATTACAAAAATCAAAAATAACAATAAGTTTTTTTTTAATACATTTTATTTTCAACATCCAAATTTCAAAATTGTTGAAAATTTAAATATTAATTTTCAGATAGGTAACTATTGGGTGAAAATATTATATAATAAAACGGCAAACATGTTTTTTGTGGTACACTTTACGCGGCCCACAAGAACCGAAGGGGCATAAATTACATATTAAACGAAAGCATTTTTGCATAGATCTGCAATTATTTAAATATACTACACAGAAATTGTTTAAAACAACAAATAAAAATTGCAAAAAAATGCCCGGACATCTGTTGCTGAATAGAGCATACATTTACACTATACTGTCATACAAGTACTGTCATACATTATATATAAAATTATCTGTGGTTTAAGTTTAGTAAAAGTAAGAACCATTTTAACTTTTGCTTTTGTTGTTGTTTGGAAAAATACAGCACATTTTGTTCACTTTTCACTCTTTGAAATTGAATGTAGTTAAGTCTTAGAGTATTAACTACATCTATCGGGCAATTTCCGTGTTAGGATAGGCGCGCACATTCAATTTTAGTTGCACAACTGTTTCGTTGTTTATAGAAAACAGATGAACTATTTGGTTGAATGTCCGCGCAGGTGCATATAATTATATGTTACTCAAACTAGAGAACCCTTTTTGTTCGTTTAGTTTGTGTCAAAACACAAACTTCTTAGTTGCTGGAACCAAGCAGTTGCGAAACTAAAAATTTAATGTGCGCGCCTAGCCTTAGTGTTTTCAAAAAGTGAAAAAGTGAAATTTAGAACCATTGCAACTTTTACTTTTGGTGTTTTTCGAGATGGAAGATAGAAATTTGAAATGAGTTGGAAAAAGATAGCATGTAGTTCTAGCTTTATTCTATGCGTTACTGTTTTCAAATCTTCCCTGAAAATAAAATATCCCCCTGGTTTGACAAGATTGCGTTAACAAACAAACAAAATATCAAATTCGAATTAGAGCTGATTAAATCGTTCATTTAAAATGATTGAATCGTTCAACAATCGATTACGAAAATGATCCCATCATTTCAACGAACCGATCATTCGATCATTTTCATTTCACTGAAATGATTCAATACTGTTGCTATTCGATTTTAATTTCGATTTCGATGATAAGATTGACTTATGGCTTTGATAGTTCTCACAAAATATTCTATTATTATAAGCCATAAATTGCCAAATAACATCGAATGATGCCTACTTTGTACATGGATTAAAAAGTGTCAAAAAAGTTTTCGGCTGACATTTTGTACGAAATACACTATGTACGTCAAAGCTGAATTATCTATTTGTCAAGTCAAGAACTGTCAAATTCCATCAAAGGATGGCTAAGATTTCGATGGATTAAAAAACGTCTATAAATATCCAAAAAAAAAAGGTATTTTATTTGTTGCTCCGGAAAAGAGCAATTTTAGGGCTTTCGGCTAACATTTTGTACGAAATACTCTTTGAACGTCATAACTGAATTCGTCCTCTATTCGTGAAGCCATAAACTGTCAAATTCCATCAAAGGATGGCTACGATGTCGATGGATTAAGAAACGTCCAAAAATCCACATTAAACATACCGGATTCTGATACATCAAATACATCAGTTTAACCCAACAATTGTTTTTGCGGCCTACAACATCAAAAACCAATCTGCAACGTGTCAAAAATCTGCAATGTGTCAGAAATGTGTATAGGTTTTGTTTACCATTAACTGTTTTCCTTTGGACTCCAGGATTGAGTGCTTAGTAGGTACTTCTCATTGCATTCAACAATTTAAAAAAATCACGAATTCTCTGTCTTTTATTGAATGATAATGAATTAAATAAATAAATTGGCACTCGAATTTCGAGAGCTGGGTCGGCTAGTAATAATAAATACATTTAAAAATTTACTACCACAGGGCCGGTCCAATCCAAAAAGTGCCTTTTCCACATTACCATAACATTGACCTTTCAAAGTGTTTTAATAGTTAAGGTATCTCTTATCCACGATATTAAAACCTTAATTTTAATAGTAAGAAATAAGTATCTACATATGTATATAGGCACTTTCAAGTACTTACTCAACGTTTGTTAGGACTGTGGTGTTAATTAATAAGAAATACAAAAAAAGGTTTGTTCAACACAATTTAATTCCAGATTTAGTATCATAAGATTGTTGGATTTTGTATTAAATATTTCCTCCATATGATCTGAGTTTATCATATTTCAACTTTCAACTCCAGTCAATTTCTTTTCTATGAGACCAATTTTTTTGACGAGCAGATCACGATGTATGTTCTTTCAAAACTTTAACCATAAACATGTATGATATTATTTCTAGACTTAAAAACAAGGATTCAAGTTTTTTGGATTATGTATTTTGTTATTTGTCTTTGGCATTCTTATATCCAAATACGGACCTGGTTTTCTTGCTGTAGTATCAAATTATCAAAAAAACGTCACTGAAAAGGTATAGCCAAACCTAAGAGAACAGCAGCACAATCGCTTCGTTTGGAATAATCTTAATCGGACGGAATTTGAATGAAATTTATCGGAGTAGGGATTTGACATATTAAGGGTTACACCTTGGTAGCTGAGTATTATACGATACTCTGCGGGAAATGAATAAAATCCCTTGTGATGGTGGTGGTTGTGTTTAGATTGAGGCCCATGATTTACATATCAGAAGATTTTTAAAAAAATTCAACAGAAAGATAGGTGAAACTTGGAGGTGGATATTTGAATAGAACCTACATATCTGAGGTAGATTGTGTGGTTGTCTGTTCGAGGATTAGAGGCACTCATTTGGCTACGATTGATAGAATCTAACGCCATCATGGACCAATGACACTTGAAAACTTTTTGAGCTAAAAGTTTCACCTGCACCATCATAAAGAGTCTTGAGGTATTGGAATACATGTAAATGTTCAAAATCAAGTGCATAAGAAAACTATAATTTGAAAAGGCTTATTGATTTTAAGTTTAAAGGTAAAGATTTTCGCAAAATTTTCTAGGCAATCTGAAAACATGCGTAATTAGGTTGTTATAGATAATGTTATAGATATTTGTTGCATGTTTTAGCAGCATGTAATAAAAAATCGTATAAGTCTCTTCAATGAATGACAGAAACGATTCAAGCTCCTTTAATATATCGCAAGTCGTACTGAAACTATGAAACAATCATACATGAAATGATAAATGATGATAACTTTTTTCAAAAGATTTTTTTTTTGTAAATCTACATAATGTTCATGTTGCTTAGAAAGAACTGTCGAATAAAATTCAGGTATTATTTATCAAAAATTAATTTGAATGCAACTACATAATTCAATGCGGGTACTCGAAAAGTTACTTTGTTTGCTTGCAAGTTCTCGGGCTTATTTCTAGAAACATCAAGCCCAATTAAAAACAATTTTGTTTGCCCAAAAGATTATATTTTAAAGATTATATTTAAAGGGTATACTTACTTGTTTTTTTAGCAATTTACGATGAAATGGATGAAACCGAAAAGGCGGCCGAATTCAAGAAAGATAATACACACGTATAATGTAGTTAATTCTTGAAGGTAAGAAGTTAACTCTTTGAATTCTTAATTAGAACTGATTTACATTTATTTACAAGGTATTATTTTTACTAAAAGTTTGTTTACATTCGATAAAAAAACTTAAAAAAATACTACAATGAAGGATTGATGAATTGTTCTTAAATAAAATAAAATATTATTATTTTTAAAACTAAGTGGAAATACTTGAAGTAAGTTAATGGAATAATGGATCGCCTTACGTATGTAAATATGCACATTCTTCTTTTTAAGGAACATTAGACTTGAAGATTTTTAATTGTGTTAATGATATGAATAAACGAAGAATTAAAAAGGCAAAAAACTAAAAGTTAATCAATATATAACTATAACCTGCTCGTATACGAGAGCTAGAAATTGTATTTTTTTTTCAAACAAAATCATCTAAAATTATGTTAAAGATACAAAATTATAAATTAAAAAAAAATGCCTAAGTTACAAATCCATTAAAATGAATGTGTCGCATGTCCTTGTGTACACTTATATAGAATCTGTTAAATATAAAAAGCATAAATCTGACGTCAAATTCATATTTTATTATTTTTTTTACACAAAACTAATAAGATAGACATACAAAATATTGATAATAATTATGCCCTGCCACTCATGCCTTTTTGAAATCTAATACGTTTGCCGCATGTAAAACTACGTATTGAAAAAAAAATTGTCATAAATTTTCATTCAATTTATTACAAAATAACTGCTCGGTAGGCTAGTTAGTTGAAACACTAGTTAGTTGAAAAACGTCTGACCTATGTTTTGAATTCCATATCTTATTAAATAATTGAATTAAAAAAATTGAGCCTAACAAATAATTAAATCGACATTCGACAGACATATATACAGAAAGCTATTTCTTAAAGATACAAAAACTTTAACCAACGTGGTGTCTTCCAGTTCTGCATAAGTTGATATAAAGTTGGTGAGTCTATACGTGCGAAGACAAAATAAAATGCACGACTGGGTCGCACGAACTTACTCCTATGTAATAGACTAGGAATTTTAAAAACGAATGTTATTAGAGAAAACTTTTCATAAGGATAAAGTTAATTTTTTAAATTCTTTAAGTAGTAAGAGAAAAAAACAGAATGCAAATATGAATTTATGCAAGAACAAAAATTATAAGTTCTTGTAGTGGTTTCTTAAAAAAAAGCTTTTATATACAAAATTTTTTAAAGATTTTTAAGAAAAAAATTTGGTATGCTAACTTAAAGTTTTTATTGCTGTACGAATGAAAATTAAATTTCCAAAAAATTACTGAGACGTTTTTGAAAAATCGAATTTTCAAAAAAAAAAAACAAAAGGATTTTTTTTTCAAAAATTCAAAAAATATTTTTTCTTTTTTTTTTGAAAAATCGAATTTTCAAAAAAAAAAAACAAAAGGATTTTTTTTTTTCAAAAATTCAAAAAATATTTTTTCTTAAAGTTTTGAAATGCAATGGTTTTTAGACTTCTTAGGAGCACCTCTACAAAAAACTCTTCATTAAAATCCAATATGTCGATAATGAGTAATTCAAAATTTAAAAAAATGGTTCTATCGTAGGTACAATCTGTAATATCTTAATTAAATTTTTTTTTTTATTAAATTAAAGTCGTTAAAATTAATTGAAACAAAAAAAATTATCAAAATTCTAGGTGCCGTTTTCGAGAAAAATACGATTTTTGAAAGTAATTTTTTGTATTTGTGTGGTGGGTACCTTTATCTATTTTTAGGTAAAATAAAACTTTTTTTCATACATCTTGTAAATTATGTTGATAAACTTTTATTTATCAAGTTTGAGAAAAATCTAGTATCTATGTATAAGGTTTTCGAAATATTAAGTTTTGAAAAAAAAAATTGAATTTTTTTTAAAAATCCAAAAATTTTTGTTTTTTTTTGAAAATTTGAATACACAATTCTATTTAATTTTTTTGGGAGCTTTAGCAAAAACAAATGATCAGAATCGGTGGTACCGTTTTTGAGAAAATCAAAAACTAAAAAAATAGTTCTTTGGGGGGTACCCTCAATAACCATTTTTCGGAAAAATTTCTTCAACCAGTACCTAGCTATAACGAAATAAAATTTTTTTTGTATCTTTGTTTTTTAAATCTGTCGATCAGTTTTTGAGAAAAAAAATATTTACAAAATTACGAAAAAAATTCGTATGGCAGGTACCGTTATTTTTGGTCTTAAAAACAAAGAAAAAAGCGTTTGGGAAAAAAATTAAAAACAATATTTACCATGTTTGAAGAAAATCGGCCGAGCCCTTTAGGCTGTAGTTGAACCGACAGACAGACAGACAGAATTGCGAGACCCACTTTTTTAGTCTTCGCTATGATCGTAATGTCGACTTTGATCAAAATCTCGAGTTCGATTTTTTTGACGAATGCATAACTTGCCTTATAGTACCTATAAGTCGCAAGTAAAAATGGGTATCGCAATACTGTCTGTATATTCGACTGCAGTTTAAACAGCTCGTCCGATTTTCTTTAAACTTGGTATAGCATTTAAAATAATATTATTTACTGTACAAATTGATAAACATATGTAGTAAAGCGTTGAGCCTTAATTATTTATATGTCCTTACTGTTTTGAAGATATTAAAACAACATACCCCGCCTCTACTTAGTGTTTGGAGTAACTTTTAAATTGAATTCCCAAAGTTGCACATTTCCATGCTATTAAGAAAAAACTATCAGTGTTATTTATTAAATTTCGTTAGACCATTGTTAAGTTAGATAAATTCATAAGAAGTTAAAAATAGGTCAAAATATATTTTTTTCAATTAAATTAAATGTCAATTTATCAAAAAACTAGATAATCAAATCCAATGACTATATGGTAGAAAACTTTTCACCAACAATCTATTACTCGTCTAAAAAAGACAACGTTTATACATAGGTACCTAGATTCTACCCCATAGTTTTATTAATGTAAATATATGATTCCAATAAATTTAAGTTAATTATTGAAAGAGCAGTTTGAGTAATAAAGTAGGTACATTTCTGTCCGGTTGATTTATGACCGTCTGCTAAAACAAATATTATGAAGCAGGCTCTTCGAGCTTGTTTACACACCTGGGGTGGAATCGCGTAAGGTGATAGTTGATTATCAATTTGTTGATTGTCGTTTTGACCATCGCTCTCTCTATAATTCTTAATTGATATGATAGAGACAGCTATAGTCAAAAACGACAATCAACGAATTGATAGTCAACTATCACCTTACGCGATTCCACCCCTGCATTGCTTTTGGTTACTGTTCATACATAACAAAAATTCAAATAAATGCATTTCGTTTTGTGCTCTTATTTTTTTTTTATTTAAATAATCTCTTAGACAAAAATCTTTTTATATTTTTTTAACAATCTAATAATACCACTTCTTCAAGACAAATGTTATCTATAAGAACATACAAGCAAATCATGTGCAACAAAAATGTATAATAATTACCGCAGATAATAATTCCAACAAGCACCACATAAACATCCCTTGCATTCATTCAAGTCAGAGACAATAAAAATCAAAATCTAACATTCCCACATCTGACGACAGAATCCAAGAAGTTAAAAAAAGAAATCCATTAGTTTGTCATTAAAATAAAACAACATTCTATACATGTCCCATTCACCACCTCCGCCTACAAAAAAGTCCTCACGACACAGTCGGCGACAGAACAATAATTAACACACAATTAATGTCAAAAATGATAAACTATCTCATGGATCTTCGTCGCTTTATCCCAGCGGGATATTGTATTTTTGGGGTTCTAATAGATTTTATCAGTATGGCGGGAGTTTTGATCATATATTTTAATAAACACAGAATGGAGTATGTTTCTCTTGCTTTTCAGTAAAACATTTAGTTAAGAAGATACATATTTTAGAATCAGAATGCTCAAAACATCATAACTATAATAATTCAAAATTGTGATATCATACAGACTTTCAAGATTCAATCCCTGCCATCAGCAACACGTCTCTTGCAGACGCGCTTGGCGCAACAGTGCCTAAGCTCCTAGTAATTAGCTTTCAGGATATTGTGGCAGGTTTCTCGACTAATGACTGTGCTAATCTGCTTTTGCTTAAATTACGAGCAAGCTTAGGAGTGTGTATTATTCGGATTAAAACATTTCGGCTGGCGACATGGATTTGGATTGTATGGTGTTGTATCTGAGGGATGATAAGACGAACAGTTGCCATTGCGGTAGTGTAAATGTGCTAAGGACCCTTGTGTGAAATTGGAATTAGTTTTAAGGATCAGCGCGCTGGATTTCAATTTGAATTTATTTGTTTTATTTCGAACGGCGATAATCGCTTTAAAGCTGAAGGAATTCATTGAAAATTGGACCACTAACAGGATTCTTTTATTTGAGATATCTTCGAAAAAAAGGATTTTTATATATATTTTGTCGTTTGAATACGAGTAAGTCCTAATTATTATGGTTTCTTATTTGCCTCTCCTTCAATTGGTTTTTGTTTGGTATTTTTATTTTTCAATATATCGCCTTGTTGCTATTCAAAAAGCACATATTGATTTATTTGGTTAGGAATTTGGAGTATTTCTAGAGGACGACTGATGCTCATAAAAAACATTTTTAAGACAAATGTACATGTATGTACTATAAAACTATACAAAAAAGAACATTATTATAAATAAAAATAAAAAAGCATAACCTATTTCGGTTTCACATTGCACGAATAAAAAAAAATATTTGTGTTGTTGAAGAACCTGAACCTGATATGGTTCTACCATAATAAAAGATTGAAAATTAAACAAATCTCTCATTTATTGTGATATAAACTATTAAGAGTTTTGTCAAATAGCCGGTAAGATCATGCGATTTAACGTTCAGATGTTTCTACAAGAACAAACCTGAAACGTTTTGGTATGTACAAAACAACAACCACTACGAAAAGGTGGCCATCAAAACGCGACGCGAGGACACTTAAGCGGATAAGAAAAGCTGGGTATACTCGTATATAAAATAAAATAAAATTAAAATCAATGAAAATGAACAGTATGTACTTCTTCTTATGTTTGTATATTCAAGTTCTCTACGAAGAAATAAATTCGTCTCTCCGCAAGAATATCATTCCGCTTGTCTATTAATAAATGATTTTTTACATCAAAATGGCATGCCCAATTCAATCTGAAAGTTTGAAAATTGAAAGTGTTCCGCAGCCAAATTTTTATTCAAGGAAGATAAAAAGAAAAGGTGTCCATAAGCTTTGTATTTTATCTACGATACATGATTTAATATACAAAACATAAAGTTTCGAATAGAAAATTAAGATTTTATATAAAAATCAAAAAAATCGACCTTAAAAGATTAATTTTCAATTTGAAAGATTTGTGAGTTTTATAATAGAATTTTAAACCTAAGTGAAAGAAGTTGATCGATTTGGAAGACACAAAAAGTTCTTTAAAATTTCGATTCAATAAGACATTATAAATGATTTTCCAATTGGGACTTGACAACTTAGAACTATTTCTCTGAACACCCCTTAAGTCAATGACCAAACTGTGAATGTCAAAACTTTCAGTAAGAATAACATTATACCATCATGGTGAAGTTCCCGAACTTTTATAGATAATTGAAATTAACTACCAAGATTCCGATACGGTGAAACTTTAATAGCGTTATCGCCAATTTTTGGTCGTTACTCGCGCAAGCGCATATTCGACTGAACGACTTCGTCAAAAACAGAACATGCGGTGATGGTTAAGTGAAAACTCACATTTGCTTGAAGAAACGCATGGTCTGGATTCCATGGTGTGTTACGTTTACGAGCCGTTTTTTCGTTGATACAGAGACATGTTCCAACATTAATTCTGCAGTCAATTGCATGGACAAGACATTAATGACATGTGGCTTCAACATGACGGTATCACTTTACGGACGGACTTTACGCTTTAAAATTCCACATAGATGCTCAAATGGCTTCAGATCTGGGGACTGGGCTGGCCATGGAAGCAGGTCAATGGAATTTTCGGCAAACTACTTCATTGTGAGGTCGGACTTGTGACAGGGTGCATTGTCTTGCTGGAATAGCACGCCCCGCATATTTGTATCACCAAAAATATGCTGGAAGAATGGCATCAGCGTGTTTTCCATCAAATTAATGTATTTTTTTGAGTCCATGCGACCGTCACAAATGAACATTTTGCCCACTCCGTCCGCAGCCATGCAACCCCAGATCATAACGCTTCCTCCTCCGTGTTTAACGGTTGGAACTACACATTCTGGGTTGTATTCCTCACCAACTCGCCGCCTCACAAAGGTTGCACCAGGGTTTCCAAACACCTGTAAAAATTTAAAAAAAAATAACCTTTTTCAAAAGCTCAAAATAACTAAGTGGATGGCAATTTAAAACAGTTTTTAAAGTTTCCGAGTTCGGGGCTTCATTATAATGCTTATTTCAAAGTTTGATTCATTTGACCACAAAACGTTACTCCAATCTTCTTCAGTAAAGTTTTGGTATTTTTTTGCTTATTCTAGCTGCAACTTTCTGTTTTTTTCTGAGAGCCATGGCTTTTTCCTCGCTTTGCAACCTTTCAATCCAACTTCTCCAAATCTCCTTCTAACGGTTCTAGCCGAAATCTGTTTCCCACAATGTTAAATTATGTCAGCAACTGGCTCATTTGATGTTTTTTTTACCGGTTTTTTAAAAAGGTGCGTACTCGTATTAAAAACCGATCTTCTCTTACCGTGGTTACTTTTTTCCTGTCGGATTTTTTACAATTTAGATAAGATCCAGTCTTCCGAAAATGATCTAAGGCATTTTGCACGGCACAACGCAAAAGATTCATTCCCCAAGAGAATAGAGCGTAAAATATAAGGTGCCTAACACTTTTGGCCAAAACTGTATAGCGGCCATTTAAGTCGGATGTGTGGCCGAGTCATCGAAAATGGAGTTCACCAAGTCGATCGTTAAAAATGTCCATTTACACATGAACGAAGTCGAATTCCATAAATAATTGTTTTGATTGCACTTCAAACCAACAATAAAATCTCCCAGATATTTAAAATTATTTACGCTTTATTAAAAATAAGATTGTCAAGTCTTAATTGGAAAACCCAATTAGGAAAATGCTAAGATGTTTATAATTTTACTAGAAAAAAGAAAATCAAAATTAACCTGAAAAAAAGGTTTTGTTCAAAGTGTTGAATTCAGGAATTTCCGTAGAACCTCAATCCATTTTAAATTTAATATATGTTTTTGATGTAAATTTTGGGTAAAAAATATACCCCAGACGAGTGTTTTGAAAAATTATTGAGTTTGTTCAAATTAGTCCTCTTTTCCCCAAGGAAGAACTAACAAAACGAATAGCGGGAGTATGTATGAGTGGCAGAAATCTTAAGATCCATTAATTGATATTCAAAAAATGCAAAATTGTTTCTGGAGGCTTATGAATGTTTTGACCCAAGGCTTACGGTTTCTATTAATATGAATCTCTGAATCGAATGAACGGTGGTGACTCCAGTTTTAGGCAGAATGATTCGTTGCTCACTGTATGTCAACTAGTCTGACATATTTAGGGATGAAAATAGTAAGGGTCTTAAGTACTAGCCAGGTTTCTGAAAATGAAATGGAGGTCGATGTAACTGGCTTCGAATTATCCGGCCTGCTGTTGTTAGCTGAAGTAATATACCCTTCTTGGGTTATCGGGGACTATTTTTATACCATGTAAAAGTTACAAGTAACTAGAGAAACAGAAATGTGGAAAGGATAAAGACCTGAGGGTATGTTCTCATGGAACGAGGGAACACTTTACAACCCGGGTGCTACTTAAAAGCTTCAGTCTGTGCTCACATGATGAGACATTTATTATATATGGAATAATCGATTAAGTATGTAAGAATGGAGACTCGTCGTAGAAAATAAATTAAGGCAACAAGGTAAATGAATTAAAGTGATACTCTGGCTGTAAATTTAACAGATAAGGGCTTCCGATAATAAACTTTGCAGTAGCTAGTAACACGTTTATAAAAAGCACAAGTTTTGCTAATATTAACAAAAGATAAAATAGGAGGACAACACCAGCAGGCTTAATAAAAAAGCTTTGCAAGTGTCTAAATCATTTTATGATCCAAATATTTGTGGAAAGATGCAAGCATGATAACTATGGAATTATAGTTCCATATATGTTAAGAAAGATGCTCCTATGACCTCAAACCCGCATATGATAGCGTTCATCGCTGTATATAGATGGCAGAATTCAGAATCCCGGGAAAACTGAACCAATTGTACCATTTGATAGTGGCAATGTGCATTAAGGAATAGCTCCTCTAAACTATTTCAGATAGCCAAGTGGCACTAAAACCCTTGTGACATTAGTTCTAAACTAGTATGTGAATGTGTGGAAGGTTTAATATGAAATGAAAAGGCAGACTTTGTCAAAAACAGGGGAAATGTGATTAAAAGAACAATCAAAATTGAAAAGGAGCCCATAAGAACGCCTTAAATGCTCCATCTTTTCAAGCAGGATCAACCTCCGAAAAACTCATTGTTTTCTAACTCGCCACTGTTGATTTATACATTACCTCAATTTTCTTGGTCAAGTTAGCAGTGCCATATGCAGATTCTGCAATATTTACAATGAATCACGGGAACTATTTTTAAGTATAGATGTGATGGGCTTACGAGTACCCATCAAAGACCTATATAGTACGTCACATATACATAAATAAGTTTCTCAAAAAAACAAACTGTAGAATGAGCGATCTCATTGAGCTTTAGATTGGGTTTCACTAGATCTGTAGGTCACAGTGAACTCAAAACCTGTAAGTATTAAACTATTCATAACATAAAGAGGGATAAGGCCGTAAATGCGCTATCACGTAAGTTCTTCCCATCTCGTTTTAGAGAAGATAGTACACAGGGCAGGTGTTAACAGCAGGAGCACTGCATTCAACAAATATACCTTACTACTGAAATATAAGGACCCATTGAAGATCAGAAGAAACTTGATGGCCTTGAAGTCAACGAAGAGAAAACTAAATTCATGGTATCAACAAACAAGCAGGCATCTCTCCACAAACTGGGATAAAACGTCACTATTGATAGCCACCAAGTATGAACTTAAGAAGTTCATCTATCTCAGAGTTAACATAAGCTCTATGAAGTGGATACCTCACCAAAGAATATCGTAGGAAGCCCCTGTTACTTCACTTTGGTGAAATAAATGGGATCAAATTAAAACCCTTAAACTGTCAGAATTGGCTTACGGCGTTGAAAAAATTCTTCGACAGATTTTTAGTCTTCTGAGCAACAATGGAATTCTGTGAGTAATAATCGAGTAGACATAGCTGGGATGTCTTTGAGCTAAAGTCCAGAAAGTCAGAGCACATCGACTACATTCATAAAGCCACATAAGGATAAGGAAGACCCAACCTTCGATTTTAGGACCAAGCCAGCGTACACGGCATCTTAGAAGATGGAAGGGCACGCCGACTCAAAATTGTTCTATGGTAATTACCGCTAACAAACTGTTTGGTCGATTGTTTTGTTTTGGAACCATAACAAAATTTCTTAAGAAATTACTTACCACTTCAGCTCTAGACTACAGTCCCAGACAAGATGATAAACGGAATTGTGGGAGCCGCCTTGTCGTGTTCTCTGTAATTTATTATTCATTTTATTAACAACGACTTCAATTACAAGTTAAGGCAGAGTCAATCAGAGGTCAATCTTTAATAAATTTACACATCGGATATTTATGTTTATCCATTTAACTAAGTATTTTCACAACTACTCTTTTCGCTACAGAAAAGTTTAACCAACCCTTAAAAAATACCCTCATAAGACACCTGAATCCAAAGCACTCAAAAGAATCGATAGGCAGCAACTTAACTTCTTACTGTAAGGATCAGAAACAAACCTTAAGCTATTATCGGCTTTAAGAATTATATATGTGTGAGCAGATATACACATTGTAATGCTACACACGACAAAGATAGTCCCGTCTTTTTGTGTAAATTTTTGAAAAAGGTTTTACATTATCGCAAACGTATCCAAACACATTCACTCTTCATCCTAATCTATAAATACAATATGGACTCTCGTGATGGGCTGTAAATGGAAACAAAATTACACTTATCCTTTGGAAAACACATTTTTCACATTTTCACATCAACATTGTCAAGGAACGTTGCCCAAAAACAAGGATTTTTTGGTCGATGAAAATATGATGCCGGGAACTACAATACGAATTTTATTGGGTGATGACGATCTTGGAAAAAGAGTTCCCCGACTTGTTTTTTGCAGACTTCAAACTTAACTTTGTGATACCCACAAAGAAAATAAAGTGTACAAACTTTTTCTTGTCATGAAAATTTTTTTTTTTTCAGTTATGTATGTATTTACTTCCTTGAAACTTTCGTCAGCCCCCATAAAAATCTTGTTCCGCGTGTATGCCTTTTGGGGGAAAGATGCGAGAGGAAACAATTGACTTTGCTAGCAATCTAAGGCGGGGTAGGTGTTTCGATGAATTATTCTTTTCTGATTGGCAGTGTTGTCTGATGGCGATGATTATGGTGATATTGATTAAATTCTTGGATGATGGGCCGGGATAAAAACGTTCATGAGTGACATTGAGCGGAATACCATCTCATTTGTATGCCCTTGCATCCACATTGGCATCAGCATCAACACCATGGAGTAATTTTTGTTGAATGGAAAATGTCGATTCAAACAGATGTGTTTTTCAGTTTTTTTTTTGGTTGGAGGGGTTTTATCATATATTTTTCGCTTTGAGTTTGAACAAAATTCATCAAAGTCGACAGAAACAAGTATAAAAAGTAAGGATAATACAATATAATGTGCTTCACTTTTTTTCTTTACATGTAAGCTTCGTGTACTCCGTACATGGATGGATTTACTTGATGGAAGTTTTTTCACAATTTTTTATGTACCTGCAGTCAATGTTCTTTAATTATCAATTATTGTATTTTGGGACAACTAAAATAAAATTTATAAATTCCTTTGGTTTTAGTAAAGCTTATTACTTATATTTTCGTCCAATATTTCTTCAATAAATCGCATTTTACCTTATATTAAGTCTTGATGAAAATTATGGATTATATCCAAAATAAGTTATTGTTTAGTGTTTCCTACTAACAAAAATTTAAGTTAATCTTAAGAGTTTTAGTTAATTTTAAGAATAATCCGCACCATATTTTTTCAAATAATAGAACCAAAGAGCTTTTGATTTTATGTTAGGCTTACTCAATTTCAAGCTTTTCACGTTATTCACATTCAATAAAACATCGCTAAAATAAATAACTGGTCCAAAAACAGCGCCCTAGATCCTTATTTTACATAAAGTAAATCCGCCTAAGATAACATCCCTCTTTTTAACATCCCCCTTTTCAAGGGAAGATGTTACTAAGCGCATTTTAAATAACTAATTTTTAGGAGAACAAAACAGAGTCGTTTGAAGCAAAATATCTTTGTCTGAAATCTCTATGAAGTATTTTTTTTAGAAAAAAAAAGATTCATACAAAAAGTTTTCATCACATGTTTGTTATTAAATTTTTGATGAGTTGTCGAAAGTCATTCCACTTTCGTTATGTCTTAATAATGCATAGCTTCTATATTTTTGGATTAATCCGCTGAAAGAGACATCAAATAGCTATAATGAAAAGTAGACCTACGCATTCTTTTGTTGTTCAAAATAATGAGATGGAAAATTTTATATTTATGGAAACACTATGTGTACCGCAGCAACCTTATTGTTGTTTTTTTGTATTAAGAATATAAAAATGTTAAAACTTTAGATATTTTAAATTTGTTTTCGTAAGAATTTAGTGTAAGACCAAGTAGTACTATCGTTTATGTATAAAAGAAAAAATATGTTAATAATGCTTTAATTCCTTAAGGCATTTTTGTAATTTAAATCAGTTTGAATTACATATTTTTCTTTGCTCTATGGGACAAGTAATGGATTCGTGCTTTAAAAAATTCGAGATTTTAAGCAAAATCATCTCTTCGATGAAAAATATAACCAATAAATTGGGTTTCTTCATAAGGCTTTTCGGGGTGTCTAAACGGTACAGTCTAAATTTGTGCAGACCATTTTTATGTGATTTTCTGAGTTTTTGTTTACTTGTCTGTAGTACTTTCAATTTTTTCATCGAAAATTTTTCAACTTTTTACTTGCTATATAAACGTAGGTACTTTATGCCATGTTATACATTCGTAAAGAAAACCGACATCAAGATTTTGATCAGACTATTAATGTGTATTAAATTATTTTATTATTATATTATTCGATGATACAATTCATTATGAGAAAATTTAACCTAGAAACAACGTGTTGAGATTGGGGAGCTCGAGTTTTACAGCTCGGTATACACGACCGCCATTTTGGCTAACTTAGTTAAAACAGAATAGCCGCTGCGCTGTTAAGGCACTAAAATCACAAAATCACCACATCATGCTCGATTTTATGAAACTTGACAATTAAAAATTTTTATACGATTTAAAAGATGTAGGAACAACATTTTAATTTTATCTAAAAATGACAGTCTCCTCAACATACAAAACCCTGTCGTCTGTACTGTACTTAAAACCTTCTGTTAACGAACTAACCGGTCCCTTTCAGTGTGTTCTTAGGCCCGGCAAATCAACTTTCGACCAACTGATACACACTACCTCTATATCGATTTTAAAGTCGCAAACCTAACACAGAGACGAATTATACAGAGCCATATCAAATCTTGGCATCCCTGCCAAACGGGTCCGCTTGTGCAGAATGACGATGGAGAAATCTAGCTGCTCACCAAAGTCGGTAAAAACACAACCGAATCTTTTGATTTCGAGAAAGGTTTGGGGCAGGGCGAGCGACGCGTTATCATAGAACCTCTTTAAAATCGTTGAAGCAAGTCTACGCAACTCACAAGTACAGAGGTACAATTTATCAAAAACCGTTCAACTGCTTGCTTATGCTGTTAATATTAATATCATTGGGAGAACGAAGGGAGCTGTTACTGGAGAGTTTGCAAGTATTGAATCAGAGGCGCCGGAAACGGGTTTGGCTGTTACTAAGGAAAAGACGAAGTTATGCTACATCATCTCAACATCACGTCACAATGGATAGGTACAACTTTGAAATGGTCAAGGACAGGACCCAAATAGACAAGCGCTCCACTATTATCTCTAAAAATGGCATCAGTTCAGATATCAACGAAGAACCACTCTCGACAATCTCTGCCTCTTCGTTCCAAGAAGGCATTTGAGTAGTAAATCCCTCTCTCAATTAAAATTTTGTTTTCGAAAATTGGAAACATATTTAAAAAAATATCGATAAAAATACTGTATTTAAATTAATGTATGTAAATTACATTACATTATATTAAAATGTAAAATGGTATTCAGGCATTACGCAGGCACCCATAGTTTGCATGAGAACACTAATGACAATGGACTTCGAGTCTTAGAATTGGCAGCATCGAAAAACATGGTCGTTGCGAGTACCAGGTTCCCGCGTAAAGATATCTACAAAGCCACCTGGGTATCACCTGATGGAGTCACTCGTAACCAAATAGACCACGTGTTGATAGACCGTCGCCACTACTCGAACTTGATGACGGTACGAACGTACCGAGGTGCCAATATCGACTCGGATCACTATCTTGTTGGTATGGTTTTCCGAGGGCGGATTGCCTTGCGAAGACGAATTGCATCCGCCGATCAGGTTCGAATCAACACGGCTGCCCTACGCAATGAAAAACACCAGTAACACCTTTGGTAATGCGTTAGGACTAGAACCTAGAATCACTTTATTTAGGGAGAGTAAGTCCTGGAGCCAGTATGCTGGGCGTAAATGAGAAGTGGAGACGTCTTAAGAATATTGTCATTAGTACTGCCAACTCCATCTTAGGCAGCAGTCGTAAAAATCGGAACGACTGGTTTGATGATGAATGCAAGAATGTTGCGTACCGAGCAATGCAACAATCTCATAGAACGCGGGCACGCGCAGAGGAATATAAAGAGCTCAGAAGAATAGAAAAACGGCTACACAGACAAAAAAAAAATCGGCCTGGGAGAAGAACCTAATCTGTGAAATAGAAAATAGCCGAGAGCTAGGTCCGCACCAGGCGCGGAAGTTCTACCAATCCGTCCGAAACATGACGCAGTACACACCACGCTGCACATACTGCAAGGACGGAGAGGGAAATCTGATCACCGATCCTGAAAGCATACTGGAGCGATGGGAAGTGTACTTTAATGAATTGCTAAATGGTCAGCTCACTACAGAAGTGGAGGTTCCACTACTTCAAGAAGAATACCCTATGTTGCCGCCACCAAGCATAGAAGAGGTTGAGAAGGCTATAGGCCGGCTTAAACAGAATAAATCCCCGGGAGCCGATGGCATACCAGCCGAATTATTCCATCACGGCGGGCCAGCCTTACGTCAAGCAATTCATGATATTATAGTGAACGTATGGGAGCAGGAAGAAATGCCAGAAGACTGGCGAAAAGGCATAATATGTCCCATATATAAGAAGGGAGATGTCACAACGTGCAGCAATTATAGAGGTATCACGTTGTTGATTACCGCCTATAAGATACTCTCCTCTATCCTACAAGACCGGATAACCCCATACGCTAAAACCGTCATCGGACAATATCAGTGTGGTTTCAATCCAGGCAAATCAAAAACTGATCAGATCTTTACCCTTAGGCAGGCGATGGAAAAATGTCTAGAATTTAACATCCCAACATACCATCTGTTTATAGACTTTAAGGCCGCCTATGATAGCATTACCAGGGTAGAACTTTACAAAGCCATGAGAGAATTCGGCATCCCAAATAAATTGACACGACTATGTAGGTTGACCATGACCAACGTAAAAAGCCAAGTAAAAATAGCCGGTTTGCTATCCAGACCAATCACCATCTTTAATGAACTCCGACAAGGGGACGGTTTGGCCTGCCTCCTCTTCAACCTGGCGTTGGAGAAAGCAATCCGTGACTCTGGCACGGCAACAAGAGGGACCATCGTCAACAGGTCCAGCAAGTTACTGGCTTACGCAGACGACATTGACATCATCGGAAGAACCGAACAAGCTGTACACGATTCCTTCATCCAGATCGAGCAGGCGGCACAAAATCTATGGCTGCACATTAGTGAAGGTAGAACACATACATGGTGATGTCGAATGCGAGAGGAACAGTTGGCCAAACAATCAAGGTAGCGGAGCACGAATTTGAATACCTTGGGTCAATAGTAGCAGCCGATAACAATATAGAAGAAGAAATACGCGGGCGGCTTCTCAAATCCAATCTGTCAAAGCTCTTCAAGTCCAGAAATCTCACCATAACTTCAAAACTGCTGCTGTACAGGACCATGATCCTGCCAGTAACTCACATATGGATCCGAGACTTGGGTGCTTAGCAAAAGGCACTCCGACCTCTTAGCTGCGTTCGAGAGAAAAGTCTTAAGGAGAATTGTTGGCCCCATATGTGAGGAAGGACGATTCCGGAGACGGTACAATCATGAATTGTACGCAATCTGCCTAGAAGCAGATATCGTGACAAAAATTAAGCTCGGTAGACTCCGGTGGCCAGGGCACCTAGCTCGCATGAGCGAAGAGGAACCTGCTCGGAAAGTTCTTTGTGGTACATTCTATGGTAGACGACAGCGTGGTAGACCATGCTTGCGCTGGAGAGATGGCGTAGACCAGGACGCCCGAAGCCTTGGGGTGCGCAACTGGATGGCGTTGGCTAGAGACCGGGATAGGTGGAGAGACTTGTTGAAAGAGGCCAGGACCGGAACCCGGTTGTCGAGCCGATGATGATGATGATGATATTAAAATGGCGCCCCAAATGTGTTTAATTCTAACATAAATATGGTTTGCTTAAGGCATTTTGTTTTTAGCATACCTTACGGTCGTCCAAATACATTCATTGCAAAATGCATAAATCACAATTTTTGATTCGAGTTTTTGTAAAGGTAATAACATTTTAATTATTAATGTATGTTATGTATGTACATTAGCGTGATTAGGGAGTGTACCCCAAAATATCAAAGTTTAACTCGAAAAAAAATTTCATCAAGATTTTATCAAAATCGGACATGTTTTAGATAGTTTTTCATTTTTTTTTTGCTTGAAGATCGGATTTCAGAAACAAAAAAAAATACCTTTTTCGTAGTATAGAAATAAGCTTTATTTTAGTAATTGTAGAACGTATACATACAGTTTTTAACATTTTATTGATTAAATACATAAATATTTTCAATGGCATCGACAATTGTTTGTTTATTTGCTTTCGCAATATTCTTTCGATGCTTTTTGACATCAAGTATTATTGCTTGCTTCTTCTCTTTCCGCAACGTCATTAACAACTTCTTAATTTTTCACCATATTATTACGAGTCAGATAGTGCTCATTGTACAGACATTTTGAAGGTTCAATTTCGAAAAGGTTCCCTTTTCACTCCCTAAAATTCGAAAAAAGCGTTTTTTTTTTAATCACCCTAATGTACATATATAACTTCCAAAATTGTTAAAAATGTTCCTCTGGCTTCTTATACATATAATGAAAACAGCTTACATAGTTGATGAAACACAAATTTTGTCAATAATATTTAATGTTGATGGAGATTTAATTTATTTTCATCTAATCATCAAGCATTTGGCAAAAAAAAATACCATGTGAAGAAGGATATTAACACCAGTCCCTAACAGGGAGAAATAAAGGTATACCTTTATGTATGTTTTATAAAACATCCTAATAAATTATTTGGTACTGAAAGCACTTTTCTAAGCGCACACATAGTGCATTTTGAATTTTACTCCCTGCACCAGGACTCTTCAATAAATTGTTTTGAATTTCACACCTAATTCGTTACAAAAAAAAGGTTATGCGCGAAAAACTCACTCTTTTAACGACTCGTATTACACAAGAACTATTACGAGTACAGTGAACAGATGAAAAAGTAGATACAAAAAATGGATACAAATTCATTCGTTGGATACTTTTTTTTACCTTTTCTCTCGAAAGTCGTGTACAAAAAACGGTTCATACGAGTAGTACCGTACCGAGTCATTGGAATAAAATAAGCTTTTTCGGTTGCATTAGGTATATTTATTCATTCATCATCCACCAGTTTCAGTTGAGTGCAAAACATAAGCTTCAATTGAATAAAAAAATATTATACTGTCCAATGTACATATTATGTTGGTCAGTAAACTTTTAGTGTTTTATTTAGCTTGAGCAAAAATAACCTAGTCATCTGATTTAAAGATTTTTAGTTACAAAGTTAATGAATTGTTGAGTGAAATAAAAGCTTTTTGCCTTGTTTCATAAGCTGGGATTATTGTTTTCATATTTTGAGTACTAAAAAGTGTCATTTTCGAAAACGACATCTGCGTCAAAAATTTATTCCTAAAATATTCTTTAGCTCAAACTATAAAAGAAATTTGTTCGAATTTTACTGCATCATACATGCCCCAAAAAAATCATCGGCGGCGGCGGCGCGGCAGCGGTTTAGTTCTCAACAATTCTCGCTGTTAAATTTTGTACCGGTTTTTGCCTACGTTGATCAAAAGGCTATTTTGGAAGTAGAATAAATGCGTAAGGATTGGATATTTTCAACTTCTGCCCCATAAAATCATGATCATTTGCGGGTAAAATTGGGATTGATTTGATAATGTTCGACATAGGCCAAAACTTTATTCAAATAATTAATAATCATGGTTTATGAAGCGGGATATGGTTCAACAAGACCAATCTCCGTAAGGTCCTTATTTCGACCAAAAAGAAACTAATTGTTAAATCGATATATAGGCAATTTGATATCCGATATTTATTTGGGTTTTCGTCTGATTTGGTCTTATTATTTTTTGGACTAGTGCCAGAAAGGCCTGCAAATTCTTATGACCGAAAATTAAAGCAAATAAAATACTACAATGTCCCAAAGATAGTAAGTTATTTGTACACAATATTAGAGAATCCACCTCTTCATTGGTTCGAATACCCGTCTTCAACGGCACTCCTCTCTGTTAGCTCTATCGCGAAAGTTAATATCAGACCAAAAAACATAAATGTTAAAAAAAGAGCCAAGTTCTTCTATACAAAAACCTTTGTGTAACAAGTCACCCGTGAAAAGTACTGAGATCTAAAAGTACGCCAAGTTCTTATTACTTCATGAAGGTTTAACACCGAATATTTAAAGTAGAATAATATTGAAACAGCTACAATGTAATAGAGAAATTTTATTATTTTATGACTACTGACTAAAATTTGATGGGCTTACTGGTCAAGTTTTCAAAACCTTTTGAATTGGGCATAAAAAAAAACTTCACGCCCCTGAATGGAAAACCGCTAATTTTATATTTTTTTCTTTGTATGCAATTTAAGCCCTACCACTTTACCAAATTTCATCGTTTTACAGCAGTCGGAAGTGCTCCATTCAACCAACACCAATTCGGAGAAAGTGGGCGGATCCCACGCCCCCTGAATGGAAAATTTCAAATTTTCGATTTTTTCCTCTGGTTGCATGACAAGACCTACCGTTGTGCAAAATTACAAGATTCTACGATGTCGGGAAGTGCACCATAATTTTGATGATCTATCAGTCAATCAGTCAGTCAGTCAGTCAGTTACGGTTTTTGTGATTTTGGAGGTCTTATATCTCAGGAACCACTTATGCCAGAAAATTGATATTTGGTGAGGCGCTTGTGCCTGACTAGCTTAGCATATATTCGGAGTTTTAAGTTTCTGACTTCATTGGTACTAAAGATAGTAAGGGGTCAAAAATCGCCTGAGTTTGTTCCTGTAAAAAGGGTGTAGTGCCAGAACTTGGCTGGGCACTACCGTGCCCTTTGATTCTCGCGAGGCAGTTCGCTACACAATATACGCCCCAAGAAAGTGTCATGACACCTCCAGTACTCGAGAGCGTTGATGACTCTTCCTGACCCTCTTACTGTTGACCGATTGCACCTACGCCCCTTCTTTCCAAGGTCATGGAAACGCTGATCAATTTTTAGCTCAACAAATGTCTGGAAGAAAAAAAGCTTCTTAATTATCCATATTACGCCTTTCGTAGCAAAAAGGTCTAATGGAGATCTGATGATATATCTCACCGAACAGTACAACAATTTACATCGTTTTGTAAAAACTAATATCGCTGTGTATTTCAAAAACATATGCAGAGTCTGGCATCAAGCTCTCTTATCTAAAATGCGTGCGTTCGTTTTCGGCGGTTGTGTACCTCAGGGCTCATTTTCATAAATGATCTTCTGTCTGAATCTTCTTGTTTTGCTGACAATAGTTATCTCAGCTTTTCAACGTGGTTTGAAGAATCACACCCCTATTCTTCGGATTAAGATTTAAAATGACAGCATATGGTAATTGGTAACTTCATTAAATTCTAATCTAGAAAGTATTGTCCGACGGGGAATAAAAAATTTAATGATTCGAAAATTCAATGATGTCTCTTGTCGTTATAGGCACTGTTTATGAGTGGTGGTTGTACGGTGGAAACAGACAAACTTTCAATCCTCTCATTATGATAAACAGAAATTCAGAACCAATGTGCATCGGTTTCTCCCTTCCTCTCCTGCCCGCACTGTATTATACAATCATTTAATGGCTATTCATATCCTCTTGAGTGCTTGTTAATTAACAAAAATATGCAATGTTCTTAAAGATTATAAATTGAAATACGTTTTGGCCCAAAACCACAGTTATTGAAGAAAAATTCAAGTTTCTTCAATGGAAGTTGCTTGAAATTAAATTTATTTAATTCATGAATTTCAAAGAAATACGTGTGTACATATGTATATGTATCTGTCTCAAACTTAAATATTATTTTTCATTCAATTTACTATTTGCTAACATTCGCGACCGCTGCAATCGACATTCACTCAAGCTGTGCAAACGATATTGCATTTCAGGTTGTGCCACCTTCTCATGTAATTTTTCTCGAATTTCTTGTAATGTTTGGATGACACAATCCATTCCATCCGTATTGACGGCTTCTCCTTCGGCGCATTCAGGACATTGTTGTGCCAAGACAATATCAATCAGTTTCGTGGGTTCTTCTAAGATTTTCTGAAGATTACGAACAACATAATGACCAGCTTTTACTTTTGGGTCTTTTCTCTGCAAAATAAAAACCCTCGCCACAATTTGATTCAAACGCTTTTCGAGGATTTTTAAAAATTCTTTCACATTGATTATATTTACTTTGGAGTGATCGCCCAGAAGATTTTGCAGTGGAGTTGTATCTGTTCGACAGAGCACGAAAATACCAAGAATTTCTTTGAAGTATCGTAGCAAAGTCTTATCACAATTATTTCTCTTTTCTTCGAAAACATTGTTGGTTTCGAGTTGAGTTTTTAACTTTTGTTCCAAGGCCGTTATCGTATCTAGTTGATTATCAAGGGTGTTTTTGTTTTTCATTCGAAGGTTTTCAATGTGGCGGTAGAGATCATTCAGACTCGTTTCTAACATTGTAATATGGTAGTTTTTCTCGTTGGAATAGTTAAAATATGAGTAGTAGAGGCTTTCTTGCTCCTGAAAATTCTTAATCACCTGTTCAATACTTTGAGTATTTGAATGTTGGAGAACTTTATTCAGAACACTATCGTACAATCGGATCTTCTTCTCATGAGCCTTTTTGAAAAGATCACGTCGTTTGTATTCCCTTGGTTCGAGGTCGAATAGATCACGATTTTTATCCTTCTTGGACAAAAATTCAAAATTTTCGTTGTCCTGGGCGGTTTTCCTTGTAATAGCCTGCATCTCAACTTTTCTTACTTCCCGGTCGTGGGACTCTTTCTTATCATTCGCAATTATTTTCTCGTAAACACTTATTCCATTTTCAAAAGTTAGCTGCGCATGTTCAATCAGGTTTGTTAGATATTTGTTGTCACTTCGTAGGTGCTGGATCATCTTTGTGTACAGATCATTAAAGGATGCCCTGAAATTGATCATTCGGACAATATCTTCTCGAAGAAGCTGATTTGAAGCTGTGAAGTTACATTCTCGCTTCACACTTACGTCCAGCTGATTTTCGAGGATTTCCTTTGTTCGACGAACCTTACGCACATGTGCTTGATGCTGATTATCAGGTATGGTTTGCCTATTCAGATCATATATAGATTTGTTCACTCGCTTCAATTGCGTTTCCATAACTTGAATCTGTGATTTGAGGTTTTTGTTATCAGAATTTAGTTTCTCTTGGCATGAGACATGACATTTTATGTTTCTTAGACGATACTCGTTTTGACGGAGGTGGGTAGCGCCATTGGCAACCCATAATTGGGCTCTTATATCGGCCTTTTCAGCCTTCAGAATTTGGATGTTCTTCAGGTAGCTAGCTTGACCGATGGACTCTTTGCGACTTATATATTTTTTACTTATAATTTTCTTGTACCTTCTCTGTGTTATGATTAGCTCACGTTGACGATTAAGATAAGTCTCAGTGAGGGTTTGGCGATTTTGTTTCAGTTCGTCATTCATTTTGAATGATTTTGATTATTTTTTGAAAGAAAATTTGAGGCGAAATTTGTAAGACCGCAAACTCAAATCAACTTATTACTGAAATAAAACATAAGAATTCTTATAGTCCAGTATTTTTATTATTGGAAATTAATAATTCGTTAGGGAAGAAATATTTGATTTTACATTGTAAGAATAACTTTTAGAAAGTTTAAATTCCTGTTTTTGACCCTTCAAGGTTTTTCGCTAATGATTCCGGAAACTAGTGGCAAAGAACACTTATGAAAAATACATATTTTTCGAGATAAATTTTAGATAGACTGTTGCTTATTTTAATGTAAAATTTGTATTGACGGTATTGACGTTTTGTGTCCTTACTTATAAAATTATGTAAGCCTTAAGTGAGTGTATATATTTATATTTTGAATACACAATAAGCAGATTCAATTGGCCGTTAGATCAGGCAACACTGCTGTCCAAAATACTTTCCAAAGATATTACTGAAATATTAGACGTACTTGGGCCATCCATTGTCAACATTAAACGGTAATTGCGATCACTTTTAATTAAAAACAAATATGTAGCTCGTTATTAATAATTAAAAGGCGAAAGATTTATTCGACATTGAAGAGAAGCCAGAGTCGAAGATCAATCTCATCAACTGATAGAATACTATACTCAGAACTGACCCATGACTTTGTAGAAAACTATTTCGATGATAAATATAGCGTGCGTGCGATATCCCTCATTTGCAAAGCAAGAAGTGAAACACTAAATCTGAATGGATCACCTTACAGAAAATCCCTAGATACACGGTGCTCCTTATGTAACCTTAATTCAAAAGAAGATTGTTTTCACTTCTTATCAATATGCCCTGTATACAAAGAAATAAGAACTCTCTATCTTGGAAAAACAACTTTGTCAATGGAACAAACAAAAAACGTACTAAACGGCGAAAATTGGCTTAACTTATATCATTATCTCGAAGCAGCACCGGAATATAGAAACCTGATAATATCGGAATACAAATAAATCTAAAATTTCCGCAAATTATATCCAATAATTTATAGTATGTCATGTTTCACTCTACGATCCTTATGATTTATAGCACTTATGAAAATGTTTTTGTTTTAGCTAAACTAAAAGCCCAAACTGTCGTATAATAATACTGATGTATCTTATTTTTGTTTTGACTAAACTAAAAGTCCCTCTAATTTCGTTTTCGCTAAACTAAAAGCCCATATTATGTATTAATAATTTCAAGATTCTTTTCATTTAAAATATGTTTTATAAATACTGATTATGATATAAAACTAAAATTTTATAACTTTTATTTTAATATTTTAATATAATATTGTTTTTCTACATATTTATCCAACCCCGTTAAACAATTTTAGTACTTTTACTCTAGAAAATAACTTGAATTTATGTATAAATTGAAAAAAGAAAAAAAATGTTTATAAATACTAATTATAACTAAGGGTATTCATGTAACGAGATAATTTTCCGCTTTGTAGAAAGATATAACTTTCCGCAGCATGTTTTCATGAACACCCCCTAAGAAATACTTGCGTAAAAGTGGGAAATATTTTCTGAAATGTCAAATTAAAAGTCAGAATCCATACTTCTTTAGTTTACGAGGTTTATTTCTGCACTTTCCGCAGCAAATTTGTGAGATAATTTTATGCGATTTGCAGAAACTTTTTCCCATACAAATTTTGACAGCTCGTTTCTGCGGAGATAAAATTATCTGGTTTACGAGGTTTACGAGGGTTTTCCGCGCTTACATGAATACCCTTACTATATACAAAGAACAGTTTTTAAAGTCAATCAGGCGACGGTAACACCATAGCCAATTATTTTATTTTTTACTCTTTTATTTTATATATTAAAAACCAAAATTGTAACTAATTTCAAGAAAAAAATAAAAATCTAATCTAATCTAACCTATTAATAATTATTGCTAAAAATCAGGGAAGCGATGTGCAGAACAGTGGCGTAGCGTGGGTTTTTGCCGCCCGGGGCAGAGCCAATTTTGCCGTCCCTAGCAATTTTTTTCTGGACCTTTAATTTTGTTTGCTGTTTTAAAAAACAGCAAAGTGAAACAGCTACTTAACTTATCTTGTTATAATTTAATTTTTTATTCACAGATTTATTATATTTATTTATATTATATTGTGTAGATAGAAGTGTCTAATCGGGTGATGATTGGTGAAAAATAAAACCGGTTTTAAAAAAACTCAACCCGCACTGCCTTTAATTATTATTATTCTTATAGTTATAGTAATAATTATTATAGCTATAATATTTTTTATTTCTATTATTCTTATACATAAGGAAATGAAGAAAAAGAAATATTGGCCAAGAATTATTTTCAACTTAAACATATTTCACAACAGCCCATCAAAATTAGAGTGTTCAAAACTGGTTTTATCTTTTAAAAACGGTTAACACGTTTTTTTTTTTTGCAGCTCAACGAAATTACCACAACTTATCTTAGATGGAATCGAAACTTCTAATTATCTATTTCAAAAATTCACCAATTACTTAGCAAAACATGTATTACCTATACTTACTTTAAAATTTTTCAGAACTATTTTTGATTAGATTTAACATACCTATACATATGTCCGATTTGTTTTTACTCTCTCGAGAGAACTGTTTTGATTTTTTTTAATCCAAAATTTGATTTTTTGTAAATTTTGATATGCAATATTATTCAAACAGGAGCTCTTGTTTAAAAAAAAATCATTAAAATCGGTTAAGCAGATAATGAGAGTAAAAAAAAAATAGTTCCATGAGAGATACTTTTATTAGACGATAGAAATTTTTTTTACAATAATATTATCGTAGATCGTATTTATGTATGTTAACTCACACGAAAATTTTGATCAAAATCGTAGGAGTCGTTTTTGAGAAAAATGAGATTTTCCATGCCGGTTTTTAAACTTTTGTATGGGAGGTACCGTTATTTTTGGTTATATGAAAATTTTTTATTTAAAATCTGCTAGATAATGTCAAGAAACTGTTGCGTACCAAGTTTAGTAAAAATCGACCAACTTGTTTTCGAGAATTTTGAAAAATTTGGTATACAATACTTTTAAACTTTTAGAAAACATTCTCTTTAAAAAAAATTGATCAAAATCAGTGGAATCGTTTTTGAGAAAATCGAAAGTCAAAGAAATGGTTCTATGGGAGGTACCATTTATAACCACTTTTGGGATTTTTTTTTATAAAATGGTAGCTTTTTTGTAAAAAAAATTACGGAATTTTTTTTAAAGTTGTGGGAACGTTTTTGAGAAAAATAAGATTTTCATTTTTTGCTAAAAAAAATTTAACGACAGGAACCTACCGTTATTTTTGGTATTAAAATGCCCAAAAAACGCTAGGTAGCAAGTTTAAAGAAAATCGACCGAGTCATTTAGGATACAGCCGAAAGGACAGACAGAATTGCAAGACTTACTTTTTTCAACTTCGCTATCATCGTTATCATAGAGATTACGATGTCAACTTTGATCAAAATGTCGAGTTAGATTTTTTTTACGAATCCATAACTTGCAATATAGTACCTACCTATGTATATATCGCAAGTAAAAATCATTTAACTTTTATTAATTAATTTATTAATAAAATTTTTCTTGAAATCGTTTCTCTATTTTTAATAATAACTTATTAACTTTCGATTTCTCGGTAAAAAATAGAGAACTCAATTTTTTACAAAAATGTGGGAAAATGTGGGAACTTCTGGTTCTTGAGATATGAAGAAAACACTCTTAATAAAGCCAAATGGGGGTTTCAACTCCGAAAAATCAATGGATTATTTCCGAGCCATCAGCTAGGTATTTCGTTTCATCAATTTACTTACTTTATGTAATCAATCCAAAGCGATAAAATGAAAATCTCTGGCGCTTATATAGGTAGGTGCTGTACCCGTACACACAATTTTAAGAAATTTTCACAACACACGAAACACATACAAGTTAAATGTTAAACTGCAACTAATTTTGTATTTAACTAGGATGTTTGCAAACTTTACTGCATTTTACGATAAAATAAAACAGAAAAAAATACAATTGACTAACACACCTTAGATAAAAGATACATCAATATATGTACGAATAAGTACATGGACTCTTATGAGCCAACTCACATCGAATCAGTCGAAACAAACGAAATGTTTTTGTCTCAACTTCTCGCCTTACGAGTAGGGTTCGAACCGCAGTAGTAAAATTTTGGAGCAGACTTATAAAAAAATAAACGAATTGAAAATTTCTGGAGTAGATTTAGATTTAGTAATTCAGAGTCAGAGTTGGTTGCAAAATTTATTAACACAGTGGTCATTCCCTTTCATGTGGTTTGGCTAAAGAAATTTTGAATTTTTCAGTGTGGAAAAAAAATTAGTACCTAGGGGGCATCCACAAATTACGTGAGATGTTTAAGGGGGGGAGGGGGTCGAGTCAAATCTCACCTAATCTTACGTTGGGGAGAGGGGGGGTCTCGGCAAATATCACGCAATTTTTTTTCTGATTGAAACAAAAAAAAATTATACTATTTTGGTCCATTTAATCCAGATTGTACATGCTTAAGATTCAATCTTAAGCGTAATAGTAATACGATTAAGATAATAAACTAATTCGTTCGAAAGAAAATAATTTCATTCATACTTCGACGTTATACATCTACTGACTGTCAAACCACCATTTTTGTTTTATACCAAATACCTCAATTTAATCTGAATTTACGGTACAGTGTAGCCCGTCCTTTGTTTTCGCGCCACTGTCAGCCGAACGCGCGACTCGGAGAACGAGAGCGTAGGAGCTGAGTGGCAGCGACACACGGACACGTTCCAACCTGCTTTGTTTATTTTTGTAAATGTTTTACTCGACTCAGTGCACGCTCTTTGAAATGAGTTATCAAGATTTTTATAACGCATACGTTAAAAGATACGTCTATAAGACGAAGAAGTCCTGCCAGGACGATGTGATAAAATTATGGAACACAGCGAAGCAAAAATTCCTGAAGAAAGAAGAGTTCATACATCACATTCAACATGAGATTGAACGGCTTCTCAGGGAAGCCACTGAGAGAAAAGTTTGGTCTACTTTAGCGTTCCTTCAAAAGGTAGGTTAAATATATTTTTTTAAGAAAATACTTTTTTTATATAAACTTTATTGTTACAATTAATAGCATAAAAAAAAACAGAAACAGTGAAATTCTTGATAAAATATGCTAAAATCATAACTACAAAATATTAGCGTGGTCATTTCCTTTACTGTTTTCACATAATTCAATATTTTTTAATTTTGTGTTAATCTATCTTTTTACTTTATTAGATTCATTTCTTTATCATGATGCTTTGATTTCAGACTAACACTAAGATCTCTAACAGCTCTTCGATTCAGGCTGGAACAAGCACTGAGAGTGTTCCAAACGTGGAATGTGCAGGTCAGGTTCAGATCAACGATCATAATATTCAACACGCGGAATCTGCGGTTCAGGATGAGATTAATGACCAGCAGTCAGGAGATCAAGATTTGAACGTTGGCCCTCAACCAGCAGGTTAGTATTCGTCTTTCTTTCTATAGGTGACGTTTTCTTCATTTTGTCCTATTCTAAATAAAAGTTTTCTGCATTTCACAGGCGCTTCGAAACGGAAAAATCAGCCTCTTGTGATCAGCGATGATGAGGATGAAGCTATGTCGAACACTACACCATCCAACATACGTCCCACTCCAGCACAAGATACTATGAAGAAAAAGATTGCTAAGCTGCATATGGAGCTTGACTTAACGGAAAAACGTAAAGGGTCTCTTGTAGCTGACGGCACTGAATTTGATAAAGCATGTAATTTGCGGCGAGAAATTGACATTTGTGAGAAAAAGCTCAAGCTTAAAGAAAAACAGAGAGTGTACTCTATGACGCACAGAAAAAATAAAAAACAAAAAATAATTGAATTATGTTCAAAGAATCCCGATGCAGCTAAGTCGTTGACGCCTCGTGCTGGCCCTGGACGCCCACGTCTAGAAGAAGAACAGTCTGAATTGCTAAAAACAATAAGTGATTTAGCCCTGTTTGGTGCTTCTGCTGAAGAGCGACGTCGTTGTGAGATAGTTCGCACGGTCCATACGCTTTCAGAACTTACAAATAAATTAAGCGAGCTGGGATTTAATATTTCACGAAGTGGTACTTATATTCGACTGTTGCCTAGACGGGCAAATACACGAGAAGCTAAGCGCCATGTAGTGACTGTGCCGGTGAAGCTGAGTCATCCTGAAGCTGACCATCATAAGGCACACCAAGACCAATACTTTTCTGTGGCCTCCATAAGGTCGCTGGAAACGATAGCCTCAGTACTTGGTCCTGACTCCGTAACTTTTTTATCTCAGGATGACAAAGCCCGCGTTCCCATCGGCCTGACAGCGGCAAACAAGCAGGCGCCATTATTAATGCACATTGAATATAAAGTGTCGTTACCAGATCACGACTTTGTGATTGCTTCGGGGCACAAATTAATTCCAAGCGTGTATGCTTTGTGTGAAGTGAAACCCAATGAGATGGGACGACCAGAAGCTGTTTCATATAGTGGACCAACTTACATAGCAATACGAAGTGGCAAGCACTCTTCGTCAACTGCAACTAGTCACGCTCAAGACTTGGACACTCTTTTAACAATTGAGTCTTTTTCCAAATTTATAAAGAATATAGACAGCAAAGTTAAACCTGTTCTTATAATTTCAAGTGACGGTGGGCCTGACGAGAATCCGCGATATCGCAAAGTGATCGCACACGCCATAGAGCATTTTAAACAATATGATTTGGACGCAGTATTTATTGTGACTAATGCCCCTGGCAGGAGCGCATTCAACAGAGTAGAGAGACGCATGGCTCCACTTAGTCGAGAACTAACAGGCGTTGTTCTTCCCCATGATTCTTTTGGGACACATCTTGACTCCAGCGGCAGAACATTAGACGAAAGTCTGGAAAAGGATAATTTCAAAAAGGCAGGGGATATTTTGGCTGAAATATGGTCTGCAGTGTGCATTGACGGACACGAAGTAGTCGCTAAATATATAGACCCGAATAATGACATTTCCAGCGTTCCAGACCTGCCAGCCGAAGAATGGTACACTGAGCACGTTAGAGAGAGCCAATATTTACTCCAGGTACATTGCAGTTGGTTCATATCAAATTTTTATGCGTGAATGTCAATAAATTTTTATTAAGAGTTACAAAGGGAAATTGTTTTTAATTTTTTTTTAGGTTGTGAAATGCGATGACCAGAAGTGCTGCATGCCACGCCGGAGTGATCTGCATATGATTCTTCACGACCGTTTTCTGCCACCTCCGTACCCTATCACTCAGGTTGATGGACATTTGACAATTCCGGACTTTAAAGAGCATGACGGAAAGTCATTTGCTCCATTTCTAATACGCCACTGCCTACCGATTCAACCGCTGAATGCCTTCATCAGCACGCCTTATGATCTCTATTGCCCAAGTGTACGTGATGATTTAGAGAAAAGATGCTGCAGTACATGCGGTATTTACTTTGCATCTATCACAAGAGCTGCAGAGCACAGGCGAGCAGCCCACATTGCACCAGCTAAGCAAGCGCGTATGTTCCGCAAAGTGCGACCCTCACGGATTGTCACAAGACGAGCTAATGAGTTACTGTGCGCAAGTGCCAACGGCTTAGAGTGGCTAGATCAGAGCCAAGTTGAAGGAGCAGATGATTTTATTGAAAATCATATGGACATGTTGGTTCCAATAGTTTCTCTTGAGACCGCGCATGATTCTCCATGGACTCAATTAGAGTAGATATTATTTTTTTTAATCACAGTAGTTACGATTTAAGTATTCTATTGTTAAATTTGTATTACACTTATAACTCTCAGCAATATTGATTAATAGTCTTAACTAGTCGTAAATAAAAGCACGAAGCAATTTTTTTTTTCTTTTTACAATAACAATCCAACGCGTTTACGTAAGAAACTCACATTTTGAAAAATCTCACGTGAGATTGAGGGGTGGTGGAGGGGGTTGAATAAAATCTCACAACATCTCACCATACGGGGGGAGGGGGGGTCAAAAAATTTAAAAAAACACCTCACGTAATTTATGGACGCCCCCCTACCTACCTAAATCTTATAAAACGGAGTAACAAAATAGATCTATTTTCTTTCGTAAAATTGAAGTAAATTTACTCCGATTGGAGTAAGATTCGAACGCTGCTCATGAGTGGTAGTCGAAAGAAGGCAAACGGAAAAGCTTTGCACCAGGCCACACATAGAACGAAACAATCATTTACAAATACAAATCAGAGTCGCTGTCGATCATTGTACTTCACACTTCCTTATGGCGCGATACACATCTCAGACACAACATGACGATAACACAACAACAATACAAAATAAAATGCACGACTGGATCGCACGAACTTGCTCTTATGTAAAAGTACTTTGGAATTTAAGATACATTTTAAAAATATAAAACATGGATTTAATGACATAATAATGCTCAAATGCATAAAATTGCCGTCGGGTTTCCGGAAAAGTATGAATTTATGCAAATAAACCTTAAAAAATCGTTTTATTATTAAATAAATTTTTTATATAAGAAATTTCTCTAAAATTTTTCAAAAAAAAAAAAGGGGGATGCGAATTTTAAGTATTTAATAATATTGGTTTTAGGAAATAATTTCAAAAAATAATCGTTCATAGGTTTTGAAGATATTGATTTAAATTTTTTTTTTTTAAGACCCAATAAATAATTTTTCGAATATTTTTATATACAATATTATTTTAAACTTAAGGGGACTCCTGCTAAAATTTTTAGGTTAAAATCCTTAGAGCCGTTAATGAGAAAGTCGAAAATCAAAAAAACGGGTCTATGGCAGGTACGCCTAATAACATTTTGCCCCAAAATTTTTTTTACCAAAATGTAGTCCATGTCCATAATATCACACTTAATTTTTTTATCAGTTTTTCGAGATAAATAAGATTTTGCGTTACGGTTGTATGGGGGGTACCGTTAGTTTTGGAGCTAAAAAAAAAATTTCAATTTCTCCTCTAGGGAATTACCGAAGATCCTTAACCACCGAGTTAGAAGAAAATACCTCAGGTAGTTTAGGCTGTAGTTCGAGGTACAGACATACAGACATACAGACAGACAGACGGAATTGTCGGACCCACTTTTTTCGTCTTCGCTATCATCGTAATGTCAACTTTGATCAAAATCTCGAGTTCGATTTTTTTCCAAATGCAGAACTTGCCCTATAGTACCTACATATATTGCAAGTAAAAACAAGAGAGAGACGTGTATCATTGCCGACACCAAAACCGTGGCGCGAAAATCTTTTACATTATGTAGTATGTACACACGGAACTTTCAGCTCAAAAGGAAAAAATATATTTCCGAAAAGGATAGTATCTTTTTTCACAATTAAAATTTGTTAGAAAAGTAAGCTTACACCTGAACTCGGTGTTCTCCTGGGTTTGATGTGTATTTCCTTTCGTGACTGAGTGTTCTTTGAATAAACCTTTATTTTCAATGGTGAAACGAAAAAAAGTTGTTGGTGACTCGGAAATAGTCGAATGAAATGTTTGAAAATTTTGGTTCATGTGAATGAGGGAGCTTTTGTATTTACATTATGTAGCTTATTGTTATTGAATGTGAAGCTCGAAAACTTTTAAATAATTTATCTGACTGATAAAATTTATCCGCAAACAAATGTATTGGAATGAAAAGAAAATATAAAAACATAACATACAAAAACCTTTTACATTAATGTATTTAGAAAAATTGCAACAAAGTGCCGCCCGGGGCCTGTGCCCCCTTTGCCCGCCCCCCCTGCTACGCCATTGTTGCAGAATCCAAATTATTCATTTGTTCGTCTGGCAAGGTCAGGTGAAAATATAGCCACAGTAGCTAAAAGTGTGGTGGTAAAACCCAGGAAAGTGTTTATTTCGAAACGAGCTCAGGCATTGAGGCTTCCCAAAACCACTTTGCACCGCATTTTGCACAAAGAAACTAGATTAACATTTGGGCTCTAAAAATGAATGAACCAGATTATGATTTTATGCACAAAAATTATTCTGAGTGATGAGCCTCATTTGTTGACAGACATTTTTCTGACTGAAATTAATCATACAAAATTTGATAGAAATCCTTTAGCGGGAAATGGAAAACTAGAAAAACGTAAAAAAATAATTCATGTGTCTGTATAATACATAATTATAATTTTCGTTTATTTGAACAAACTTTCTTAGTGAAAAAACACGACAGGCTTTCGTAAATTGTACGAACAAAAGAAACAAACACATTCGTTAGTTTATCAAAACGTACTGTTCGAAAAAAAAACGTTTGTCTTTTTTTCATATTTAAATAAAGCTTTTTCACCACGGTTGTTATAAAGCACCTATTTGTTTATATTCAGACGTTAAGGAAAATTATTTTTGTCTTTCGAAAATGACGTAAGATATTTTGATATAAAAATGTATTCTGTAGATACATATACCTTTTACTGGAAAAAAAAATATTTCAAAAATTTAATTTTGGCAATCCAACTGAATAATCTTCATTAAGAGTAAAATATATTTTGAAACACAAATATATTTCAAAGTACAGTCTTATAAGTTCTCCTCACATTTACATATATGTTACTGAACTAAGTAGTTTAAAAAACTTGTCATGTTTAGTGTAAATTCCGTCTTAAACTATTATTGATCTTGAACGTTCCTTACATATCTTATTTTATTTATTTATTTATTTATTTACATCAATTAGAGATAATTAAATCTACAATTAGACTACAAAAAAAAAAAAGAGATAAATAGGTATAACATTTAACATCTAACAAAATTACATTAAGTATTTAATACAATAATTGTGTAATCATAATTTGATTAATCAATTTGAAAAGAACAAAATTAAATTATTTTTTAAAATGTATCTGCTTTTATGAAAGTTAAAATCAATATAATTTGAAATGAGATTAGTTTCTCTGACACAACGAGTTATTGGTTCATTTCGAGCATAGTTTACTCTGTGTTCCTTTTCTCGGAATAGACAACGTTCTCTTATCTGACGCGACGGAGCATACAAATCAATCAATGATAAAAGCATAGGGCATTTGATATGATGTGACAAAATATCACTAATGAACATTACAGACATCATTTTCTTCTATTTTCGAGAGATTGAGTTCCAAGAAGTTTACATCTAGTTGAGTATGACGGGATTTCGATGTTCCAACCTAATTTCTGGATTGTATACCTTGTAAATTTTCTTTGGATCATTTCTATTCTGTTTGAATAAATATTGTAGTAAGGATTCCAAATCACACAGCAGTATTCTAAGTTAGACCTAACATAGGCATTATAAAGAGATTTAAGGGCAAAAGGGTCCTTGAAGTCTTTGGTATTTCGTTTAATAAACCCTAGCATTGAATAAGATTTAGCTACAATAAATTATATGTGCTTGGTAAAACTTAGTTTTGAATCAAATATTACACCAAGATCTTTTTTCTCCAAAACTCTTTCAAGGACAAACGTGTCAACTGTGTAATCAAATGTAATTTTTGAAAAATTGCGACAAAAAGAAAAAAATTGGCATTTCTTAACGTTCAAGAGTAATTGGTTAGTTGAACACCATTCTGTCAACTTATGGAGATCGTCTTGTAAGAGAATACAATCATTTAAAGATTTAACGCATCTGAAAAACTTCAAATCATCTGCAAATAGAAGCTTACTGGAGTTCAGAAAGATATCAGCCATGTCATTAATAAAGATTAGGAAAAGAAGGGGGCCAAGATGGCTACCTTGGGGGACACCCGAGGTTACTACAATTGGATTTGACAGCACTTGATCTATAGAAACAAACTGTATACGACCCTTTAGATAGGATTTTAGCCATTGCAACATGTTTGAGTGAAAACCAAATAGTTTCAATTTTTCAATCAATATACTATGACTGACTCGATCAAAAGCCTTCGCAAAATCAGTATAAATAACATCAATTTGGTATCCTTCTTCGAGTTTATTTAAGATGAAATTGGAGAAAATTGAAAGATTAGTGGCTGTAGATCTACCTGCAACAAAACCATGTTGAAATGGTGAAATATGCTCCTTAAGAAGAAATGTCAATTTTCCACATATAATTTTCTCGAAAAGTTTCGGTATACTCGATAGTTTACAAATAGGACGATAGTTGGTTACTTCCTGCTTTGGGCCAGTTTTATGAATTGGAGATATAAATGATTTTTTCCAAACTGAAAGGAATTCACCACTCACAAGGGAGGTGTTGAAAATGTAAAAAAGGGGCACAGATATAGCAGATGCACATTTTTTTAAAATAATTGGTGGAATTTCATCAGGGCCTGGCTTACAATCACTATTTAAACTTAATAGACCTTCTTCGATTTCGGATATATTAATCTCTAACTGACTAATGTCAACCTTATAATTTTGATTATTTAAATCAGCTCTACTTAAATGATCTAAATTAGATTTCGTATAGTTTGATTCAAAATAATGGGCAAACGAATTACAAATATTGGGAAGATCCGAATATGTTGACCCAAGGTACTTCATACTACTAGGAATACCATTGGACATTTTTTTACTTTTAATAAATGACCAAAAACATTTTCCATTTGTTTTTATGTTCGATTCAATTGACAAAATGTAATTTTTATAAAGAAATTTGTTAAGAGCATCGAATTCTCGCGCTAACCGAACGTAAACCTCTTTTAAGACAGTATTATTTTCGCAAGTACGTATCCGTTTGTAAGCTTTGTTTTTCCTATTACTTAAGTTAGAAAGCCTTTTATTAAACCAAGGAGGCTTTGAGTTTTTATTAATTTTTACTTTTGGTACATTCATATCAATTGCGCTTTCAGATTATCAATGAAAAAATTATAAAATTGAATTAAATTCATAGAACTATAATTCAAGTGCCACGGTATACCCGACAAATAACTCGCAATGTCTGAGTAATTAGCTCTTGCGTAATTAAACTTAAATTTACAACAATTTGTACTTTTGAAATAGTCATAGAATGAAAAATTAACATTAAGAGCCAAATGGTGAACAGAGTTAGGAAAAATAGGATTAAGTGATTCATCAACTGATATATTTAATTCTCTATCGACAAAAACAAGATCCAGAATACGATTTAAATTATTTTTGTAACAATTAAGTTGAATCAAGTCATAACTTGCAAAAGAATCAATTAATTCACATTCAAAATCTGTATTAACATAAAATGAAAACAGTTGTAGCTCTTCGGGATCAAAAACCCATTCAACATTTGTAAGATTAAAATCTCCAAGAATAATTATATGTTCATTATTTTTTAGTTTCGATAAATAGAAATTGCAATTGTTTACATGAATTTTATACAAGTCAAGTGAACATTTGAACATTTCAAATGTACGGCCTTAAACAAATTCAAAACAAAAAAAAAACTTTCAACAGTTTTACAATTTTCAAACTCGACTTACAGTATGTATAATGTTTACATACATACATACATAATGTATACATCTCTGCTCTTGAGCCCTTTTACATTTCGAAGATAAACTAATGAAACTTCAGTAAAATGTATTAACTTGACTCGCTTATTATCTGAATAGAAGGATTTGTACATAACACACAAGGATGAAATAATCATATCCTTAAAGAGAGCATCAACATATCCAATCTTCTAAGGATCCTATTTTACAAATGTGAACTTAAGTAAATTCGTGCGGTGGGAGTTGCAATCAAAAGTTTCGCACACAGATATATTATTATTATACACATCGCGAGGCATGCTTCATGTACTAAAAATTTTGTTTAAATGGTAACAAGCTGTTTCCATTAGATCGAAAACATTCTGTAGAATAATAATTAATCCGAAATTCAAAGAAAAAAAGATGAAAAAATAAAACATCCTAAACAGGACGAAACAAATTTCTTATCGTTTCTATTTGAGCGAAAATTTGTGTGTAGCGCAAATAAATTAATTTAAAATTGAAATCATAAACTTTCCCCAATTTCCCTTCAACAAGACAGCAAGAAGTAGTATCGATTTTTATTAAGAAATATGTAGAGAGAAAGGCTGCGATTATACAAGATGAAGGATCTATGGGTGTGAGTACTTAAGCGGCGGCGGGCGGCTTTCGGATCAATCAAACTTGGGATTTGTTTTTAAATATTTCAATGATGATTTCAATCTAAAGGGTTTGCTTTTGGCTGAAAGGAGTTGGTACGATGTGATAGAATATCGCAATTGCTGAAGGCGTAGTTGTTACTAAAAATAAAAATTTTGTTTGGCTTTCTTTTGTTTGAAATTTACGAAATTCAAAAACAATCTAGGTAAGGGATTCATAAATTTTTGAAACTTAAAGTTAATTGTAAAGTATTTATAGAATGGACTGCAGATTGCAGTGTTAGGTCGCTGTCTGAAAAGGGACTCACAGATTAATGGGTAAATTAATTTATAAAAATGCGTAAGTAAGTAGATTTTAAAATTTATCTTACAGTGTTAGCTTTCAAATGAAACAAACTTAAGATTTAATCGTTAGCTTAAATTTAAACTTTATGTATTTTAAAAAAAGTTTTTAATTTTTCAGAAGTAATGGGACCTATCTCAATAATTGTTCAAAATTGTAAAATTTCGATCAATAGTATTTGAAATAAACTTCATACGAACAGGATGCCGCTGGGGAGGGAGCTGGAAAGGGTACATTAGTACCGAATTCTTCATACGTTAAGGAATAAAGACATGTTAGTCAATCGATGGTAACTTTGACTGCAAGGAAAATACAAATATCAAAAACAATAACAAAAATCAAATTTTTTTAATGTCAACACTGTCAAAACTTCTTATCTTTTGATTGTAAAATGATTTAATAATTTAAATTAAGTATGAAAACCATTTCAGTTTTAATTTGTAAATAGAGCGATTGAAAATAAAATATATATAAAAAAATAGGAAAAACGTTGAAAGATCGATTGATGAAAAAAGATGCAGAATCACAGGGTGTTTCATTTAACATCAAGATAATGTCACCCCTCGCAGCACCAGCCATATCACAACTGCCTTTGAAAAATGTATTAAGGAGCAGAAGATAATCAATGTGTGAAAAACGTTTCAATTGTTCCAAGGGTACTCGAACAAATGCGAATATTTAATAAAATAAATGAGTAGATTTATTTATTAAATGATGTATGTATGTAGTATCATTGAATAGGCATCTAATAATTCCAGGAAAACGCGTGTAGTAATTAGTTAATTAACTCGCAAATAAATTGCATAAACGCTTATATAAACGCCATTTCCGCTACATTTTTCACAGCTTATCAATTTTACTTATTATGGTTTTTTTTGTTTTGCTAGACGAATGTCAAGCCAAAGAGAATGAAAGAAAAAAAAAACAAACGAAACTATGTTCGAACCGAGTGCAACAGGTAGCGATTGGGATGCTACCACCACGACTAGCTCAGAGAAAGGGGTGGGTTCAACCAATTAATTATGCTATGAGATGGATAAAATAGAATAATAAAATGATTGAATATTTTAATTTTGTAATATTTATTGCCGCAGGGGCGTAGTACCTGAAAGTTAAAAGGGGCGCCAGTAATTTTTTTTTAAATACGGTGAAAGCAATTTTAAAAAAGATAAAACAAATTTTTGTGTACCCACAAGGGAAGTTAAAAAGGGGTTTATTGTTTGGGAAACCTTTATAAAATATAGGGTAAAAACCCAAAATCTTTTCAATCAAATTATTGAACAACGTTACTATTGAACAGAACAAAATGGACCGCTATTACTTTGTCCCGAACGAACAACAGATTTAATTAACGGGTCGCGCGTCCTGTAATTTCAGGAAAAATTTTTACGGAACAAAAGTCAACCGTTTTATATACTAAATTTAAGCCAAAAAAAAGTTTCGATTAACGCAAAAAAAACAATTATGAATCCAAATAAATTATAACCACTCTACTTATCTTTTCCTGCCAAAATTTCCTTCCTCCAGAACTCTATTATGATTTTCTTCTCTTCCTTCGTGTCTTTTCTCCTTATTTTTCCTCTCCAATTTCTCTAATCTTTTTCACGAACAAAATTTTGAATTTTCAACAATTTCTTTCCCTTTGCTATCACTTTCTCAAAATTATTTATTCTTTCCAGTATGCTCTCCAGTTAAGAAGTGTCCGTCCAGATTTTTCGATGTCTCTTCAGACCTTCTTAACTTTTAACCCTTGTGCTTTCAGCCAATTGGAATCCGCGGATTTCAATCACGTCATTGTAAGCCACATTCAGCTAATTTGCTGAGATGCGCTCTCGTTTTTGAAAGCCAGCGGTCCTGCTTACACGCACACTAACCCTTGCTCTGCGCTGCCTTCGTTAAATTCACCGACCGCTGGTTTTACTGCCAGGGGCGGCAAATTCAATGAACGCATTCAGTCATTTTCCCACTATTTTTTTTTTGAGAGAAAGCAAAACAAAAAGAAACAAATCGTCAACCATTCAAAACTTCGATTTCTTCAATGCATTTGCCCTCTCCAAACTCAACATATAACCACCAGTGTTGTCACTTCCATTTCAAAATCCGAGGTAGATTGAGATGAAAAACAGTGGTAGATTTAGATTTTGTGTGGTAGATTTGTAATTTTGACGTCAAGTTCGTTTCCTTTTTTGCTTTATATTTCATGCATTTCTGAAAAGGCTCTTTCTGCTGCAGCACTGCTATGTGGTAACTGGTAAAGCAGCTAAATTGAACATATATTTACCAGAATTCAAAAACATGGATTCTTCACATAAATTCATCTCTTTGCTTAAATCAATCCAACCCGTTTAATGTCATTAATTTTTTCACTATCAAAGAACAAGAGTGGAGATCGCATTTATTATTGATAACTTCCTGCTGAATATATTCAAAAGGAATACTCTTTTAATGGCAATAGTTTGTTGCCGACCTTTTTGAAATTCTTTTGGACTTAAGAATTGAAGCAGCTGGAGATGCTCACTTGAAAAATCGAACCTTTTTATTAGCTGATCACAAAACTTAATGTAATACGCAAGAAGATTTTCTTTAATTTTATGAATTTCAATTTCCTGGTTATATTTTTGAATGTGTTTAATTCACTCGGTAACTGCCTACCTGCTCTAACTCTATTTAACCAAATATACATAAATCAACCTGCAAATGAAAACTCGTGATTTTTCTTTAATTTGCCTGCCCAAAAGTGAACAAATGCTCAGAATTTGATCCTATCTAATTGGAGGGACTCATCAGAATGAGCCAAATGAAATTAAATAAAAAGCTGCGACAGACTCATTAATATCTGCGGGGGTGCTTTCGAGTTAAAAAAAAAAAACCTTAACTCTGGTACACTGAAGAAAACAAGAGATTCTAGCTGGCAACAGTCTGCGGATCAGTGTTCGCTAGAGTTCTGTGGCTATGTGACACGATTTTTTTTAAGTTACATTGCAGCTACTGCAGGTACTTTTAGTTATGTGACAGTGCCAGGGCTGCAGAAACTAATGAGTGCATGGAAACATGACGAAGATTGGGCTTCTGGAGCGTGGAACAAGATAATAAATTATCGCTAAGCTAGCCAGCCACTATGTGTTTTTTTAATAAAATGGTTTCATCTCATACAAATTACGCTGCAAGTGTGTTTTCGGGAGCTGCTGTTGTAGATTCTTAGAAGGAAAAGTCCTATGAAAATGACTTCAACAATTCAGAGTTATAGAAGAAATTGTATAAAATAATGAGGATGATTAAATACATCAATGAGAGTTAGAAACCGAAATGTTTGACAGTTGTTCATTTTTGAATCCTAATTTGAATCGTCTATACAGTATTAAAAAAAAATAATTAATTTGTTTTTGTTTTAAAAATGCGCTGTTTCAAGTATTTTGAGTTTAAGTATCTACATATAACTTGTAAAATTTGAAGTAGTTGGGGAATTTCACAAGCAAGCTTTTTGTAGTACGTAGAGCATTCTCTTGATGAATCTTAAATAGTAGCGTAGTTACTTTCTTTCTAACTTAACAATTAGTTTTAAAACTTACTAAACGATAGTTTATGTTCTTGTTTCAATCACCACATTTCCATACTCGTACATTTCCGCAATCCTTGGCTGCCACCCAAAAATACTTAATGTTTTGTTTAATGTAGATACATCTTCTCAAAAAGAACCCTTTTTTCTTTTTTTTCAGAGAAGCTGTTTGCTACACATATATATATATTTGTTTTGAATTTTGTTACTTCTGTTAATTCACTAAATAATATGCTTGTTTAGCAATCTGGATCCTAAGGATAATTTATTATTCTTACATGAAAAAATATTAAAGAAACTAACTTGCAAGGTTGATTATTTTTGTCCTTTTGAAAAATTTTTGCGCTTTCATTTTGTTTAGAAGTTGATGGTCCGCATTAAAGATTCCTGGTTAAGAAATCAAAAATCCAAATAAGTCTGATTGGAAATGGAAAAAAATTATCTAGACTTACGTTTCAGTTGATTTTCTTATTCTAAATTTCATCAGTTTTGATGTTATTAACTAGCCTGCGTTTAGGATCAATTCACTTCAAGATTCAGCTATAACATAAAAATTAACCGTTTTTTATCGATATCACAGAAGGCATAATAAAAACAGTAGAAATAAGCTTCTAAAGCTAAATTCCTTGCAGTGTGTGTTAGCTATACTTTTCATACGCAAACAAAATTGTAACATAAAATGTCTTATTGAAAATAGTAAAATATACATAAAATGAAAATAAAACCATATTCATGAGTAAAGAAGTCTGTATAGAAAATGTTCTGAAAGGCTGACTGCTGCATTCAGAAAAAATTAAGACAAACAAATTGTGTTGTAATAGTAATAGCAGATTTTTGTTTGTAATTTTTTCTTTTTGGAGAGAATGTAAGAAATAGTGGTAGAATTTTTAACTACCGTGGTAGATGTGGTAGATTTTGTAAATCTTAAAAAGTTGTGGTAGATCTACCACAATTGTGGTAAAGTGACAACACTGATAACCACTAGATAAAAAAAATAAAGAGAAAACTCACGGAAGTGAACTATAATATAATGACCAGTAACTTAAAATATTTCGGAGGGAAAAATTGGCAGCTATTTTCTTACACGCGATTTACAAAAACTACTTCGGTGGACTTTTGTTAGATTTGGGGCTTAGGGATAAGCGTATAGCGTTCCATTTTTAACAAAAATCAAGTAAGTTATTAATCATTTTCAGAAGGTTGTTGAAAATTAGTTGGGCACTCAGCCATTCTCTTACGAGTCACTTCTCACTCTCGGGGACTAGTTGTCGCCCGCGCTCCTTTGGATCGAAACAGACCGCCCGTCTGTGGTGTTTTCATGTGGAAGTGGATCCATCAACCACTTTATGGATAGAAGTTAAAAATTTTGTTTTCTCAAGATACTGAGAGAGTGAACCGATGGCTGATGGACCAAGGCTGCCCTTCTCTCTCTCAGTATATTGGAAACAAACACCTGTAGGGTGGGAAGAATAAATGGAAAAAGTGGGAACAAGGACTTTGGAAACTTGAAAGAGCGATTTTTGTTGCGGTAAATTTTACCGTGACAACACGCCACAAGGTTTTTCTTATAATCATTAGAATTAATTCTCAACTTAAAGATATTCCACCATTCGGTGCACGAAATGAATGCCAATGAAATAATCGATATTTCTGATAAACTACTTATATTATGTTATATTAGTTAATTAAAAAATCTCATCCCTCGTTTCTGATCATTGGTTTATGTTTTAGTCTGGCAACATAAGTTGGCATCAATAGCTACCAAACTTTTCCTTTACCTACTCATTATTTTTATTTTATGGGTTGCAGTTTAAAAGCAAAAAAAAACAAACAAAAAATACTTACATATATATACGTATCTAACAAAAAAAATAAACCTTCTTGCTCTTTGAATTCGCAGATGGTCTAGGTACCTACCACGACCACCTATAGGTACGCTATACCTATCCAAATAAAAAACTAAAAACTACCGTAAGCTCATTTTTTTTGCTCAGATTTTTTTGCTATTTTCAAGTCCCAGCAAACGCTGGAAAATAATCAAAGATAAATTAAGGCTAACTATGAAGCCTTTATCAGACACAATGTGGGAAAGCAGAATCCAGGCGGTGAAGGTCGTATTATTGCAATTTGATGATATTTGTTGAATACATAGAAAACTTAAAACGCCAAACGGAACAATCGGATACACTCAGTGATTGCGATTCCGTTCTAAACGAAATATTCAATTTGGAATTTATTATAGATATCGTTACACACATGGTATGAGTTATTACCGCGTGTCAATACCATAAGCAAATTATGGCAATCTGTACAAGTCCATTTAAGGATTACTCTTTAACATTTGCGTACATTTTGTGACTGGATCAAAGAATATCGACAAACAGGATTCGAAAAGTGCTTGTCTGACGCTCGTCAATTTATTCAGAAAAGCAGTTATGATTTGCCAAAAGATTTTAAAAATAAAAGAATAGCCAAAAAGAAAACGATGTTTCATTATGATGGAAGCGATCAATCTACAAAGTCTGCTTAAGGGTAGGTCTACCTAAGAAGCAAACTCAAATCTCATGTAAAAACGTGTACATGTATTGGTGCACAAAAATATGGCTCTCTTAGTTAAGAATTTTTGTGTTAAGAAAATAAATTTAGCTCGTCTCGTCTCTTCAGGATACCTCTTTTTTCGCATCACGCATAGAGATAGAGAAAGATGGCACAGAATATCAAAAAAAAATACCAGAAAACGGGAACAAGGCACGAGTGGCAAGCTGGCAAGCCGCACAGGCAGCGCACAAGCATTTAATTTTGAATTGACTTGTATTGCGCACAAGATAAATGAAAGTTTCTTTTCCTTTTGTATTTTGGGTAGAAAAAATAATTTTTCGTGAATCGTGATTGTTTGAGGTTTAGGAAAGGCAAATTGAGTTTTTTGCATTCAGCGCTCACAATTAGACACAATAATAGACGGTTTGTTTTCTGTTTTATTTTTGGTTGCAGGTGAATTGAAACTTTTCGCATTTAGGTAGATAGCGTTTTTATTCTTTGCGTATTTATAGTTACAAGGTTAATCTGTTGGTTCTAGGACTTTTACTTTTCAGGATATTTTAAAAAATAAAGAAAAGGGAGCACAGATTTAGACATTAGGAACCCGGGGAATTTGCTCTGATAATTTATAATTTATTTTTAATGTAGACAATTAATTTTAGGAAAAAGTAAATTAATACACTTTTAAAAATAATAATGGTAACTATGTACCTATACCTATAAATAATGTTCTTTTGAGTCTTTTTCAAAGGGCTGTAACTCTGCGAAAAGTGGTCGCATTGGGATGAAACAAAAAGCGTTTTAAATATTTCTTTTTCTTGTTTCAGAGTTTCTAAAAATAAGAAATATCCATAGTCAAACATTTTAAATTTTTATTTTTTTAAAGGGCTTCATTGTCTTGAGATTATTTATGATTCAATAAAATTAATAAGTGCAAAAAAATATAGCCTCAGATTAAAAAGTAGTTCCGTCTGACCACTAATTTACATGTAAAAATTGACAACATAAAAGGTTAATTGGGCAGTTTTGAAAACATGAATAAATTCGTTATAGAAAATGGATTCTTTGAAACAATTTATGGAGATACATAATTGATTTTTTACAATTGACCGTTCATTTAAGAAAAGTGGAAAAGTGTTTTTTAAACAAACAGATTATCAATTTTGAAATTGGTTGATCAAACCGTTTATTATCTATTGTTCCTGAATGTTATGTACCTAATCATCAAAATAAAAACAATGATAACAATTTTCATAGTTTTGCATTTGTTACATATCTTAGACTTGAAATCCCTATCAGCGTTACCACTTCCGGAAAAAAATGGAAGGAGATTTGAAGAAAAAAGTGAAGTAAATTGGGAAAAATCGAAGTAGATTTTAAAATGACTTTTACTTGCTTTTAGACAAATTTGAACTGGGAATTTTCATAAGTTGACATTACAACACAAAAGAGTAATGATTCCGTCTATCTGCAACTCTGTATTGCAATCTGAAGCCTATACACTCAAAAAATTTATTAGTAAAATGGCTACGAATGGCATTCGTGAAAAAAATATTCGTGCATTGTACTAATATTCGTAAAATATACGAAGTATTTGTACAGTGGTATATCTACGAATGCATTCGTAAAATTTTACTAATAACTGTCGTACTATCTACGAATCTATTCGTTTAATGCACTAATTTTATTAGTAAACAAGAAGTAAACAATTTTTTGGAGTACATTGTACGAATTATTGTGTACATATAACTAATAACATTCGTTAATTTCTCGTACGAATGACTTCGTACTTTAATCTTTTGCATTCGTAGTATTTACTAATAAATTCGTACTATTTACTAAGTAAAACTAATATTAGTAGACAAAATTCATTCGTAGGTAGACTGTACGCATTATGCGTAGAATGTACTAATAACTTCGTACTTTCATTATTTAATAATCATGAGTACAAAATATAATATGTGTTCAGCTCTAAAAATTAAATGTATTCCATTCGTCAACACGTTGAAACGTGTTATTACAGATTGCAATATTGCGATTAAGATACAAATCTTGGGAACCAGACTTTTTTCGAAAAGACGAGGTGAGTACCTAGATTTACATATTCTTATATACAAATAAAGCTTATTTTATATTTTGCATACAGGATCCTGAAGGAGCAGAGCATTCATGTGTGGGATTTTTTTACAAAATAAAAATTAATGTAAGTACAAATGTTTTTCGGAAGATTTTTAATGTTAAATGTTTAATTTATTTTCAGTGGCCCTTTGATAACAAGCAGTTTCAAAATATAATTTTGGTTGTTAATTATATTTATGAATTAATTAATTTATAAGATACATTTTAGTTTTTTTTAACTTCATTTGTAATTAAAAATTAAATTATAAAATTAAAAAAACATGAATTATATAATTATTTTTTAACTTAAACAATACATTACTTTTTGTTATTATTTCTTATAATGGATATTTTAGGAAATTTCGGAGTATATATTTATCTATGGTAAGTTCTACTATAATGTTTGTAGATACAATATACGAATGAATTACAAGGGCATTAGTAAATATTACTATGATATTCGTACAATATACGAATGGAGCTGTACAATATACAAATGAATTACAAGGGCATTAGTAAATATTACTATGATATTCGTACAATATACGAATGGAGCTGTACAATATACGAATGAATTACAAGGGCATTCGTTAATATTACGATGATATTCGTATATTGTACCAATAGTATTCGTACAATATACGAATGTTTTTCTACGAATACTAATAAAATATTAGTAAAATGTACTAATAAACGTCCATTCTACGAATACTATTCGTGGCTGAAAACCACGAATAAAATTCGTAGAATGCACGCATGAATTAGTACTATTTACACATGAAATTTTTTGAGTGTAGGTTATAGGAGAAATTGAAATGGTTGGTTTTACTTTAGCTCGGTTCCATTATGAAATATTATAATTATTTTGAAAACGGCATTCATGCTTTTTTTTTTAATTATGTATAGATAACTGTACCAACAATGCAGTCCACACTTTGGTAAAAAATAAATGTTATTATCGGTACCTGTCATAGAACCTTCTTTTTATTTTCTACTTTTTCATTTGCGACTCTTCCGATTTCGATCAAAATTTTTACATCGCAGATTTTTTGATTTTGAAATAATATTGTATACGACAAATGTTTTCCAAAATGTATACTTTTAAATACTTAAAATTGTCAATACATTTCTTTAAATTTTAAAGAAAATTGTGTACAAAAATTTAATTTAATATAATTAATAAAACATTCTTTTATAAAAAATAACATTAAAATTACTATATTTAAATATAGTTTAATTTTAAATTAAAAACACATATGCAAGCGAAATTTTCATAGGATTCGTGTACACATCAGTGTGTTGAGTTCCTATGCTTTTAAACTTACTTATTTGTGTATTTTTATTGTTTTGATATTCTTTTTTTTTGTAATTCGATGAATCTCTTCTTCGTTGGATTAGAAATTACCTTTCGGACCGTTTACTAAAAGTAGTTTTGGACGGTTTCAAATCTGATATTGGGCATTCAATCCCTAGAATCACGACGTATTTATTTTGGTGTAATGCTTGTCAGAGATTTAATAAATTATAAAATCAATTGCCCTTACTTGCTTTCATTGATTGGCTTTCATGTTCCTTTTCGTGAATTACGTAATAATCGTTTATTTTGTGTACCCTTTCATAGGGTCAATTATGGAATCAACTCGCTTTTTAAGACAAGCTAATCCTGTTTGTAATGCTATTGATTTTAATTTATATTTAAGTAGGGACTGTTTTAAAAAAAATTGTTATTAATAATAAAGTTAGGTGGTTAATGTTAATTGTACATTCTATTTTTGTTTTGTTTTATTTATTATTATTTATATAAATTTACTATTGTTCTAAGTAGTCTTTAAGAGCTGTGTCTCTACTTGATGAATAAATAAATAAATAAATGCTGGTGTGCCCCAGGGGTCCGTTTTGTCTCCGACAGTTTCTGAATATTATTCCGCTTAATTGTTTTGCTGACGACAGTAACCTCAGCTTTTCATATTCGTTTTTAGATTCACATCCTTGTCCTTCGTATGTGGACTACCAACGGCAGCGTATGATAAGCTCATTAAATTCTGATCTTGATAGCATTGTCCAATGGGGAATCAAAAAACGTATAGAATTTCAAGCTTCGAAAACTCAATGCTGTTTGGCACTAGAGCTGTGTCAATCGGGATCGATTCGATTTTTTTGATCCGATCATCGAAAAGTATTGATGATCGAAATCAATCATTTTAATCGATCTCAATCTCAATCATTTACATGATTCTCGATTCTGGATTCTCGATTTTCTATTTCAATTTCAATCATTTCAATAAGTCTCGATTTTCGATATCAGTTGACTCGATTAATCATGATTTACTTGATTCCATTTATTCCGATTCAATCAACGTGGATTATGAACGCCAAACGGACGGTGGATTGGAACTTCTTGGTTGAACTCGGCATTGAACAACATGATTGATCGGGTTGGTCGTTGATGTTGTAGGCCGCAAAAAGAATTGTTGGGTTGAACTGATGTTATTTGATGTATCAGGATCCGGTATGTTTAATGTGGATTTTTGGACGTTTCTTAATCCATCGGCATCGTAGCCATCCTTTGATGGAATTTGACAGTTTATGACTTGACGAATAGAGGACGAATTCAGTTATGACGTACAAGGTATATTTCGTACAAAATGTCAGCCGAAAGCCCTAAAATTGCACTTTTCCGGAGCAACAAATAAAATCTCTTTTTTTTTTGGCTTTTTAGACGTTTTTTAATCCATTGACATCGTAGCCATCCTTTGATGGAATTTGACAGTTTATGACTTGACGAATAGAGGACGAATTCAGTTATGACGTACAAAGTATATTTCGTACCAAATGTCAGCCGAAAGCCCTAAAATTGCACTTTTCCGGAGCAATAAATAAAATCTCTTTTTTTTGGTATTTTTAGACGTTTTTTAATCCATTGACATCGTAGCCATCCTTTGATGGAATTTGACACTTTATGACTTGACGAATAGAGGAAGAATTCAGTTATGACGTACAAAGTATATTTCGTACCAAATGTTAGCCGAAAGCCCTAAAATTGCTCTTTTCCGAAGCAACAAATAAAATCTCTTTTTCTTGAATTTTTTGACACTTTTTAATCCATGAAGTAGCCATCATCATAGAGTATTTTGTGAGAACTATTAAAGCCATAAGTCAATATTACGAGTATCATCGAAATCGAAATTAATATCGAATAGGAACAGTATTGAATCATTTCAGTGAAATGAAAATGATCGAATGATCGATTGATTGAAAAGAGCGGATCATTTTCGTAATCGATTGTTGAACGATTCGATCATTTGAAATGAACGATTTACACAGCTCTATTTGGCACTTGCATTGAGGAAACTGAACAACTCTCTGTGCTCGGTATGTGCATTACAGACAACCTTGTATGGAATAATCACATATTCGACGTGGCCAAAAACGCTGCCAAGTGTTTAGGTTTCCTTCGACGTTGCAAGAAATTTTTTACACCTACTAATCTGGCTGTAATCTATAAGGCCTATATGCGTCCAAAGCTCGAGTGCAATTCCCACTAGGCAGGTGCTCTAAAACCCCTCTTTAGTATCTTGCACAGAATTCAAAAGAGAGCTCTAAAAATTATAGGCGGCCGTTGTCCAACTGAAAAATTTGAATCTCTCGAGCACCGCCGCAATTTTCATAAACAGTGCTCTAGTGAAGTAGCCAGTTGCGTTCTCCCACTCAAACAATTCAACCGTAATACCCGTACTTCTAGGACTGCTCATCATTTTCGCCCAATTTCGGACGTACTGTCAAGTACAGTGGTTCTTTTTTTAGCCGCACTACACGAATCTGGAATGCTTTAGCCGGCTCAATATTTCCCACTCATTGTAATGTGCAGACATTAAAAACCAATGTGTATCGGTATTTCCTTTCTCATCCTATCCTACTTTCCTAATTTCTTGCACTGTGTTTAACATTTTAATTTTATTCATAACCCCTTGACCTTGAGTGCGCGTTTAATATAAAAAAATACTACCTAGAGTGAAATAGAGAAAAAGAAGTAGATTTGGACTTTTTTTTTGTAAAATTGAAGTAGGTTGAAACAGAGATTTTTAAAATGAGGTAGATTTCAGTATTTGGCTGATGGTGCGTAAGAAGTAGATTTTAAATATTTTGAAAAAAAAAACTAGATCTACCATAATTGAAGTAAAATGGTGCCACTGGTTCCCATTAGCTGAAACAAATTTTGTAGAAAAAGTTTGTCAATTTTATTTCCAATAACATCATTGTATTTTAATTTTACTTTGTATACTAGTATACTAATTTTAAGCTTCTATTTTATTAAGCAAAAACTAAAAATGCATTTTATATAAAAACTGATCTTATTCAAAAAAAAAAAAACGAATTTCATTAAGTCATTTCGAAATTAATCACAATTTGTCAACTACCAACGTAACAATTGGTGGTCGTAAGTAAAACGTGTTAGAAAAAAATGTTGATGGGCAGATATGTACAGATAACCGGCTAAGCTTTAATAAAAACGAACTTAATATTGGTTTTTCAAACATGTCAAAATCTTCATCGAAAAAAAAAACAAAAAATGTGCTCTTATTTTTATATCATTTTTTAATTTTGACACCAACAACATTATTGGAAAACTAATACTTGTTTTTTTTACAAATTAAAAACTAAGTGATAATGAATATATGAACATACATATGTATATTATATAAAGGTCGTTCTTATTAGAACTAGGCCACATTTGCCTATGGTCCTTTGTTAAAAATTATCTTTTTTCGAAATTTTCAACGAAATTACATCATGTGGCCTAATGATCAATTTTTTTTGCTTGAGTTTTTTGTTTCCTTTGTTTGTTTTTGGAGGCAGTTGTTGCAAAAAAATATTTATAGGTATGTACAAAATAGATTTGCACAATAAAAACACAACAGAAAATAACTGTAACGAGAGTATTATCTATCACCATGACATATTGAAATAAAGGAGACAACTCTTCCCATGTAAAACCAACAAAATTACATAAAAGAAGCGCACTTCCCATATTCTTTCTACATACTTTGACATACCTCCCAAATTCACCATTCTTCTACCAGTGGAATACGTCACCACCGAAAACAAAAAGTGATGGAATTTTCCTTCTTAACTTATTTATATAAATATGTACATAGGTATTTAGATTAATAGATACCTGCATACTATTGTACATAATATTTTGGCGCCATCCACTTGCCATATCCCTTGGTTGTTGCGTATTCGCTTACAGTGAAATGCAATTTGCGTTCATTCACAGGATTAACATGTAGGTACTAATCTAATATATTTTTGATACATCCATTACCTACTTACGCAAAATTAAAACAAAACAATCCTTACGATAATTGAACTTTCAAATTTATCATTCAAAAGTATTTAACCGATAGTGTAGTCTAAGTTTATGAAATGATTGAAAAAAATTCCTTTATTGACTTTGCTGTAGTCAATAAAGGAATTTTTTTCAATCATTTCATAATCCTTACGATACCCAAATCAATACAAGGCGTTGCACCTCTACATTACCTATGAACCTACCTATCGGAAAAAACAACACAAAATCTATTGCAGGTACTTATATGCATATGTATCTTATTCTACACAAGATCGCAGATTTCCTTTCTTCCATCATGTACACACCCTTTGGCAAAAAAAAAATGAAGATCACTATGCATCGCAATTTATTACTGTGTGTGTACCTAAAATGGCTTTCCATAGAAGAAACAAAAAAAAAACAGTAGAATGATGATAGATCGCAAATAAAAAAATACAAAAAAAAAAACAAAATTTATGACAGCGAATGCGTGATAACCTACTTATATTCTTTTTATACATACACAAAGAACATTTTTCCACCCTACCTCCGACAATCTGGAATGGTCATTGCATCATATTTCATATACCTACTAAAAGCAATCATTTCTCACACGTTTTTTTTTTTATTTTTTCTGTTCTTGTAATACGAGATGCAAGATGACAAGTCATAAACAAGAATAAAAAACTAAATGAGCCCAGACAAAAAAAAAGAATCAAGAGAGCGGATGGGCGGACAAAATTCTTTTGCACAGAGAATACGAAACCTTCTCTTTCAAAGCGCTGATATTGCAGTGGCATTCTTGTGAACTGAAAACTTACTTGTGTGCGTGTGCAAAGGAACTTTTTGTTAAAAAATGCAAAATAGACCTCTTCTATAAAAATAAAATTAAATAAATATTGAGTGAAAAAAGTATTTTGTATTTCTGAATTTAGTAAATAAAATATCAAACAAAAATAAAAAAAATATGTGAGAACTGTATTGTCAATACTTTTCTTGCAAATGCATTACAAATACTGTCATATTGAATTGCATTTTTATGAACTTTAGATAAGTTTAATTAAATTTTTAAGACCGATACGCTGTTCAGAGAATATAAATCTTTGATTAAAAAATTATTTCCAAAAATTAAAAAATATAACTCTCAATTTCCCAGGGTAGAGAACAAAATATTTGTAAAAAAATGTGTATTTTTTGACTTTTGTTAGTAAAAAGTTACTGTAAAAATAAAAAAAAAATTAAAAAAAATATTAACGTAATTGCACATACTTATTGGCTTTATATAAGAGTGAATTTTACTTCGTTATCTTTTATACTTATGAAGTTTTATCCAGTAGAGCATTCATACCACTATGCAAATTTCCTTCGTTTTTCATAGTTTTGTATATTTTTTTTTGAATAAATAATAAAACAGAATAAAAAAAGAAGACCGATACATGATTTGAGAATATGTTGTTTCTATAAAAAAAATATAAAAAAAATAAAAAAGTAATATTTTCGGAATTTCCCTATCATTTGAATAAGGACCTTACTAAAATGTATGATTTTTCCACTTGTGTGGCAGTTTTAAGGCACACAATATTTTTATATTTTTTTCAAAACTGCAAAAGTATTTTGACTAACATTTTTCTAATCGATGACCGTTTATTTCATTGAAATATTCGTAAAATTGTGAAAGTTATACAGCTTAGCGCAAAAGTCTAACCTATTTTTTCAATGGACACCTACCCTTAAAGCCGGTATGAAACAGACTTTTTTAATACCATGATTCATTCTGTGATAAGCAACATATAGAATCGAGATTTATGTCTTTAAATTAACATTTTAAAAAAAATTGGTTTTCTCTATGACTTAAACAATTTAAAAAAAAAAATTCTAAAAGAGCAAATATTGAAAAACTGTCCGGATTTACACACAGTCCTACAAGAAGGTGAGATCAGTGACTTCCTACCTTATGAGTTGCATGAGGAGTTACAAAATAATGATCCCAAATTTATCCAACTGTATTAAAAACGTGAAAGATCTGCTCCAATATATCATGGAGAAAGATTTGAGAAATTTGCCCAAATGAAAGGGGCTTTTCAAAATTGAAACTAATAAAAAATTATTTAAGAAATACTATGGGTCAAGAAAGACTTTCATCTTTGGCAGTCTTATCTATTGAAGCAGATATAGCATCTAAAATAAATTAATTAATAATAAATTAATTAATTAATTAATTTGGTGGTGCAACAGCTCGAAGTGAACCAGGACCTAGTGACTTACAACTGTCAACCATTCCTGTGTGCGTGTTACCAGGAATGGAGGGGACCTACAATTTTCTGCCGATTCCGAACGGTTAATGAGCAGCACTTTCCATGACAAGAGATACTCTTGTAGGATTTGTCAATTCCTCACAAGAGGCAGTACACCCCTGAAAAAAACTTTCTTGCAGCAGCTGAGAATCGAACTCGAGACCTTCCGCATGACAGTTCAACGCACTAACCATTATGCCGAGGGGTACTACTACTAAAATAAATTACGAACCAATAATTAAGGAGTTAAGTAATACCAAAAGTAGAAAATTTTTGTTTCTTTAATTTTTTCTTTTTCATTCATTTTTGTTTAATGTTCCAAAGAAGTTTGAGTATAAATTTAAGTTTATTTCTTAATAATTAAAAAACTGTTTAATTAAGTGATTTTTTATTTTATATTGCCTTCTAATTGCACCATCAGAGGGCCTCGCGAAATGTATTTTGCCCACATTAAGTTTAGGTCCTGCGCCGCCACTGTCAATAAGTTGTATGAACATTTTGAACATCTGTAAATAACAGTACCCTCGGTTGAAATGTTGAACAATTGTATTTTTTTTTTCTTTAGTCTTATTTCTACAATAATATCAACAAACAATTCATCAATACAACAAATTGTATACCTACAACTCATTACCACCATAATGGAATAGAATGAAATGTTTTCTACAGAAGCTTGAAAAAAGTTTATAAAACCTTTTTTTGGTTAAAAAAAATAAAATCTTTAAACTGATATACCAAATTTTTTTCTTAAAAATTTTATATATACTACCCTATTTTATCGGTTTAAATTAGTATTCTTACAGAAATTCATATTTGCTTATGGCATTCTGTTTGGAGCTCAAACTACTAAAAAAAACTGGTTAAACGTTTTAAAAAATAAATTCGTGCTTCTAAGCATTTTTCACCAGCAACTTCCATTTTTAAAATTCTAAGTATCTTAAACATAAGAGCAATTTCGTGCGATCCAGTCGTGCATTTTATTTTAATTGGTGAGTCTAAGTTGTAATGGTCATTCTGGCAATAATTATTCAACTCATCAGTTGAAGATGATGAAAATTCAAATAAAACCAAGATCAAAGGAAGTTTATTAAGAGCAAAATGGATTTTAAATATTTATGACGAACTGACAAAAAACAAAAATCTTTAATAAAGAATACCTATGTATGTACATGCCTTATAGAAATAAAAATTGATTTATGTTTGGTGTTTTGTGTACTCCAACATATATAAACCACAATGGCTCCAACAAAAATCCATACCCCTTTTAAATAGATACATATATTGAAAACGATTATAACAACCCTTACAAAATATACTTACATTTAAGCCAATATTCTGTTAAAAATTTCCTATTTTGTTTAAAATTGCAATTGGTTTAAAATCTCTATTTTTTTATAAAATCCATGTTTGGCTATAAAATGCGAAAAATCTGTAAATATAAATTGCATTTAAAAATTTACCCTTAACCTTAGTGGCACAATATTTTTATCCACCAAAATGGATACTTTGTAAGACAAAAATTGCTCTTGTTAATGCGGCTTTGCATTTTAATTTAGAAAGCTTTCCATTGATTTGAATCCAATTAAAGTTAAATACATGCACAGCGCTTATTTTTTTGAAATTAAGTTACAAAATATTCGCTGCTGGCGCATTGCATACCACCAGCCTTAATAGAGGGCTATTATTTCTGAATATTTTTAATCTTTATTGGGTTTCAATGAACGTGTTGCACAAGAATTAAAAATATACACGTGACCATGTTTGGCAAAAATTGGAAATAATTTTAATTTGATAATATTTTTCTGAACCCATATAATCGTATGTAGATTTACTTTGCCGTATTTCTAGAAAGGTTTTTTTTAATAACATTGCCTACTCTTCAGGTATCAGGTAAAATGAAGCCTTTTTATTAAAACTTGTTATCCTTAAATCGATATTCAGTTTAAAAAGTAGGTACGCCTGTGCCAGCCATTTGCAAAAAGTTTCATTTTAAATTTATTGAAATTAGCAGCTGCAACATTATCAATGTCTTTCTTCATTCTCCTATTTACCACCTGCTTAATCTGCAAATCCTTTATGTCAATAATCCGTACAACGCTTACACATTAGTTTATCAAGTTATTGCTGTCACGGCTTCTCCTTAATCGCATATGTACGTACATATGTATGTACATACTTATGTACGTATACATATGTATACATTAAATCGAAAGCCCCAAGAATAAAATCGTTGAGATCTACTTGGCATGGTAATCTTCATTAATCTCGTTAATTCAATATATCTGCCTTTCTAGAATGTTTTCAAAGGTGAAATTTACACAATGAACAATGAACATTTAACCCCTTTTCGCACTTTATTTGTTTTTCCTTATCCATCTGTTTCCTTCAATTCAAATCTAAATACTGAATCCAAAGCCCCAATATGCTCTGCAATCAATTCAAATCGGTCTAATTGAAGAGTAGGGTGCTCGTAAAATGAAGTTGAATAGCTAAAAGGCTGTTCAGCACCTCTTCACCTTTCTAATAAAGAATTTATTCAAGTTTTGTGTTCTTGTTGGGCAGCAAAGAATAATAAGTACGTCTGTGTATTGTTCATAAATATAACTTATACATAGGTACCTTTTGGTAAAGGTATCCAAAAAAAACAAAAATACAGTAAACATTGGAAAACGTGAACCCCCCAAAACGTGAACTATCCCAAAACGTGAACACCGTAATTTTTACATTGACTGCTCTAAAACGTGAACAAATCGAAAAGCTCTAAAACGTGAACAGACATTTTTTCAACATTTCTACATAAAAATGCACTGAATCAATTTTTTAAAACTTTAGGGGCCCCATAAATTTGACATTGCGTAATATGAAATATTTAAAAAGGCTTTGGAATGGTGGGTGTTCAGATGAAGGTTTTGACCAAAGCGACATAAACGCCTAAGAGAAATTGTAGTTATTAAAATGTTGGCAAAAATAGAACAGACAAAAATTAAAAATTTTGTTTGTTAAATAAAACTTTTATTTGTAAAACGTTTTAATTTAAAAATGAAATCTAATCAATTTTTTTAATAACCCGTAGGTACCAGTATGAACCCGTAGGTACCAGTGTGTGTAAAAATATAAAAATATTCATAAATCTATACTACTGCAAGCAAAAAGAAGATAAAATAAAAAAAATATGTTTTATTTTAAGAGGAGTAGTAAGACAATACGGTAGAAATACTATTTTAATCATAAAATGTTACATTCCAAAACATGAACAATCTCAAAAACATGAACACCCTCGGTTTTAATTAGTTCACGTTTTCCAATGTTCACTGTAAATTGAAATTGAGAGAAAATCTAACGGGGAAAACATATTGTTGGGTTTGGTTTTATCGACAAGTATATGAATTAGATAGAAACCCAAGAACTTCCAACCTAGTAAAAAAAAAAATAATGCAAGGTGTGTTTGAGTTATTTCCAAATGCAAATTTGCCTCTCGACTTTCCTTAGGGCTTATACCTACATTCGGGTTATTTTCTACCCTCTCCTCTTAAGGATAAAATATTCGATTTTTCTTTTCTCGTTGATGGCATTTTCATGAACTTTGCTCTAGGGAGTCATTATATACGGATTCTAAATTTTATAGTTTACCTCGCCCATGATTAGAATAATAAGAATGTGGCAAGTGGCAATCAATTTGAAAAGTCGCCAAGCCGCATTCACAATAGGCACACAAACAAATAAAAACCCCAACCAGAAACATTTAAGGAAACGCATTACGCTTATTTGCATTTTATGTCATTTATATAGCTGTTGTTAAAAATAATTTTATTAAGTGTACGTTTTTATAACTATTGTGTGGTGTTAGGATTTATTACACAACAAATGAAAAGTAATAGGTAGAATCAGAGAAAGCTTGGAGAACATAGAGCTATTACTGTAACTTATCGGTTGGTTTAAATTTAGAATTTAACTTAGGGTAAATTTTGATAAAAGATTCAAGGTTGTTTTTATGGAGTTAATTTCAATTTTATTTGAACTTTAATCATTGCCATAGTTATTTCACACTTCTTAGAAAACGATTTTCTGTATTTACATCAACCAGTTTCATTCTTGGTGAGGATTTTAACCAGAACAAAAGGAACAGTGTATTGCAACTCGGTTCCTCCATCGTCTGTTAATGAAATAATTTGCTCTAAGGCTTCAATCTGTGGCAGCAACTGCAGTAAATTTTTAGAATTACTTGAGGACATTGCCGCGTTTATGCCTAATGGCAGAGGATCTAGTGATGCAAATGGTGAATACACTTTTGTAAGTAGCACAGGCTCATCGGTGATTGACTACTGTTGCCTTACATACTCAGCTCCAAATATGGTAGAAGAATCATTTCCAAGACATTGCAAATGGTCTACAATTTGTTTCTTCAGCCAGAGAGTGTTGTAAAATCTCCAAGGATATACGTTGCGGCACTTTCCATACACCAACGACTACACTCTGTGAATTTAAAGTGCATTTTGCAAAAAAAACTGCCTGAGTTGGATTGCCTCATAGAGCTTGACGATATATATTTATTTCTTTCTTTCTCAAAAGATCTGAAAACTCTTAGTTTGGACGAAAGACCTTATAAATTCTATAAAATTTCGGACCTGTGGAAATACAACTATACTCTCGTGTTCGTTCAAAAAGTCAATTATAACCGTTATTTAAGAACGGAGATGTTAATGTGGTGTCTAACCATAACGGACTGTCTTTTCTGGGCAAACTTAAAACCTAAGTAAGTTACCAACGTTCTCTTAAATAGACTGACGTCTTGGTTGGACAAAAACAACATCATAAACGAGTTTTAAGCTGCTTATAGGAGAAACTAATCGACTGTGTACCAAGTTTATTATCAAGTATTATACAGTTTCAACTAAGTCAGAAGAAGAAACTCTAGGCATTTTTCATCGATGCTGCTTTTTATAATGTTGACCCAAATGATTTATTCTACAAACGCTGGGAATCTCTTCGAAGAAGATTACCATTATAAAGTCTCTTTATCAGAATACTGCTGCTGGACGGGCTTATCGGATTAATTATCCACTAACAAAGATTTCCAACAGGGTTGTGTACTAAGCTCTGTTTTTACTTTTTAATTGACCTACATACCGAATTACCTATATTGGTCTTTTTTAAGATATGCTCACGTTATTGTTCTCTTATCGGATAGTCCCTCTAATCTACAACATCTTCTTAATATGTAGTTTTATTACAATCTTTCGAAATGAGGGACGCAGAGCCGCTTGCAAAAAGCGGTTCTTCAATGATGTCGAAATAAATCTGTCAAACCATTACTCAGTGGCGTAACTAAATGGTGACAGGGATGGCAAAATGCCACGGACCCCCGATCCAAGAGGGCCCCGACCCAAGAGGGCGCCGGCCCAAGAGGCCACGAGCTCAGATATAACCTAACATTTTTAACAAAATTGTGTACTTAAAATCAATCAGAGTGAGACACAACTAAAGTGCATATATAAATTCAAACTAATCATTAAAATTTCAACACATTAAAAACAAAAAGATGTCGATTTTCAGAACGCATCCATTGGTTGCTTCATTTTTTGTCGCGGTACGTTGGTGACGCGGGCGAACTTAGTGACGGCCGGAGAATTCCCTCATTTTGTTAACCAAATAGGCTAGAAGCCAATGACACTGAAAGTCCTGTCACCGCGGATTTGAAAAATGTATATGTAGATAGATAGTTAACAATTATATGAATAAAATCAACTTAGTACGCGTTGACTTAGTAAGCCGAAAATATGTTAAACAAAATTTATTATTACAAAAACGCAAAAATGTGTCTTATTGTTATCGTGGATTTTGATGAATTTTAGTTCATTCGATAGGAAATTTCGCGATTTAACCGAAAATTGACAAACTTCATTTGGCCGAAATGGTTTAGGTGATAGGGGGTAAGAAAAATGTAAGTGTTATTTGTTACAATTCCTGTGACTACAGCTAGTGCTGAACGATCATTTTCGAAACTAAAATTAACAAAAACCTATTTAAGAAACTCTATGGCACAAGAAAAGCTACGTAGCTTGGCTATTCTGCTTTTGAAAATTCTATGGCCCAATCTTTATACTTTGATGATGTTACAGATACTTTTGCGGAGCAGAAAGCTCGGAGAAAAGATTTTTATTAATAAAAAAATCTTATTGAAAGTAAATTGTTATTTCATTATAAATATTGGTATAAACCTATGCTCTTGAAAATAAAACTTATTAGATATTTAACTAAAATGCACATAATATTATCAAGAGTTTTGGGTAACTACTTACATCATTGGTTTATTAAAATAAAATTTTAACATGACTATTTTTACTATGACGCCGGAGGGCCCCATCCAAAAAATTTGCCACGGGCCTCAGATGGTATAGTTACGCCACTGCCAGTACTTATATCTCAAGTATTGGGTGAGGATATTGTGAACACAACCATGTTGAAAAATTACAACGATTCTTTATAAATATATGTCTCTATACTCTGCACATCGAAACTGGTTTATCTAAGGCTTTTTTAATATAAGAAGAAGAACCTTATCTCTTCGGAATGGTAGAGAATCTTATCTCAAGCCTTTATTACTATAGAAAAATCTTTTGGGCTATGGAATGGAGGGATCTTTTTCATGAAACGTCGATCGTTTTTTCTTTTGACGTAAGTTCGCTCGAGTGGCATGGACTTCATAGTATTCTTCTATCAAAGCTTGGAGAAAAACACTGGATCGAATTTTTCACTACAATTCCGTGATGAATACTGCTCTGAAGTACTGAACTATTTTAAAGGCTCGAACCCTCGTCATATGATTTCTTCTATCTTCTCAGCTCGTTGTGGACTTCTTAATCTTAACGGAAAAGCGTTCCGTGTACATATATGTACACTTTGCCTCGGAAAATACTTTTCACTTAGTTGGAACCTGTCCAATCTTTAAACGGTAGAGAAGAAAATTTCTTTGCAGTGACGTGATCTACCGCTTGCAGCTTCTCAACGTTCTAAATAGCCACTGCAACTCAAACCTATACAATTTTTTAAAAAATGCAATTACATACACTGAAAATAAATTCCTAGGTAATATTGACAAAAACGTTTTGTTAACCTTTAACAAAACAATTTTATCGTTTTGATAAAATTTTTGTCAATACGAAAGAATGATTTTGTTGATTTCACAAAATTTTTGTAATCCAGCATGATTTTCTGTCAGTTTAACAAAATATGCACTACAAATAATATTGTCAGTTTAACAAACCAAGTTTTGTTAATATAACAAAATAAAACAGAGATTTTTGTCACATCGACAAACTTTTTTGTGATGTTAACAAAATGTTTGTTGTATCTACAAAAAATCTGTTTTGTAAATGTTTGTCAATATCACAAAGTTTTTGTTAATTTGTTTTTGTCAATTTAACAAAAAATGAAAACATTTTTGTTAAAATGACAAATATTTTGTTTTGGGGTAGAATTATTTTGTAATATTGATAAAATAATATTTTGTAAGGAAACCAAAAAATTTCGTTTGTGTATGATATAGTGCACACTTGGTTTTTGTTAAAAAATCGATGTAAGATTAACTGAACTTAACAAAAATTGCGTATTGTCCATACGCCCTCACAGATGGTTTAATGTGAGATCGTAGGGACGAAACGCCAATTTTTGTGGACTTAAATCCCAAAAAAAAATATTTTGACAAAATTATTTTTGTTTTTTGTGGATTCAACAAAAGAAATTTGTAAAATTGACAAAATATTTTGTTAATTTAACAAAATATAACAAGAAATTTTTGTTAATTTAACAAAATATTTTGTTAATGTAACAAAACAATTTTGTTAATTTAACAAAAAATTTTGTTAATTTAACAAAACAATTTTGTTAATTAAACAAAAAAATTTTGTTAATCCGATAATAATAAAAAAAACAATAACACTAACAAAAAAATTGTTAATACAACAAAAGAATTGTTAATATGACAAATTAATTTTGTAAATTCTACGAAATTTTGGTATATTGACAAAATATTTTTGTTATTTCAACAAATTTATTTGTTAGCATAACAAAACAATTTTGTGGATACAACAAAATATTTTTTGTTACCTCAACAAAATTCTATAATTTTTGTCAATTTGACAAAACTTTTTGTTGGACGTATATTGACAAAATTTTTGTCAAATCAACCTAGATTTTTATCATATATACCTAGATTTTATTTTCAGTGTATCGCAACATTTTAAATGAATTTTCATGATTAATGTAACTAAATCAACTTACTAAGCTTAATTTGAAATTTACTTTTTAACCTGACAAGCAACTTAAAGTTATTACCTGAATTAATTTTATACCAACATTCAATATGTTTTTGTTTAATTTTTTTGAAATAAAATTATATATGAATTTATCATACTTATAAATTTTTGAAAAAAAAAAATTTTTTTTGAATTATTGAAAAAGTGGTTTATCCTTAATGCAATTAATTATTTATAAAAATACAAATCTGAATCATTAGTTGCGTAAAAGTAGTTTTCCCAAGACACAGACTGGGATTTTGTTTACTATAGGGCAAGTTATGCATTCGAAAAAAAACCGTACCCAAGATTTTTATTAATGTTGACATAACGATGATAGCGAAGACGAAAAAAGTGGGTCTCGCAATTCTTCCTGCATGTCTGTCTGTTCGACCCGGCTTGACCGGGTTTCTTTAATTTTGGTAGAAAGCATTTTTAATTCCCCCTCCACACGATTTTTTCTTTTACCAAAATAACGGTACCTGCCATCCGATCTTTTCGAAATTTTATAAATAATTTTTCTCTTAAAAACTGTTGCAAAGATTTAAAAACCACAAAATTTCATTTAGCTAAAGCTTCAAAAAAATCCAAAAAATGATTTCTAATTTTTATTTTCGATTTTTCCAAAAACAATTAATAGATTTTGATCAGTTTTTGTATGCTAAAAAAGTATTTTGCTCGAAAAGGGTGTGCCTAGAATTTTGATAATTTTTTTTCTTTCGATTCATTACGATCTATAGTTAAATAAAAAAAATTCAAATTAAGACACTACATACTGTACTGTATCATAAAAACATCATTTTTTATTTTTGAAAATTCAATATCTCAAAAACGAGTCATTAGTTTTTTTTGAAAATTTAATTTTTATTCGTACAAAAATAATAATAGAGACTTAAAGTTGGCGTACCAAAATATTTTCTTAAAATAAAATGGTAATCTTAATCCTCTTATACATAGGAAAACACTGAGAATGATTTCCCCCTGAGGTTCTACGAGTATCAAGCGTTCAACCGTTTTATTAAAAATTGCTTGAGAACTTTTTACTATGAGTATATCTTGATCCGGAAATTCACTCCTTTTTTACCATACTCAGACTGTTCTTATGATAGAATAACATCTTTTAGAAACAATCAAATAAAATATTAGTAAATATTTTTACTTCGATTTGTTTTGGTATGAAATGGCATTTGTCAAACTGGATAAAGTATACTTTTAAAAAATAAAGAAGCCATTTGCTACTGTTAAAGTTAAACGTTAAAGTATAGTTTAATTCATTAAAATTAACAAAAAGACGGTTCTCGTTTTATACATAATATTTAGAGTCGACTCCCATTATAAAATTGATTTAGAGCTGGCTTTACATGTTTAAAAATTTGCGCCAATATGTACAGTGCGGTTCACATGGTTAGACGCACCATTGTTCTTTTTCTTTAAGAACTATCTAACATTTTTTTCTTTTGATTAAATTTTACGATCTATAATCAAACAAAAATATTAAAAATTAAGATATTACTGACTGTACATACCATAGAACCATTTTTTCAAATTTAGAATTTCTCATCATCGACAAAACGGATTTTAATTAAATTTGTTATAGAGAAGCTTCTAAAAAGCTTAAAAAACATTGCATTTCGAAACTTAAAAAAAAGTAACTCAAAAGAGTTTTTGAAAAAAAAAAATCTATTTTTTTTTGGGAAAATTCGGTATCTAAGAAACGGCTCAATATTTTCATTTGTAAATTTAATTTTTATTTGAAGAATAATAAAAACTTTAAATTGGCGTACCAATTTTTTTTCTTAAAAACATTTTAAAAATTTTCTATATAAAAGCTTATTTTTTTTAAGAAACCAGTACAGACTTATAATTTTTGTTCTTGCATAAGCTAATATTTACTTGAATCACCTGGCATTCTGTTTTTAGCTCCAACTACTAAAGAAGATGTTTTAGTTTATTAAAAAATTAATTTTAAACTTATGAACAGTTTTTCTCTAATAACATTAATTTTTTAAATTCTTAGTCGTTTACATAAGAGCAAGTTCGTGCAACCCAGTCATGCATTTTATAATTGTTCTTACTTCATATGAAACTTTGCATCTGTTATTGTCTTAGGCGTAGCACGATACTTGCTAAAAATGTTTACAATTAAGACAAATTTAGTGAGACCATAATGTAAGGATGTTTAAAATTTTGTACCTTAGTTTTTTTTTTTTGTAAGCTTACAAATTTAAATTTGGTGAGGCGCCTGTGCCTGACTAGCTTACCAAATATTCTGACTTCATTGGTACTGAAGATAGGGAGGGGTCAAAAATCGCCTGAGTTTTTTCCTTTAAAAAAGGTGTAGTGCCAGAACTTGACTGGGCACTACCATGCCCTTTGATTTCCACATTAAAAGATCTTTCATGATTGGTATTTGGAGGTTCGAACTTTTGTAAGTCTGTTATGCTACTTCGAAAACGAGATCTGTTATGAAACTGAACTAAATCTGTTATCATAATCAGCTGTGATTATGTAAAATATTTCATCTGACATAACTAAAATGGATGACGAACAAAAAAGTAAACTCTTAGGCTAGGCGCGCGCACATTCAATTTTTAGTTACACAACTGTTTGGTGGCTTATAGTAAACAGATGAACTGTTTATGTAGTTGAATGTCCGCGCAGGTGCATATAGTTATATGTTACACAAAATAGCGAATTCATTTATTCATTTTAGGAAATCGCTTAGTTTGTATCAAAACACAAACTTTTAGTTGCTCAAACCAAGCAGTTGCGAAACTAAAAATTGAATGTGCGCGCCTAGCCTAAGGCTATTTTGTGTAACATATAATTATATGCACCTGCGCGGACAATTAACCAAATAGTTCATCTTTCTATAAGCAACCAAACAGTTGTGCAACTAAAAACTGAATGTGCGCGCCTAGCCTTACACCATAGCTGGGCACCGTTAATCAAGTAGTTAACTTCGTTAATCGTTAATCCGCTACTTAAAAAGGTAGCTTCGTTAAACGTTAAAGCGTTAAATTTCGGAAGAATTAACGCAAGTTAACGTTAATCGTTAATCCGTTAACATGTGATAAAAATTGAATTTTTTATATTTTTTTTTCTCTACGCACCGGGCGCTAAGTAATGCCGGTCGTCCACTAGGCGATCAACGCACAAATTTTGAATTCAACTCTAATGTATGGTGCCTTCAATTCTGTTCAACCAACGGGTTGGATCTAGTTGTTGGCCGTTGCTCAACGAATTGCGCAACAAACAAGTAAGGTACGGGTAGTGTAGGAGCTCGTTTTGCTCCTTGAAAATGTTCGATCGACACATTGAGCCACATTTTCAAGATAATGTGTTGCACATTATTTGTTCAACGCGTTGATCAACTTTTTAATTTTCTTTTGGGATTTCTTGACGTAATATTGTGTTGCGTTGCGTTGGCTGCAGTGAAATGTGTCTACGTGGTTGAACTATTGCGTTGCCATGAACTTGCAGTTGTTGCAACTTGCAAACTGTAGTTTATTTTGGTTTTTCGTCATGGAAGGTGATAAAAAATCAGAGTGGACCACGGAATTAATTTTGCAAATGATTCCAGCAATTGAGGAAAAGCCAATATATGGGACAATAAGAGCCCCTCTTATAAAAATCGAGATGCCAGGGAATTGGCTTGGTCTCAAATTTCCTCGAAAATGCAATTGCCTACACTTTGAATTCGAATTCACGGGCGCGGTGGGATCAATCGATTTAAATTTCTCATATATTTCATTGAAAAAACAATTTCCGACTAAAAAAAAATTTCGCGACTAAAAAAAAAAATCATCTACCCAGAATCGTCTTCGCTGTTTTTTCTTCCTTTGTCGTTCATTTTCTAATATTATTAATGTGGCAGCCACTTTTTTTTTCTTAGAGGAAATCATACTCATACGGAACAAATTTAAGAATATTTTAAAGCGAAGGCGTGCGTCGACAATAAATGTATGTACCGAACTGAAGTCAAAATTATTTCAGGTTTGAGTTTTTTGTTTATCGTGGTGCGTTCAAAGCGTTCCCCAACGAGTGATCTTTGGTTAAGTGTACGAAGGTATCAACTCGTTCATCAACTGGTTAAACAACAATATCGAAAACGCAGTTGATCAACTCGAAAAACTTTTTTTTCTGTCAAAATCGAACAAGTTTATCAACTAGTGTACGAGGTTATTCAACATTTGAATAAGTTGGTCAACTCGGTGTACGGAGCTATTCAACACTGGAATAAGTTTTAAGAGTTGATCAACTAGGTGTGCGAAATTAATCAACATATGGGAAAGTTGGCCAATTATGTGTATGGGGTTCCGAACGCATTTTGTTCAACTTTAGTTGCTAAACGTGAATGACGTAAGTTGCTGCACTAGTGTAAGAGGTTGTAAATCGTTTATCCAACGAAAGAGTTGAATAAAAAGTTGAACGAAGTTGGTTGAACTTATCGCGCACATAGTGGTCGACCGGCATAATGAAATGATCAAACGAAACGAATCTCTTCGCAGTTTTCTCACTCGCACGCGCCGCCAAATTATAATACGTACCTAGCTCTTTTTGTTTCACCCGCGGCACGCGCCGCGCGGCACTTGTCTCTTACTTGTCTGAACCTGTTTTTCGCGCCGCGGTAAATAGTAGGCATTGGATTAACAATTAACGAACTTAACGTGGATTAACGGATTTAACGTGTCCGTTAACATTTTTAAAAGTTAACTTAAAAGTTAATCCGTTAATCAAAATTTTAACTTCGTTAATTAACGATTAACGGATTAACGAGTTAATGCCCAGCTATGCCTTACACACTATTGGTATCCATACAATGGAACACGATTTTACCTCATATGTTTCTGGGAATACCATGGCCATATACTCTACTTATATGTTTATATGATATGTGTTTTAATATATTTTCTTTCATTTGTCTCCTTCAAAGAACATTTCGTTGACGAAATAAAAGATAAATATTCATTTTTACATGATGCACATGTGTAGGTACTTATTGAAATCTTTTATGATAAAAGTCACAGAAGTTTGTCTTTTATTCTTTTATGATTTTTAACAGATTTCATAACAGATTTTGGCATGCTGAATACCAAAAATGCTATTCGCAAAAGATTTTTCTATGTTCGAACCTTTGACAGTTCATAAAAGTTTTCTTAGCAGATTTTATAATAGATTTTAGCGTGCTGAATACCAAAATTAAAATTCATAAGAGATTTGTTGACAGCTCAAACATTTGTATGGAAATTTATAGCAGAATAACAGAATAGAAGAATAAGGCCGGTTTTTTCACTCGGACTTGAACATGAAACATTGTTTTAATTCGAATGCCGGAAACGCATGAGGAAAAGCTTGAAGCATCACGAGGCTTTTTCGCTAAAGCCAAGTTTCGTAGGACAATTAGTGCAATTGATTGTACACATGTCCGAATATAATCACCAGGGATGGTTTTCTCTAAATGTGGCGAATTTAAAAATAAACTATACTGTAGCTAGCTGGCAGGTTTTATTCGTTTTTTATTTATACAAATAATATATAAAACATTAAGTTTTAGCAAGTGCATTAACATGTTTATTACATTGGGCTCAGAACAGGACCAAAACATTTTTAACTTATCGCGATTGAAAAGTAGATTTGAAATAGGTGAATTTACTCACTTGGGGACTCAGGCTATTCAAATAAAAGTTATCCAGAAATACTCGGATTTGTTGATATGATAGCATCCACAAATGTACCATCAACAATTCCATACAATATAAAACGTTCCCGATTTTTAACAACTTATTTTCACCCACGGTAGATGGAGGAAAACATATATTTCATTACAATAATCACACAAAAACCGAATTTTATTGAACGAATAAATTCAAATTTAATTTTGAAAATGACAGTTTGTATTTTATTTTAACAAGTATTCTAGGGATATTTTTTAAATCACAAGTTGAACAACTTTAGATTTTCAACTCTGGAGTTGAGAAAACAATTAGTGAAAAAAAAAGAACTCAACTCGTGAGTTTGCCTCAAGTTGTGCAATAGTAAAAAAAAAGGCCCTAAAAGATCTAGTCGAACGGGCCTAAATATTCGGGTGGGTAATAAAGTTCTATCCTATATTCAAAATATTTCCTTTGAGGTAATTTTAAAGGCCTTTCAATAATAGTGACAACATCTGATCATTTACAATATAACTGTAGAAAACATGGCTTAGAAAAATGTATCTGTAAATGAAGCAGGCATTTTCATCAATAAAAATGTTATATGAAGTCAACTTTTTTCATACCGAATAGAGCTCCAAGAAGAAGGGCTAACACGATACATTCAACATATCTTCATTTTTTAGACACCGAGGGTATTTATCAATGTTCAAGTTAATTAGAGTTAAATAAACAGATTTACGGCTCGGAGGCATTGAAAGGTTACAATTGCAAAGTGCATTTAGGTAAAGTATATGAAAATCCTTCTTTAGTTGCCCCAAGTGTGGCATAAACAACACTCCTTAGTCCATTCCTTACACTGGATTTGCTTTCTCCTTTTTGTGTTTATTTTTTTTACATATCAGATATTTTCTTGTCATTTTGCACTTTGATTTTAACCCCGTCTAGAAAAAAAAACAAAAGAAACCAAGTTTTGTTTTCATCTCGTTTATTTGCTATTTCTGTTGGAAAGTACACACTAGTAAATATTTCCCTTGAGGCAATATATTTCTATCCCTACCTACAGACATAGTAGTTATTCTCCGGATATTTTTTGGTTCATTGGCTGCAATCCTAAGGTTCAAAACAAGGATGCGGAATTGTTTGCAAGCTCATCGAATGCATTTTTTTTTTTTTATTATATTTCTAAGGTGCTACCATGCTTATGCTTGGTTCATGTGAAATTTGCATCCTTGCAACAATAAAACGTAAAAATGTTGCACAATCGTTTTTTTTTCAAAGATTTTCAGATGGGAATTCGATACAAATACACACATGCAAACAAAATGAAAGAAACATTTCCAATTCATTTTTTTTTGTTTGAATGCATTTTGCGGACAACAAGGAGCATAATATACAAGGAAGAGCAGATTTTGTACATAAGTAAATGTTTTTCGATTGGGAAGCATATGGAGCATGGGATGAGACAAATGAATTATAGCTATGCTGCTCCAAGCTGTTTTTGTGCATAGAAACACTCGATTAACCTAACTTTGACCTTTAGGGCTACTTTGGGTTGCAATGCTCTTTCAGCACATTCCGGTGGAAATTGTTTTACAATAATATTTCAGTTATTTATCTGGTCAAAGGAGAGCTAAGACCACGGATGTTTGTTATAGATTGAATTTTTTGCTTATTTAGAGTGATACGGAGATAATGTTACCTGGCGATTAAAGCTATTCCCAACCATTTTTTTTTTTAAATTGAAACGTTTAAAAAAGGTAGCCAAGGTCTCATAAATTTGAAAAAACTTTGTTCTAAGTTTATAAAGTTTAATATCAAATTTATTAAGTAGAGTAATATCTAAGCAAATTAAAACTCAGAGGGACAATTTTTTTAATACTAATACTCACTTAAACTTGCAGGCTTCACTGTACAAGTATTCATAACATTTTAAATTGTTGGTACTAAAAGAAAACTTGCCAATTAAACCTTCCAAATTTAAGTCAGTAATAATAATAATAAAATCTTCGCTCTTAATTTGGAGTTATTTCGATATAACTCTGCTTGAAAAAATTGATATTACACTTTATAAACTTTGTATTTGGCGTGCTTTTAGATCTCACCACTTTTTACGGCTGACTTGTTACACACAGGGATTTTGTACATATGAAAACTTTGCTCTCTTTTTTAACATTTATATTTTCGTTGTGATTTCACCCCTATTTGCAGAGATTTTATTTTGTTAGGTAAACATTTTCAAAGACATCAGTGAAGCTAGTAGTTTGCCACGCCCGCCCCTAAATGGAAAATTTCAAATTTCCGTTTTATTCTATGTAAGTACTTATGTACTCGTACTTGAAGCTCTATTTTCTTTCATTGTTCAACAACAATCGGAAGTATTTCATATAAAGTTAAAGAATTTTTGAGAAAGTGGATGGATGCCACACCCGCTGAAAAGAAAATCTCAAATGTTTGGCTTTTCTCTTTATCTGTTCTTTAAGCCCTACCGGTCCATCAATTTTTATCATTCTAGAACAATCGAAAAATTCTAAATTTCTACCATTGTGCGAAATTGCAAGGTTCTATGTTGTCGAGAAGTTCGTCATAATGTTGATGATCTGTTACGGCTTAAGCGATTTTCGAATTCCTATATCTCAGGAACCGCTAATAGTCAAGAATTTACATGTCGCGAGGCGCTCGTATTTAATAAGGTCAGCAAATACTGTAAATTTGAAGTTTCTGACTTTATTGGTACTGAAGTTAGGAGGGGTCGAAAATCGGCTGAGTTTTTCCTGTAAAAAGGGTGTAGTGCCCCGAACTTGGCTGCGTAATACCGCGCCATTTTATAACAAATAAATAAAATAAATAAATAAAAACAAACGTGTTTTATTTATTTTTTATTATTATTTTTTATTATCAAATTATCTACAAGCAATATTACAGCTAACAGATATCAGCACTCTAAGAGCAAAATTAAAAAGTGAATAAATATAATATCTCGGTTTTAAATTTATTACGATCAAGACTAAGGAAATCAATATTTGAAGATACTTCATTGAAATAAGCAATGGATCTTGATAAAGTTTCCTTATAACCATAATTTGTCGTATGAGTTCTTTGGAATAAGAAAACTCTAGCTCGCATAGACCTAGCGGGAGCATAAATTGGAACTAGTGCAAGAAGTGCTGGACATTTAATATAGTAGTAAGTCTCTAATAAGCATTATGCTATGAATTTGCCTTCTTGATTGTAATGATTTAATTCCAAGTAATTGGCATCTAGCTTCATAACTAGGGCTGAAATTCCAGCCCATTTTTTTAAATAAGTATATATTTCGTACATCGTCTTTGGACTTTTTCAATCCGATCAGAATGAACTTTATAAATAGGGCTCCAAATAACATCTGCGTATTCTAAAAGTGATCTGACAAGAGATGTAAAGAGGGATAGTAACACAAAAGGATCTCTAAAGTCTTTTCCATTTCGTTCTATGAAACCCACCAGCGAGTTGGCCTTTGGAACCAAATAATCGAGATGACTTTTAAAAGTGTTAAAGATTGAATTCACACTGTGTTGGCACCACCATATAAAAGTCATAAAAACACATTTTGAAAGCCAACTCGACCGCACTTGTGTGTGTATCAATCTTGACGAGCATAATATTTTGCCACGTGTCAACATAGCTCACATTGACCTTCGTGTTGATTGATATAACGTGAATTATTTGCTACAGAATTTAAAGATCTTCACATTGAAATTATGGTTGTGTAATAAAATAGATTTAGGGGAGAGTACGATAACTTAGGCGCCCAAAAATTGATAACGGATTTTTGTAGAAGGGTAAAATACAAGCGTTTTTTACTATGGGAGGGGGGTCTATCTCGCCCGATTTAAAAAAAAAATGACTTAAATTAAAAAAAAAAATATTAAAAAACAACGGCAACACTTACAATAAAGTACTACACTGGCTTTGAAAGCCAGAAGTCTGTTCTATAATCATAAATTTAAATTAAGTTATTTATGTCAATATTTTTTGAAAAATTCGCATGCAAACCAAAAATTTTGTTAAAAAAAAATGGAAAAAAATGTTCAGACCACTTTTTACTTGCGATATACATAGGTACTATAGGGCAAGTTCTGCATTTGGAAAAAAAATCGAACTCGAGATTTTGATCAAAGTTGACATTACGATGATAGCGAAGACGAAAAAAGTGGGTCTAACAATTCTGTCTGTCTGTATGTCTGTATGTCTGTATGTCTGTATGTCTGTACCTCAAACTACAGCCTAAACTACCGGACGTATTTTCTTCAAACTCGGTAGTTAAGGGTCTTCGGTGATTCCCTAGAGGAAAAATTGAAATTTTTTTTTTAGCTCCAAAACTAAGGGTACCCCCCATACACCCGTTATGCAAAATCTTATTTATCTCGAAAACGGCTCTAACGATTTTGATAAAAAAAATTAAGTGTGATATAATGGACATGGACTATATTTTGGTGAAAAAAAAATTTGGGGGAAAATGTTATTAGGGGTACCTGTCATAGAAGAGTTTTTTTTGATTTTCGAATTTCTCACCAACGGCTCTAACGATTTTAACCAAAATTTTTATGCAGGAGCGGCTTTGCATTTTAAAAAATATAAACTAAAATTTTTTTCGAAAAAATAGTTTTTGGATTTTTAAAAAAATAATAAAATTTTTTTTTTGAAAATTCAATATCTTGAAAACCGATACACGATTAAATTTTTAAATTGCGTTTAAAAATGTATTTTATTAAATAATAACAATTTGCGTAACAATTTTTTTTATAAAAATTTTAAGGAAAATTTAGTACACAAAAAACATGTTTCAGTGTGTCTGTATGTCTGTACCTCTCACTACAGCCTAAACCCCTAGACCTATTTTTTTCAATGTCGGTAGTTAAGGGTTTTCGGTGATTCCCTAGAGGAAAAATTGAAATTTTTGTTTTAGCTCCAAAACTAACGGTACCCCCCATACACCCGTAATGCAAAATCTTATTTATCTCGAAAACGGCTCTAACGATTTTGATAAAAAAAATTAAGTGTGATATTATGGACTAGGACTACATTTTGGTCAAAAAAAATTTTGGGGCAATATGTTATTAGGGGTAGCTGCCATAGACCCGTTTTTTTAATTTTCGACTTTCTCATTAACGGCTCTAAGGATTTTATCCCAAAATTTTTAGCAGGAGTCCCCTTAAGTTTAAAATAATATTGTATATAAGAATATTCGAAAAAATATTTATTGGGTTTAAAAAAAAAAAAAAATTAAATCAATATCTTCAAAACCTATGAACGATTATTTTTTGAAATTATTTCCTAAAACCAATATTATTAAATAATTAAAATCCGCATCCCACATTTTTTTCTTGACAAATTTTAGAGAAATTTCTTATATAAAAAATTTATTTAATAATAAAACGATTTTTTAAGGTTTATTTGCATAAATTCATACCTACTTTTCCGGAAACCAGACGGCAATTTTATGCAGTTGAACATTATTATCTCATTAAATCCATGTTTTATATTTATAAAATGTATCTTAAATTCCAAAGTACTTTTACATAAGAGCAAGTTCGTGCGATCCAGTCGTGCATTTTATTTTTTTCAAAATTGTCAAATGAAGTGCTTAATTGGCTTTTTGTGGTAAATGCTGCTATTAATTCTGAAACGAACACAAAAAACCGAATGGTTTTGTCCCTTCTAGTTTTTGCGAAAATTGAAAATTACTAAAACTACTTTTTATGAAATTTTTGATTTTTGGTATTTAACTACGGTGATTTCATTTTGAGGATTATTGTTAATGTGGTTCATTTGTAAGTAAAGTACAGCAAATCATTTAGGTTTACCAAGAAAGCACCACGAGGAAGTAGAATTGCATGGCATTTCGCGTCTCGGTCAGTCAGTTTGTGAGTAAGTCAGGTGTTACTTAAAAATAGTCAAGTCAATTTTTCAATGTTCAATGTATTAAAACTGTGTTTGCAGGCATTTTGATCACAAAAGAGATAATTATAGCAAGCACTTCTCGAATCTCTAGCCAATTTTGAGGCCCATGGAAAAATGTGCCGATTGATGGGTTTATTGTATTCTTACATTTTTTGTCTCCTTTTTTTAGAGCTTTTTTCGGAGCACTACCACATCCAACCGAACTTGAAATTTTTATATTTTTCTACCTTTATCGGTTAGTTGCAACACAGTAAGAGAAGTTGACGTTTTAGTTGCAATTAGACCAATTTCTTCTAAGAACGCGATGCTTTTGAAATATTTTTTTTTTGAAATATTGAAAAGTTATTTAATTTATTTAGGCTTAGTCGCCATTCTTTATTCAAAGAAAAAAATACTTTACTCTTACAAAGGTTGAATAACGAATGACCTTGGTAAACAATATCCTGTACCATATTAGCATTAAAAATGTTAGACACAAGCAATAAACATACTCGTACATATTAATTAAGGAATTATATAAATTTGCTGCATTCGTACAGTAGTACCTAGTTAATGTGAATTTTTCATAATGTATTAAATTTTCATATCTGAACATTTTAAATGTGCAACTTTGGGCTACGTACATATATTTAGTAGACATTGGATATAGGACATAGGGTAAATTCAAAGTTTCTTTATATCCAGATTCTGTAAATGCAAAAGAAACCTTGCATACACCCAATCTCGTACCTACCCCAAATCCTATAGTGTGCCCAAGCAGGGCGGTTGCAGGGGGGCAGCATGCCCGCCCATACATATCTCACTGTTTATACGCCGTAATGCGTAAGCAAGCAAAAAAACTAAATATCCCATAAAAAAGTAGTTTGAGTTATTTTAATTTTCTCAAAAACTAGACGACATAAAATTATCTAGCTTTCAGTTTTTGAATAAGAATAAATTAGAGCAACGAATTTTAGAAAAAACCATAATATATAACTGTGCAGTTTTGAAAAATTAAAGTTTAAACTTTTTTTTATGTTTTTTTTCCAAAATTTGAGTTTAAGACTTGTTTTTTCAAAAACTGTGCATAGATTTCACTTGATTTAAGAACTATCTAATATAACAGAGCATTGGATTTAAAAAAAGGTATAATACTTAATTGTAAGTATTACCGTTATTTTTTAATATTTTTGTTTCCATTTTAGTACCTTTTTTATAAAATTGCCCCTCCCGCCCAAACGGGGGAAGATAGACCCCCGCTCCCATAGTAAAAAATGCTTGTATTGAACTGTTCTACAAAAAAACCGTTATAATTTCTTGGCGCCTAAGTTATCGTATACTCTTGCCTAGATTTATTTTGAATTTTTTGCTGTGGTGACATTTTTTACTGCTCAATTATATATTCAGCTTTTTGACAGAATTTAGAGAATACGTAGGTACTTGTATACAATTGCTTCAAATATTTTCAAAACCCTCATAATGAGAGTTCATATTCTACCCAATTTTCGACGGTTTTCAAGCAGAAATCGGCCGATACATAAATTGGACGTAGCGCTCTTAACGTTGAGGCCACTGACTCAGAATTTTGGTAGTAAATGTTAATAATTTCGACTCATTGTTGGCTCGTATATCTTTCCATCATGAAATGGCAAACTTTACTCAAGAGAAATTTCAAAAGAGCGGCAAGAAATATGGCGTCGTTTGTGTTCCCTGTCGCTCTACTTTTGTAGCGCCCCTGATAAAAAAACCCTTTACACTGTTTCACATAAAAGTTCTAAGATTGCTTTCCAAATAACAACATTTTTTTTATTTGTTTTTAATCCGATTGCTACGCCCGATGTTGTTGTCGAAACTCATTTTTCACTTGCGTTTTTCTATTTTTTAAAAAACTGTTTCAATGATTTTTAAGATTTTGTTTCATAAGTTCACATTAGTTCAAGAAATCAGACGGCATTTCTCATGAACTCAAACTTTTTTAAACTTAAAAACTGGATGTCCCGTTTTTGAACATTTTTCTCTTAAAATATCCATGTTTAAAATTCTAAGGATCTTCAATATTACAGCAAGAACGTGGGAGCCAGTCATGCATTTTATTTAAAAAGTTTTCTTTCTTATGAATTAAAAACATTTTACGGGATCTATAAAATGAAATCCTTTGAAGATACATTCGTAGTAACTCAACTACTATTCCCAGAAATAGCAATTACTACAACATTTATTTAATTTTTTATAAAAAAATATCATAAATTAACTACACCAACATAAAAACCCAAATAATGGTCTTCATTAAAATAAAATTAACGAATTTGTTCTGTCGCCGCTTTTTCGTTTTAATTTGACTTTTTTTCGAATATATTTTGTTCTGCCACAGAAAAAGGACCTTTTCGTATTAATATACCCATATTAAATGTTTACCTCTAACAAACCAACCACTGAATTATTATAAAATATTGTTATTCGTTGAAATTTTTGTTACGATTGATGCGGTTTGGTTTGGTAGGATGCTGTTATATTGCTCAATTTAGTTTCATTTTTTTTTTTTTTCGCATGAATTTTTATGAATTCCCTTAACTTTCTTTATAATTTTACTTACAATACAAAAATATAGCAAATATTAAAGTCCGACTGTGGATTCTCACTAAAAATTGGGGCTCTACACGACCGAAGTACATAAGGTACCTGATGTGTCTGAACATTCAGCTTTAGTTTTCAAACTCCTGTTTTACTGGTTTCGGAGAACCAAAACAATTACCTATCTATTTTTAATTTTTTTTATTCATAATTCATGCTTACACTATAAACGTTTTTCAAAATGTTTTGTGAGTATGAATGATGATGACATGAGCAAGATTGTCGCTTAAGAAAGATAATGCCTAGCTTAATGAAATTAAATTGAATTAGCACTACCTGTGCTAGAGAATAATTGCATTTAAAACTTTGAAAAGAAGAACAAAACCGTACGACTGAGTAGAAGTTATTATGTTTTTATTATTGCAGCAAAAAAATGGTGACGTTTCTTCGTTTGAGTATCACCAGGAACGGGCAACTCAGGAGTTGTTGATGGGGAATTCGAAATGACATCCGCGATTCTCTGTGTTGACGTAGTCCTGATGCTACTGCTTGGAACTCTGTGGATATTTTCTGATAGAGAAAAAAAAAAGAATCACAGTACGTTGGCCTGTACATCAGTTTTTTTTTTATTTATTTTTAATTATAAATTCATTACTCCCGAGACTAGGATGTTGGGCAACGGGATGGGCTGGTAAATATTTTTTTTGTTCTTATTCGAAAAAAAAAAATCTTGTGACAGGAGGACAGGAGAACTCCCTGAACTTAGCTCTTGTTTATTTTTTTTCTTGAGAAAGTCTACGAAAAATATAAAAAGTGACGTTAATCTTCACAGGGACTGAAAGAAACTTTCCCAGTGCTAATAGAAAATTTAATTTTTTGCTTAAAGGACGCCTTGAGATTCGATTTTTTTTATATTTCCGTTAACCTTCCTATACTCGCGCGTTTTGACAACACACATATACTCGCGCACGGTCTCTCAGACCGAGACTTTATTTCGTCTGTATTTTCTTGAATATCAGTCTCTATAAGTAGTTCTGCCATTTATTTTTAAGAAAATAATATAATTGAATAAAACAAATAAAAAAATATAGGAATTATTACTTTATTTGGAAGCAATACCCTTTCAAACTAACCTCTCAAAAAGTTCAATTTTTTTTTGGACCTTAACTAAAATAATAAAAAAAAATATTATCTTTAAGAAAAAAAAAAAAAGTAAATAAATATATGAAAAGAAATATAATAGTTATTATAAAAAAGTATAAAAAAAGATTCAATCTTCATATTTTCGTAAATCGAAGCAATCTGGACTTATACTCGCGTCGGTCTGAGGGACCGAAAACTCACAAAAAAGGAACACGTCTACTCAGCATATGCGCTTGCGCCCAGCTAAACGATGGAGAACACATATTTAGGAAGCTACTGAAAACTTCAGGGGGGCAAGGGTTATATTTTTTAAGAAAACAAAGAATTAATGGTTTGTCGGTCTGAGAGACCAATACGCGAGTATAGGAAGGTTAAAAGTCCTTCCCCCTTGGCATGGTGGCAACTGGAAACTGCTTGTGGGTTCAAGTAGGTCGGACATAAGCACATTTTGTCTCACACTTCAAAAATAGTATGAGAGATAGCTATATGAATGGGAAATACAGTGGTCTGTGGTACCATTTTAATTTAAAACTCTGATGGGCCTTAGCTTATACCGAGGCGATAGCTTTTTTATATGAAGGAGTCCTGCACTTGAATTTGAATTTAGAACGTTGGCTGCTGCATCATATATTGAGTTGATATTCTAGATACGACCGAATATGAATTTGTATATTTCTTGCTTTTCACGTGCCGAATGAAATTTTTGTATTTTCGTCATTTTTTTTTTTGGAGAGAGAAGGCTTTAGAGAAGCAGCAGATGTAATTTGAAATTTGCCTTATGGCGATTAGGGAAAGAATGAAAAGCAATTAGACTATTAAAAGCATTAACATATTTGTAAAAAGAATAATTAAGTGAAGAATGAGCAGTTTGTAGATTCATAAGAAATTAAAAGTGCCTATAAAGTGTACATATATACGTATACAAACTTATATCTACATACTTGTGCATTTTGTTCTTTGAATTTTGAATAGATATTTTAGTGGAAGCTTTTTGATACAAAATTTACAAATAATGTTTTTTTTTTTAAATATCATAACTACTCAAATTCAATACGTCACTAATTGACGAAAACAATTATACATCACGCAATTCGTCCGAGAAACTATTTTTCTAGGGCTGTATTTCTGGTTCTAGCAAGGATAGGACATTCCAATTTTACACAAATTAACTTCTTAAGCAATATTGCATTCCAAAATTGTACAGGTAATAAGCTTTCTTATAAAGAAAAAAATAGAGAAGAAATTCAATACGGCTTTGAGGTTACTCTTGTAAATTCTACTTTTTAATTGCGATATACAAGGTGGAGCAAAACTAATCATCCAATTTTGTTTTTGAATAATTTTTTATTAAATAAAAAATAAATGATTTTGATTGATGGAAATCTTAATTTAGACCCTTACTATTCTGTTAATTGGAAAAGATGATATCGGTCAAGTGGGTGACGCCAGTGTTGATACACATTTATGCCCGTTTTATTCGCATTTTCCTTGACTTTGTGCAAGATTTCCAGCGAAGATAAGGGCTGCGATTGTCTAATGTTTGTTGGCATGAATCTACGACTTCAAGAAGTCCCAAAGAAAAAAGTCTTAGCTGATTAAATCGGGCGATCTTGCTGGTCATGGCAAATCGCCAAATCGGGAGACTAAGCGACCAGGAAACGCTTCCTTCAAAATATCTATTGTGACTCGTGCTGTGTGTGCGGTTGCACCGTCTTGTTTAAACCACATTTTCACCAAGCCCCGCTCGTCCAAATCCGGTAGTAAGAAGTCGTTTATCGTAGCCCTGCTGATGGCGTCTTCAAAAAAATAAGGCGCAATCACTCCTTCCACATGAACGCCGATCTACGCAATGGCTTTGAGTGGATGGTATGACCCTTCGTGCATCACACGCGGATTTTCAGTTCCCCAAAAACGAAGATTTAAGTTATTAACGTAACCGCAAAAGTGGAGATGCGCTTCGTGGCTCATGATGATTTTCGACACAAAATCATCCTCTTCGTTGTTGATTTTGAGGATGGCTTGACCTTGACAGTAATTCACACACGACGAACAATTAGCAAGTATTAACTGATGCACTGTTTGCACTTTCTATGGGAAAATGGGTAAGTCTTTCAGTTAAATTCGCTGTAGAGTCCGTCTGTTGATGTCCAATTGCGTGGCCCGTCGTCTGGTTCCTTCGTTCTCAGCGTTATCGACAGCCACAGCCGCGATAACTTCAACCGAACGACCAGTCCGGTGGCGGCTTGCATGGTCTCCTGTGGTTCCAATCTGTTCGTGTCGAGTAGCTAATCACTGGAATGTTTGCCCAGTTTTCGCGAAACGATTAGGAAATTGACGCCTAAATTGACGCTGCGCTAACACAACGACTCGATTATTGGATTATTGGTTTTACATTTGGAAAAAAATTGATGATATTTGATATTTTGATAAAACTTAACATCGTACAGACTTTTGAATATAGGTGGGCCATTATTTTTTTTAAATCATGACTTAAAATATATTTAAATAAGCCTACAGATTTTTTAAATTCTCCTTGAATAAATAATTTGTTTTTCTAAAAATAAGACGTTGTTCTATTTGTTGAATTCAAACTTTTTTAGTAGTTGTTAATGACATCTCTGCTTGCATACAATTTTTAAATTCCAGAATACATACATACATACATATGTATAAATACATATGTATATGTATATATGCAATATGAGCAATAACAAGTCATGAATTTTGTTTTTCTATCTTGTCACGAATGTGTAAAGGCGATATGTGAAAAGGATTATTGCAGCTATAAATTTTTAATCACATTTTTCCTTATTTGTCTCCTTTAGGGGTTTTGACCATGTTGTGGAAAGTCTTTAGTAGTAGATACTTACATACTAAATCTGTGTTCTTAAACACTTGTATTTTTTCTTTGCGCAGCGCCAATTTATTTTCTGAAATAAAAAAAATAAAGACACAATAACTTGAACCTAGTGACTTATAACTTTCAACCATTCGTCTGTGCGTAATGTCATCAGGAATGAAAGGAACTTACAATGTTATCGAGAATACGAACTTCTTAGATGAAAATTATAGGACTTTAATTTCTTATAGTAAAGAACTATGAAGTCTTATAGAGCTCCAATTAAAAAACATTTTCAGTCTCATAGTTAATTATTATTAATCATCACCATTAATTCTCACTTACCATTAACTTTGCAGTTAGCCAACCAAGCCATGTTTCGGGCTAGTTGAAAGCTGAAGGTGCTTTTACAAAATTAAGAACAAGGAAAGTCCTCGTCCTAATTACTCGTATATTATTGTAAACCTTCTATATATATTTATGTACACAGAATTTATATAAAAAACTCCATTTCTTTGTAAAAGTGTATCCACGCCAAAGAAATATTTCAGGAAACAATGTTTAAAAAACATTTCTGAAATGTTTCTTTGTTTCCCATTTATGTATATAGTATTGAGTAGTCTTTAATTTTTTTTCTCGCCTCTGTTGCACTTAAAGCTCATGAATTTTATTTTCTACCTCATCTTTTTCCCGATTTATATTTTCGGAAATTTCAGACAAAGCATCGGCTTTTTTTATTTAATTTTTAAAATTTTCCTCAAGTGGATCCCACAAAACTTTTTTTAGTTGCTCCAACAACCACTCACGCACTATCTAGCTTTGTAAATGCTTGAGAAACAAAGAAAGTTTTCCGTTCGGAATGGGAAACAAACATTTCAGAAATGTTTCGCGAGTGTCCAGACCAAAGTAAACATTTCAGAAACTTTTCAGAAATGTTTCTCTGTTTCTGAAATATTTCTGTAACATTTCAAAAATGTTTCTTTGGTGTGGACACACCTTTAGAAGTATCTTCAGTCTTATTGCACAATATTTTCTACTTCGGTTCCAAATCCGTTCGTGACGGAACGAAAAACAAACATACATTTATATTTAAAATATTAAAAGAACTAATATGATATTTTTCAACATATTTTTTTGAGTGAGCTTGAGCATTTTTTATCAGAAACCACTTTTCCCTGGAATTGACGCTGTAATTATACAACATGAACTCGAAGAAATTTTTGTAAAAATTCTAAAAATCGTTGCCGGGAACTATTAATACCATACTTTTATTTTATGCAACAAAATCATCTTATGACCAATTTTTTACCCAAAAGTAAATGAGAAAGTTTTCTCTAGTTTAAGAGGCATACACCAAAAAATTTAATTTAATTTAAGTTAGACTAACACCCCTAAAAACAAGGACATGGGTAAATCTACACCCTAAACATTTCAAGCTGAGAGAGCTGCAATAAAAATCCCATTCGTGCATGCCACTTCAGCACTTAAGTAAACAATTTCTCTGACAATGCATGCCAAATTTGTGTGATGCTACTTCCCTTGATAATTATTTAAGTCCCAAATTGTATTAGAAATTCCCCTCGTTCAATGTAAGTGCAATAAATGGTACATAAGTTCGAAATAGAAGTACAAAAAAAATACAATATTGATAGCAAATTTATCGAGTGATATATTTATGCACTTAAATACGAAGGCAAGGCTAACTAGAAATTTCAATTGTTTCACCCTTGGCATTACCACAGCGCAGCGGTGGCAGGAATGAGGGAGACCTTCAGGTCGATTAAAAGGGATGAAAATGAAAAAAAAAAGATTAAGGAAATGCTGCAGGAAACTGAAATAAAAATTGTAAATTGGAAAAACCAATGAGTTCTTAGTAAATAAATAAACTAATAGAAAATTCAATTATCCACACCAATGGTAGTGCTGCTGAAAAAAATATGCAGTTCATACTTAATAAAGAAATTTTTTTTTGTGTTAAAATCCATTAAAAATTAAACTTTTAATGTAAATTAAATTAATATGGTAAGGTAGTGTCGCAAAATTTTATACAACCTCGTGTTAGTATGATACTACTTAACAATTTGCTAACTTTAAAGTAGTTTACTAAATCTTACTTTATTTTACGAGTAATCACATTAGACCGAGAGCCCACAGTAATTTTTGGGTGTGATTGATAACAAAAAATAATTAGCATAATTATAATAGGCCTTTTATAGTTATTTATAAATGTGAACGTCTTGCATACTCTATTATAGTGCATCAAGTATGCAGTTCTTTCCAAAGTCTAAAAAATTGGGATACAAAATTTGGCATAACTTCAAAATGAAGAGCTAAGTGCCCTGATTGCAAATATCGAGGTCCAAGACGTTTTGAAGGTGGGCTTCTTAGTGCAAGAAGTAGCCTATTCTTATCGCGTCTGGCAGGCAGAAGGCTGTCTGTAAAATGTCTTGGACCTCGATATTTTCAATCAGGGGGCTTAACTCTACATTTTGGCAAAGTTGTTATCACAATTATTTGGACTTGGAAAGAACTGCATACTTGATGCACTATTATGCACAATTCATGGAAAAACCAAAGTAAACAGACTTTTTTTTTGACTTTTATAACTGTCAAAGAGTCATACGAAGTTAGTACAATACTAAAAACATAAAATAGCTGTTTGATGATTTTAACTTTAATAAAATGTTAGAGAAAGTATGATACTAAACATGTAAGATCGTCGTTTTAACTAAGTATCATACTAAAACAGTTTTAACGTCGGTCGGTCGTTCGTACTAATTCGACTAAAATTTTGCGACGGAATTTTCAATTTTAAAGCAATGTCTTAATCGACGATTTGATGCGGTCCTACAGAATGACATTTGGATGAAAAGATAAGGATGAGCAGTGCCGGATTAGCCACGAAGCAAGATTAGCAAATGCTACGGGCCCCGCGCATTTGGGGGCCCCGCGCATTTGGGGGCCCCGCGCATAAACCTTTTCTGACCATAAAAAAGTATTATTTACATATTAGATTTAGTCACAATTACTAAGAAGAAAATATTTGCATCTAAATGATCAACTAAAATTTTATTTTTCTATCTGCTGGTCTTACCAAAAATTCAGGTATTTATTGTCACCATTGATAACGTACTCACTGCTTTAGGTAAACGTATATGAACAGTTATCATAAAATTGCTGGCATTTTCGGAATATTCCGAGAGCTAAAATCTCTTCCTGATTCAAAATAGCTTTTTTGGCCTTTAGTGCACAAAAACTGACGTTTCGTCCGGGTGATCGCACATGGACTCATCAGTTGGCTGTGAGGACCTAGCCAATACGCAATTTTTATTGAATTCAGTTCATCTTACATCGATTTTTTGACAAAAATCCAATGTGAACTATATCCAACCAAGATTAAAATTATAATAATCATTAACGTTGGAATATTTTGCCCGTGGCTGAGCATTGAATCTATATGAAGGTTTTTATAACACAAATTCTATATACTACTGAAATAAATCAGCCTAGTAGAAGACTTAGCACTATTAATTAGAGCTGTAAAAGTAACGACAAAATGAATATCCGCATGCATACGTTACTTTAGGTATGAGTACCCGTTACAAAATTGTTGTTACTCGTTACTATCGTTACTTTAGGTATTCCAATACAATTCGTATGTATCACGTTAGAGTATTAGCCCAATATGAGTATCGTTACTGTAACGAAATACGTAAATCATACGCAATGTTGGTTGGTTTTATTTGAGCCAAATAAGAAGATTCTTTTAATTAAAACATTATTCCTTTCCCAATAATGCTAAAAAGTAAAAATCATTGTGTGTTATGTCTTGTAAAGGTGTTCGCCAAAAATGATACTTTCAATATTTTCGGAACCTATTGATTTAATGCAAATGAATAATGGTCTTTTTGGTAACTGTTTATTGTACTTTAATTGACTATATGATTATTATTTTATTATTGGCGCTATATGTACTTTGGGGGAAGTTTTGCAACTGGAAAAATAATGGAAGTCGGGATTTTGATCAAAGTTGACATTACGATGATTGCTTCGGAAAGGTTGGTACTGGAATGTTCTGAAATGCATCTTTTTTTCTCAGAGATTTGTATTATGTCAAGACATTTCAAATAAAGCTTCATGTCTTTTTTTTTTGTAAAAGACGTACAAAAAATCTCAAATGTCAATTGATTGAAAAACTCTTGGAAATCTTTTAGGGTTTTTGGAAAGCTATTAAAAAGAAATACTCTAAGAAGGTCAAAATATAGTATATTACCCATCAACCAAGCGATAAACTGTCAAGTTCAATTGGAGGGTGGCTGAGATCTCAATGGATTAAAAAAACATCTAAAAAATCTAAATTTTTTCACCGAAAAATCGAAAATTTTTGAATTTTTTTTGTTTAAGAAAATTGCGATTTTACGGCTTTTGGGAAGCATCTATAAAGAAATACTCCAAGTAGGTCAAAATATACTATATTACCCATCAACCAAGGCATGAAGTGTCAAATTCCATTGGAGTATGGCTGAGATCTCGATGAATTAAATAACATCTACAAAATCTGAATTTTTTTAACGAAAAATCGATTTTTTTACTTATTAAAATTGTGCAGAAAGTATGAACGTCCAACGCGAGCTCATCTTATGTGTATAGATAGATACTGAATTGGTGCCAAGAAAAAGTAACGACATCGCGTGAGTAACGACTCTGATTTGTGTGTATCTCGTATGTCGTACCTGCGTGCGTATCTAATAAGATACTGAATTTGTGCCAAAAAAAGTAACGACATCGTGCGGGTAACGACTTTGATTTGTGAGTAACGTTTCGTTATTTGGTATTTCATTGAATACCCGTTACTCAGTAACGAATACATACGATTCGCTACAGCTCTACAATTAATGGATTTGTTGAATTTGTTGAAAATAGCAAAATATTTCAACGTTAATGATTACAATTTTAATCTTGGTTGAATATAGTTCACACTGGATTTTTGTCAAAAAATCAATGTAAGATGAACTGAATTAAATAAAAATTGCGTATTGACAAGGTCCTCACAACCAACTGATGAGTCCATGTGCGATCACCCGGACGAAACGCCAATTTTTGTGGACTAAAAGCCATAAAAGCTATTTTGAATCAATATTTCAACAAGTCCATTAATAGTGCTAGGTCTTCTACTTGTCTGATTTATTTCAGTAGTATATAGAATTTGTATTATAAAAACCTTCATATAAAATCTCTTCCACCAGAAGAAATTAAAAATCTGCAACCATAGTAAGTGCTTACGCAGATGATTTGGAGGACAGTCTGGGCAACGAATTAGTGCAATTCGCTTCAATGCTCAATTCTGATGGGGCTGGTATTATTGACAGCAGGAATCATGAGGCTCTGGAAATGCAGGTTTACAAGCTGTTGATAAATAATTCTTTACAATCTTGTTTCCCGAACGTTGAAATTGCTTTGCGCATTTATTTGTCTCTCATGATCACCAACTGCAGTGGTGAACGATCTTTCTCAACATTAAAACGTGTTAAAAATGAATTGAGGAACACGATGAGCCAACAACGTCTTAATCTCCTCACTTTAATGAATATTGAACATGATTTACTCCGAGAAGTCGATATCAACAGCATTATTTATAAATTTTCCCAAATTAAATCAAGAAAAGTTTGTTTGTAACAGTTTTGTTTTATTTAATACCATAAACTTGATAAGTGCCTAACCTAAAACAGTCTAAGGGCCCCTTGATAGAATTTGCTACAGGCCCCGCGCTGGCTTAATCCGGCACTGAGGATGAGATGAATATAGCGGTATTTATTTTTGGTTTTATTAAAAATTATTTATATTAACGAAGAACAAAAGAACAACTTCCAAGAAAATTTGAATATCATCAACATTTGAACTGAGGAAGTTAAGATTTTCTGAAGGACTTTATGTATGTAAAAAAAAGAAAGAAGATAGAACAAAGAAAAACAGATAAGTCATTACAGAAAAACTATTTCAAAACACACACTGAAGAATGGGAAAACTAGTGAAACATCAAGAGCTTTTTGTATAAATTAAAGTGATCTACGGTGTCAAAAATCTTTGAAGAAATCGCGAAGGACCAGAATCTAACTCGATCCTCGTCCAGAGCATGTCTGATATTTTCTAAGACCTTAAGCGAAGTGAAGAATTTTAAGGACGAAAACCAGATTTTGTGAATGAAATATTGTTTTGGGATCGAAGGTGAGCATTGATCTGCATTGTGTGTTTAAATGAAAATATAGATTACAATTTTTTTCAATACCAATGGTTTTACACACACAAACAGAAAGTTACATGGTACTTACCCCCACCACCCGGCAAATTTAAGATCTGTTGTCTCGACACTATTTCAGCGGGCTCATAAAATATGCGACAATCACTATCTTAAGGCCTGGGTTGGCTCTCGTTGACAACATTTTGAAAGCTAATGGCTATTCAAAAAAGCAAAGAACTTGGAAATCAGCTGTGTCACAGGAAAGGGAGGAGAGCTTTTTAGACAAAAAAAGCTTTCTTACCATAAGTCAAGGGTATGACGGGTAGAGTTGGTAAGGTGCTAAAAAGATATGGAATAAAATCAATATTTATACCACCAAAAAAAATAAAAAACTAAAAGGATCAACTCCCTCTCGAAACACCGGACGTATAAGGAGTTCCTTTTCCTTGTAGCTGTGGGTCTTCTTTTGTTGGACAAACGCAAAGAAGTATTGCTACTCGTCTAAAAGAGCACATTAGTGCTGTAAGTAAAAAACAGCAGGAAAAGTCGGCAGTTTGTGAGCATATCTCGGACATTCCAGAAGAACCTCACTGGATTCATTTTGACCAAGCAAAATTTTTAGCTCAGGAAAAGCATTATATCCCACGTTTGGTACGTGACGCGATTGAAATCAAGCGCCAACAATTCATTTCAATCGTGACGACAGTTTTAAACTCTCTCGCGCGTGGGATCCTATCATCGGTTCCACACGGGAATCCTAAATTAAGATTAAAACACCCTGCGATGCAGTGACCGTCGTTTGCTCCCAAAAACCTGCACCTCAACAACAACAACATCAAGAGATAGAACTGTCTACGCACCGCTACACCCTTACTGAGCCAATCTAATAAATATTTCAACATTTCAACAGCAGTTTCCCGGTGACCACGCTCAATGCAATTTTATGCGAAACGTTCGGAGTGAGTTCTAAATTGTACTCCTATTAAATTTCTTATAACGAAAACTACTTACATATTGACTTCTTCTTAAATCGGCCAGACCACCGGCGTCATTTTCTAGGTGTCTGAAACTGACCAAATTCCCATAGAAAAATATAATTTAAATTGCATTCATGCTATAAATTTTATGTGCATTGCTAACCATCGACTAATATATTGCGTCTTAGAAGGGTATGACAACATCTAACTGATGAATCCAACTGTCGTACCTGGGCGGAACGCATTTGGACTAATAGGTCGCAAAAACTTTCAATTGATTTAATCAATAGAGTCCACAAAAACAAAAACAAAAACTATAAACAGCATTTTTTTCCTTATATTTTCTATTTTCCTTTTTCTTATTGATTATGTCCAACAACCGCGAAAACCTTAAAAGTTATACAGATGGTTTTATGTTTACAATGGGCCCTTTTTAAAAGATTCCCATCTGCAATTAATATAACACTAAACATAAAACTCAATGGAAACACAACTTGTCGACATTAAATTCAATCAGAATTGCGATTAAATTCCATTCCAAAAACAGAACAATATTTTAACAACAAGAATCTAAAACCTTTTACAAAAATAATATCAAGACCAATACGTAGATATGTATATATACGAAAACTGTTGCAAAAAAGATTTGTCACCCTTCAACTTTGTTATATAATAATGATATTTTTTCTGATCAATCTTTTTTTTTTTTTTAAATCAACACAATTGAATTCTTCCTTTTATTTCCGAATCAAAAAAAAATAAAATAAATAAGAAAAACCAACGACCAGAAGTTTGATATTATTCCTGAAGAGATATTGATTTGCCATATAGAACTTCCGGATATAAAGCATCTGCTTAGAAATATAGAGTTACAAAAAAAAATCACAATAGAAATCAGTTGGCTGGCAAGGAAATCGAATACAATTGAAACCGAATATAACCGAGAGCGGTTATAATTATCCGCTTTGACATTTTCAATTGTTGGTTTTATTGTTGCGCTTTCTTTTCATATCTTCGGCTAGGATTTTTTTTTCAAACATGGTGTTTTTGTTGTATTCCAAGAGCTTCTCCTTTTGAACTTATTATATGGCTATGTGTGTATTGTATGTGCCTTACACACATACACAAATCCTTGAACTCTGATTACTATAGAGTACAATTGAGCACTAAACAAATAGTCCAAAAAAATAAGGGTCATGGCTTCATCTTCAGCGCTATAGTTATATAAAGCTTCTCTAAGGCACATTGAACTAGAAGCACTTTCGATTTGCCTTCGGTACCTATGTATGTGTGTATGTTTATGTATTCAGAATTTAAGGATACGCATACGAAGATATTTGGGTGAATCGGTTTCCGAAGACTATGTGATTTGATTAACAAAAACAAATATATTTTCGTCCTGGTGCTCTAGTATTAGTTTAAATTTGACAATATTTATTTCAATATGAGAAAACAGAAACAGAAGCCGAAGATAGATGACGCTCCATCTACTGAGCTACTAGTTGATATGTTTCTAAATTGCCAACATTTTTGTGAATTGGATGCAAAACCTTTTTACTATCTCAACATGGATTTTAACAAACTATTTTGGTAGGTATACATTAATCATTTAATTAATCAAGAAAAAAGGATAACCCATTTTTATTCGGGGAAGTATGTTGCTGAAGCACTGACGGTCTGAGTGTCAGTATAATAAAAATAGGTAGGTAAATAATGGGTTATTAAGAAGTGATAATGTAACAGAACAATTTTCGTTACCATGGTTCAAGGTTCAGCATTGGATGAATTGAATACCCTAATTGTACACTGATTTTTTTTAAGCATACCCAAGAAATATTTATCAAAGGGACACCCTGCACATCACTCAAAAAGACAAAATTAACTAAGAATTGCTCACACTTCTCATAAGGATCAGCTGACCATCCTAACATTAAAGTGGTAGTTACAATTAAGTATTTAATTAAACACAACTTTTCATTTAAAATTTTAAAAATAAGTAAGTAATGTATCTATCTAATAATAATTTACTAATTGAAACAATAAATAACTATCTGCCAATCTTGCTCCACAATCGACAAAAATTATACACAATAGGAAAAAAATATAGCTCAAACCAACGCTTAAATTTTACTTTCAAATCAATGTTAAAAAAATAATTATAAAAGCAAAATTTGTAATACCTAAAGGACTAATGGAGTTCATTACTCTCTTATTGATTTTGATATTTCCTAGAAGAGTTTTCTTTTTTATTTTGATATCTAGTATCTACATTCGTAATACTTACTCATTGGTATCATGGTAAGCACATTGGACTCTCATGCCGTAGGTTTGTTTTTCATTCCTAGCCGCTGCAACTCTTAAATAAAAATGTTTTTGTGGTTTCCTGCTTCTTGGGAGAAAGTGAGAAATCCTTCAGGAGTGTTTCTTGTGGGTTTAAAATACCTTTTTGACTTTTATCTATTTTCTCAAAAAACATACAAAGATGGTTGATATACAGGGTGTCACCTAATTCGTGAAGGATATAGGGGAATTTAATAAATTCTATGAGTGTTATTCGGATTCTGTCAATCAATTACCAACTCTGTATACAACTGAAACTTCTGTCATACGAGAATCAAGTAACATTTGTTCTTCCTTTCGTTTTTAAATTAAAAATTACGTATTTTTTTTAAGATTAGTAATATATGAATACAATAAATGTAAAAATATGCTTATCACACATCATACTTTTTATCTTGGGATTATTCTACTTGGGATATAAAGGTACTATGAATATGGCAAGCTATGCATTCGGAAAAAAAATCGAGCTGGAGATTTTGATCCAAGTTGACATTACGATGATAGTGAAAACTAGAAAAATGGGTCTCGGAATTCTGTATGTCTGTCCGTCTGTTCGACTACAGCCTAAACGGCTCGGCCGATTTTCATTAAACTTGGTATCACTTTTAATTTTCTCCCCCCCCAGAGTTTTTTTTCTTTTTTTTTTAAGATACAAATAAATAAAAATAACGGTGCCTACGAATTTTTTTCGAAATTTTATAAATATTTTTTCTTTTTTTTTTTCTTAAAAACCCTAAGGCAGATTTAAAAAATAAAAATACAAGAAATTGCTTTAGTTAAACCTAGGTAATAATTGAAAAAAAATTTCAGAAAAATTGTGATTGAGTGTAGCCGCTGTGGAACCATTTTTTTGTTTTTGATTTTTTTAAAAACGGTACCACCGATTTAAATTATTCTTTTTTACAAAAGATCCCCGAAAATTTGAATAGTATTGTGTATTAAAATTTTGTAAATTTTTTTTTGGATTTTTAAGAAAAATTATTTTTTTTTTTCAAAACTCAATACCTACGAGTACCATGGAGATGGAACCATTTTTTATAATTTTGAATTTCTCATTATCGACCCAACGGATTTTAATAAAATTTTTTATAGAGATGCTTCTAAAAAGTTAAAAAAACATTGCATATCAAAACTTTCAAACAAATATGCTCTTATTTTTGAAAAAAAAGTTATTTTTTTTTTGGAAAATTCGATATCTCAAAAACGGCTCAATATTTTTTTTGGAAATTAAATTAAATTTGTATTCGTACAATAATAAAAACTTAAAGTTGGCGTACCAATTTTTTTTTTTAATGTTTTAAAAAATTTAAAAACATTATTAAAAAAAAACACTACAACGACTTATACTTTTTGTTCTTGCATAAATTCATATTTGCATAGCATTCTTTTTTTATCTCTTAGTACTAAAAGAATTTATACAATTTATTTTATCCTTATGAATAGTTTTCTCTAATAACATTCGTTCTTAAAATTCCTAGGAACAACTTTGTGCAACCTAGTCGTGCATTTTATTTTTTATTTTTTCTGATGACCCAAAATGACGGTAGCTGGCATACACAATTTACACTTGCGATCAGTGGCGGCTGTACCTTAAGTGCGCTCGTGCGCTGAACCACCAATAAAGGTTTAAAAATTTCAAAATATTACTGCATCTTTATTTTTAGATTACCATATTAATATTTATTTTTTAAACATACAAGAACATAAACAAGTAAAATTTCCAATTATGACGAAACAATGAAAGCGCTTTGCTTTACTAATAAGACTTACTTTCTCTGCAAGTAAAAATTCTCGTGCGCTTCGGCGAGCGCACGAGGACTGCTAATATAACTTGTATGAGTTACAAGCTAATATCCCTGACGCGTGAGACAAAAGATATTTCATTGAAATGGTATCGAGAAATGAGCCTGCTCGTGCGGCGCACGAGAACCGAAGATTAACCGATGTTTGACTAGAATGCGCTGCGCCTGCGAATATGTAATGTTGTTTCTTCTATCCGTGACTGGTTAAATAGTGTTGGTTTGTAGGAGTTAGGTTAGTAATTGTTTTTTATTTTGGTTTTGGTTCGATTCTGTACTTTGTAGAGTGTGTGGTGTGGGATAAAATAAACAGTGATTAGGTATATTAAAGACAGTAATAAATCTTTTTAAAATAAAGTTAATATAAAATTAGCCGGATCGCCAAGGCCCTTTTTAAATTTTACATGCAATATCTTTGGCGGAGAATCGATTTAGACAGAAACCTGAATCCACGAAATTCTTCGAGCAATTATACAAAAAATAAAAAATCAACATATACATGTAAATTGTTTTTTTTTTTTTTTGCGATTTCTAATCTTAATACCTACTTAGTGAGCAAGTAAAGTGCACCACCTATTCAACAACCCACCAGCCGCCACTGCTTGCGATATAAGTAGATACTAAAGGCCAAGTTCTACATTTGGAAAAAAAATCAAACTCTATATTTTCATCAAAGTTGACATTACGATGATAGTGAAGACGAAAAAAGTGGGTCGGGCAATTCCGTCTGTCTGTCTCTATGTCTGTTATGTTTGTATTTTTGTATGACTTTATGTCTGTATGTCTGTAGCTCGACTTGCAGTCTAAACTACTGGAGCTATATTCTTCAAACTCGGTACTTAAGAGTCTTCGGTGATTCCCTAGAAGGGAAATTGAAATTTTTTTTAGCTCCAAAACTAACGGTACCCCCATAGACCCGTAATGCAAAATCTTATCTATCTTCGAAAACGGCTCTAACGATTGTGTTAAACAAAAATTAGGTGTGCTATTATGGGCATGAACTACATTTTGATTGAACAACATTTCGGAAAAAATATTAATATTAAATATTCCAAAAAATATTTTTTGGGTTTAAAAAAAATCCATTTTTTTTTTTTTTGAAAAATCATTATCTTCAAAATGTGTGAACGATTATTTTTTTAAATTTTTTCCTAAAATTTATTGTATTAAATATGTATTTTAAATTGGCATCCCACATTTTTTTTTTGAAAAATTTTAAATAAATTTCTTATATAAAAACTTAATTTAATAATAACACGATTTTAAACATTGTTTGCATAAATTCATACTTTTCTAAAACTTCGATGGCAATTTTATGCATCTGAACATTTTTATCTCATTAAATCCATGTTTTATTTTTGCTTATACAAAAGTTTTAAATTCGAAAGTACATACTTTTACATAAGAGCAAGCACTTGCGATCCAGTCGTGAGAAATACCTACATAATTTTGTAAGAGACTGCGTAAAATATAAGTGAACAACTCCATTTCCTCTATTGCGGCTGAGGGGCAATTTTCGCATCTAAATCTGTTTATGATATCTAAAGACACATCTTCACTGAACTCGTTGCTCATTCTCACATTCATTACATTCACCATCATTGAATGAGAATTTTTAGCTTATAAATAAATTCATGAAAAGCTATCGACAACGAGTGGTTTACTTTGCCTTAGAAGATCTCGACTTTTTTTCGTACAAATCTACTGCCTTTATGTGAGTATATTTATACATACATACGTTACGTAGCTAGCATACTAGGTATGTATCATCATTCAGGTAAACCACTCACGTCCTTAAATCGGAAATCGAGTTTTCCAATAAGCCAACCGGCAAACTACTCTACCTATACACCGGTCTGTGTAAGAAACGGAAAAAATACTTCCACAACCCTGTCATCATCGCCATCACCACTACTTGTCGATTGGGGTATGTATGGTGTGTGATGGAGCTCGCGGTTGATATTGGCGGAAGTGCTCAGAATGTCTTATGAGCATCAAATCAAATAATATGTTGCTTAGCATATATGGATAACCGCACATAAAACACCCCTAGACCTAACCAAAGCACTGGTGAAGAATTTGCCTCCACATTACTTCACCAAGAGGTGGTCCTTTGGGTAAGTTTATTGAAATTTACTCGTACCCCAAGTGGTACGAATATTTGTTGTGTTCAGAGTAATGCCAGGAAGGTGAGTTACGAGAGGATTATTAAACGTCCTTAAACAGGGGCGTATTTATTTATTATCGTGACATGGTGTTACATTTTAATTGACGGCTGACAAAATTAGATTGAAATTGGATTTTCTTCCCAAGCGATAATGTGATAGTTGCGATTTATTTTTGTTTAAGATTGTGGTATTGGGGAAAAAATGTCCTAACCAATACACAGAACTCATAGAAATAGGGGCAACTAGAATATTTAATTTTTTGCTCAGAGCAGAGATCTGAATAAATTACTATGTTCTAAACGTCTGCAATGGAATCACTTTTATGTGACAGAATACCTACATTGAAGTACTAATTTTTAGACCATTCAGACACAAATTTGTCTAAAACGCCACCAACACATAATACAATTCTTGTTTTGGTCTAGAGACTAATGCTTTGGTTTGAATTTTAAGGTTTTAATTAAACATAACATTAAGATGATTAGCATTGTAGCCCGGTCAAAATAGACATTCAAGGTTACATTAATTCGCACAAAGCTGAAAATTGGCATGAATGTTGGGAAAACTATTACAAACAATTTGTCGAGAGTCCCCATCGATCCGACGTGTGGAAAAAAAATTATTCAAGGTCAAATGTTGCAAAAATCGTTTTTTTGCATTTTTCAGCTAAACGGAAAATTTTATCATAAAATACATATGTACATAGGTGAGACAAAAATTATTCATCATGTAATTATCTATAGAAATTGTTTTAACACTTTTTCTCCTAAGAATCACCATTTTGGAGATACAGCTATGCAAAACGTTGAAAAAGTTGTGTTCTTTATAATATGTATGTCAATTACCGTTATATACATTACAGAACGGTAATACAAGTAAAAATATTAGTTTTCGTGGCGTATACATACAAAATATACAATTCTAAAGCCAGATATACACTGTTCAAATGCATGACAAGCACGCGCAAGTGTATTGGTGAGAAAATCACACGTATACCTAGATTGGATGTAGGGTTGAAGCAAAATGAAAATCTTTTGATTTTCTTTCAATCTAGCGTCCTGCATTGAACATTGAAGTAGTGTATGTATATGGAAGATTGATGATTGATCATGCATTTATTGGTTCATTTGCGTATAGTACGTTGAAGAGATGAGATCACAGTACAACATAAGCACTGATTTTAATATTAAAACAGTAAAATTGTATGATGAAGTGGACAGACAAAATAAAACAAATTACCTACTCGGATAAAATTGAAAGAATCTCAAAGAAATTCGTAAAATCACGATTTTGCCGAAAAAAACTCGTCCTCTCACCACACCGTCCATGTAAAAATAAAAGATTGAAGGCTCATGCTTGATGTGTGTATATGCAACTTTAACCCGAACTTAAGATTACACTTGCACGTGCACGTGCTTGCCATGCATTTGAACAATGTATATTTGGCTTAAGAATATAAACTCGAAAGAAAACCCATACCCTCATTTTATGTGACCGTACGGCCTTGAGCAGCATCTAAATATTATTAGTCCCAAGCGTTCCTTCGTAGTAAGAACAAGTAGTTATTGCAAACAGAATTTGTGCAGTATCTTGTTTGTAAAAGAAATGTCTAAATTTTGCTTTATTTGTAGTAAACATTTGGCCGAAAGTGAAATTGTTACTGTTGAGCGTGGCCTAAAGACGTTAATTGATGCAAGTGTTGAAAGAGGTGATGAATTTTCGGAATACTTAAAAGACCAGACTTCTGTGACTATTCATGTGCAGTGTCGGAAAAAGTACATTTGGAAGAGTACCATTACCACAGTTAAAAGACGTCACAAACAAGAACAAGCTGATACATCAATAATAAGTCCTCCTCGTACTAGAGCACGCGTAAATGATAAAGGTTTTTGTTTAGGTTACGTTAGGTTAAGGTGGCCAACACACTTAGACCAATATTTGGTCCGTTGTGATACCACAGGATTTCAAAAATCACCCTTACTCGTTAAACCATTTTGAGCTAACAATGAAGCATTTGAGACAGTGAATGTCGGAATTGTTTTTTGTTTAAAAGAGTGCTGTTTATACTGTGGCAATGAATTGAATGAAGCGTTTGAAATGAAAAAAGCACTGCAATATCGCCGTCAAATTTGTAATGTAAGTACGTGCTTAGATAAGTTTCGGTACCTACTTATCTTTTGTAAAAAATACTCATAATCGCTTTCGTCATTTCCAATAGTACTATTTTTCAATTAGATACAAAATTTTCAACTCAACGGGACCACAATAGATCGTTGAATAGGCCTACTGGGGAAACCACCTTAAAAAAAACGCGCCAAGTGCACTACCTCACGGGTGGCGCGGAGCCGTGTGCATGTTATGAAGAATACAACTTTTTCAACTTTTTGCATCGCTATATTTCCAAAATGGTGACTCTTAGGAGAAAAAGTGTTAAAACAATTTCTATAGATAATTGCATGATGAATAATTTTTGTCTCACCTATTTTATGATAAAATTTTCCGTTTATCTGAAAAATGCAAAAAAACGATTTTTGCAACATTTGACCTTGAATAATTTTTTTCCACACGTCGGATCGATGGGGACTTTCGACAAATTGTTTGTAATAGTGTTCCCAACATTCATGCCAATTTTCAGCTTTGTGCGAATTAATGTAACCTTATCTCTATTTTTGAAGCTAATTTGACCGGGCTATTGGGCTATAAGAGTCTTATCGGAGTTTATTTTTCAGATTTCAAGAGCTTAGCTCTGGAGAGTTTATCAGTTAGTTAGGATTCAGTGACTCAATTGAATCTAATTACGAGAAAAGTAGGCCGATTTGAATTTGGAACAGAGAATTTGTATGATTCCTTAGAGGATGAATTCAAATATGTATAGATAGTAAATAAATAATTTTGAATAAAACTTCTTCTGTGGTTTTTGACAGAAAAATGCACATAACCCAAATTGGATATTAACGATTTTTGACAAAATTGTTGTATTTTTAATTTTTAACAATTTCGGTAATAATGTATAGATACTAATAATGTTGTTCAATATTTGGACAAATTGTATCCTTAAACAGTAAAAGTTCGTACTTGTCCATGCTTGATTTATTACTTAATTTACATACTATAATTAAACATTCATCATAGCTATGAATTTGCTGTAATGGCTTTTGTACTTAAGCTTAATTAATAAACTGAAGTCAATCTAAGTCGACGCCTTTTAGTCTTCTTTTACCAGAAGCATCCTTCATTATCTAAGACAATATTGTTCCACTTACCATATTCTGTTTTTTATCAGGGTTTTTGTCTGGCATTGAATCTGAATTCCGAAATAGTTTTTTTTTTTCCCCAAAATTCATCAGCTCCGTGAGAACAATGAAACTATTAGAAATTCCACTCCACTCAATTATTTTTTTGAGTGTCGAAAATTTATTTAAACATTACAAGAAGAAAACTAGGAAGTCGAAAAAGGATTCTCTTCGTCTTCGGTACATTTTTGGTAAAATGTACTGATTAGTTTTTATTGCTAATTAATAAAATTACCTCATCGAGTACTATTAGCAGCTTTCTCGAGAAGAAAAAGCCTTCTTTAAATAAAATTAAATAAATCCAATACCTAAGGGCCACCACCCGTCAGCAATCACTATCACAAGTACGGTGCTTCCCATTTCTGAAAAGGTGTTATTTTTATGCAAAAAAGATAACACTTCACTAGAGTTGCCTCCGTCTATCACATGCCAATTTTGGTAAGATATCGGAAGCAAGAAACTTCTTATCTTATCTATTGGTGCATCCCACCAACCACTCAATCATTTCAAATGAATCATTGTATTCGATAGTCGGTCTCGGTACGCAGAAGGACCTGATATACCATGAGAAGATTTATCCGACAACCACCACACTACACTACTTTTACCATTTACATTCACTTAAGATAGCTTAATAGAACTACGTATTCGATATGTGTGAAGTGTGATGTCCCAGCTGTATATGTACAGTCACACAGCTAGAAGATAAAGATTAGGTGGTCTTCTCCTGAATACCAAGAGAAGGTTTGTACGTTTGCTCTATACAGCTAAGAGAAACGTAAGGATGGCAGGAATCATCGGGAATATTATGCAAAGAACGTTCCAGATGGTTGATTGGGGGCTGGGGCTGTTAATTTGACATTTGGAAATAAATGTGAGCTACGACGAGTATGTATATGTCCGGCAGCAGAAGGACTAACTTTCATAGAAAAATTGTACTGACAGAAGCTATATACATGTGTACATATATATGTAGATATGCACATTTGTACATCCTACATATACATATAAGTATAATAAAAAATATTTATATGGAATTGATGGAAGAAGAGTTTTGTGAATTTGCACACTTGGTATTATAGGTACATACATATATATGGTGTTAATGACGTGACTAACTTAGATCGATAATGAAGGTAGATTTCAGTATGTCGAGAATTATATCTATATAGAATACAGGATGGAAGGACACCACCTATCAAAATGGTTCTTGTATTTGGCATCCCTTTTGGATGACAGCTATCAAATAAATTTTCATTAACATTCTGTCACAGCTTACAGTAAATTCAGCATTTGATTTTTCTCCTCCTATTCATTGTATAATGTATATATATATTAGCAAAAATAGATAGCAAACGGCAATTATTTATATTTGCTTATTTGTAAACATGTAGGTGGGGATATTAAAAAGGTATAAGCATATAGCTTTGTATTTACATGGAATTAACATCTTTTTTAATAAGGGTCTACAATGGCATCCCTTAGGAAAATATCTATGTACATATCTGCTAAAATTCAAAATCTCTCAAGAGCAAGATATATTTTTAGCGTTAGATACAAAGCGTGCAGTAATTCTTAAATCATAATTTGGGAGATGATTCTTGGGTATGTTTTAAGCAAAAAAAAAATCGTCATAAAATAGCAGTAAGTTTCCAATGTTGACATCATTTATAGATTTCTTCAAATTATAAGTTTTCAGTTTCCTTGCTTACTTCCAATGTTTTTTGCAAAACTCTATTTAGTTTATTTAAAACAGAATGGTGAATGGGCAGAAACATTGGTAGCAGAACTTATTTTGAAAATATTTTTAAAGTAAGTTTAAACGCACATTTATAGTCTGCAAGTTTGGAATTTTTCAATTCTACTTGCAAACACACGCCCTTTTTCCACTAACCGACATCAAATACTTGATGACTGTCGTGGCATTTTTAATCATAATGAAAATATAAGCCTACAAATCTTAAAGTAGTTGGAACATTATTTAGTTCCAATTCCTAATTTTATTGTTTTTTTTTTTTTCAGAAAGTTCGCCCCACCATCATCTCCAAAATTTTGCTCATAGTGGCACTTGACCTACCAAAGGTGCATTCTAAGCATTTTCTTTTTGGGATTCCCTCAAAACCCTGCAGTTATGAATGGAGTGTATTTTTTAGGTAAGTTAGATTTTAAGTTTACGTTTTGTGACGTACTTATGGCGAGTAAAAGTTTTATGATGGGATGATTTAATTTTAGGTTCATATTTAATAATTTTTATTGGTAGAGGCGAATTGTAATGGAATCATAAGTGCTTCTGTTGAAGGGAGTGATGTGAATAGATGTGATGTAATTGCTCTTATTGACATATTTATTGACTAAAGTTAAGGGGTTCTTTAATAAACGTCTGTTGTTTTTGTACAAAATAATTTTAACTGTTTTTTTTTTTAAAGGAACGACGAAGTTTGGAAAAACAACCAAATCAAACTTTAAATTGCCAACTAAATAAATATGTAAAAAGAGTTTAATTCTGGGAAGAGGAAAAAAATTTCCTTATGAAGGACGGTTCTAACCAAAAAAAAGGAAGTTGATCCATTTTTTACTTGCGACTTATAGGTAGATACTATAAGGCAAGTCGTTCGGAAAAAAAATCGAACTCGAGATTTTGATCAGAGCTTACAGTAACGATGATAGCGAAGACTAAAAAAAGTGGGTCTCACAATTTTGTCTGTCTGTCTTTTGACTACAGCCTAAACGGCTCGGCCGATTTTCTTTAAACTTGGTAGATAGTATTTTTAATTTCCCCCCATAGTTTTTTTTTCTTTTTTTTTTTAAAGAAAATAACGGTACCTGCCATACGATTTTATAAATATTTCTTTTTCTCAAAAACTGGCCCACTGATTTAAAAAAAAAAATTCAAAAAATTTCATTTAGTTAGAGCTAGGAAATGGTTGAAAAATTTCAAAAAATGGTTATTTTTGGTAGCCCCCCTGGAACCATTTTTTTGGTTTTTGATTTTTTTCAAAAACGGTACAACCGATTTTAATAATTTGTTTATGCTAAAGCTCCCCAGCAGTTTATTCAAATTTTCCAAAACAAATTTTCAATTTTTTTTTTCAAAACACAATATGTATTTCAAAAACCCCATGCCCGATTTTTTAAAACTTGATAAATAAAAGTTTCTTAATATAAATTACAAGATGTAAGAAAAAAAAATTATTTTACCTAAAAATAACGGTTCCCTCCATACAAATGTTAAAAAATGATTTTCGAAAACGGTTCCAAGAATTTTGCTTAATTTTTTTTTCTGTTGATTAATTTTTACGATCATTATTAAATTATAATAAATTATAATAAAAACAAATTTGAAATCAAGATATTACTGACTGTACCTACCATAGAACCATTTTTTCAAATTTAGAATTTCTCATTAGAAGCCGTTCAAATATTACGTAAGCAGATTTATCAAAATTATATATATATATAAATCGTCAGCAAACTTCTGACAATAAATTGTAAGAGATTGGTAGATTTTCTACCAACAGTGTAAAAACAAAACTTAATTGTCAGCTCATTTGTAGATAATTGTCAGACATTGTCAGGTCTGACAATATTGTAAGATCTACCAATCGTGTACACTTAGCTTAAGCATATTTTTGCTTTAATGCCGATCTGACAATATTGTAAGATCTACCAATCGTGTACACTTAGCTTAAGCATATTTTTGCTTTAATGCCGATCTAAAAATATTTGTTTTACTTGTGGCGCAAAATTTTAAACAGCTTACACTGAAAATA